>CM048745.1:446659257-447259257 GCA_026315105.1 Locusta migratoria
TACACTTAGGCAGACATACTGTAGAAAGCAAAGAAGTTAGAAGTTAGACAGAGATGCCACTTGAGGCAGAGGCTCTGTCCAGAGAACCAAGGCAAAGATGTTAAGATGGTGGGTGGGAATTCGAATTTAGTGGAGGTTGAGACCAGGTGGGCAACGGGAAGAGAGAATATGCTGAAGGGCTAGTTCCCATCTCCAGAGTTGGGAAGGATTGGTGTCAATGGGAAGTATCCAGATAACCCGGACGGTGTAGCACTGTGCCAAGATGTGCTGGCCGTACACCAAGGCATGTTTAGCCACAGGGTGATCCTCGTTACCAACAAACACTGTCTGCCTGTGTCCATTCATGCGAATGGACAGTTTGTTGCTGGTCATTCCCACATAGAACGCTTCACAGTGCAGGCATGTCAGTTGGTAGATCACGTGGGTACTATCGCAAGTGGCTCTGCCTTTGATCGTGTACACCTTCCGGGTTACGGGACTGGAGTAAGTGGTGGTGGAAGGGTGCATAGGGCAGGTTTTACAACGGGGGCGGTTACAAGGGTAGAAGCCAGAGGGTAGGGAAGGTGGTTTGGGGATTTCATAGGGGTGGACTAGGAGGTTACGGAGGTTAGGTGGGCGGCGGAAAGACACTCTCGGTGGAGTAGGAAGGATGTCATGAAGGATGGATCTCATTTCGGGGCAGGATTTAAGGAAGTCGTATCCTTGCTGGAGAGCCACATTCAGAGTCCGCTCCAGTCCCGGAAAGTATCCGGTGACAAGAGGGGCACTTCTGGGGTTTTGTTGAAGGTTCTTAAATTGGGGGGATGAGGAAGTGGCTCTGGCAATTTGCTTCAGTACCAGACCAGGAGGATAGCTGCGGGATGTGAAGGCTGTTATCAGGTTATTGGTGTATTGGTTCAGGGATTCAGGACTGGAGCAGACTCGTTTGCCACGAAGACCTAAGCTGTAGGGAAGAGAACGTTTGATGTGGAAAGGATGGCAGCTGTCATAATGCAGGTACTGTTGTTTATTGGTAGGTTTGATGTGGACGGATGTGTGTAGTTGGCCGTTGGATAGATGGAGGTCGACATCGGGAAAGTGGCATGGGATTTGGAATAGGACCAGGTGAATTTGATGGGACCAAAGGAGTTGAGGTTGGAGAGGAAATTCTGGAGTTCTTCTTCACTGTGAGTCCAGATCATGAAGATGTCGTCAATGAATCTATACCAAACTTTGGGTTGACAGGCTTGGGTGTCCAGGAAGGCTTCCTCTAAGCGTCCCATAAATAAGTTCGCGTACGAGGGGGCCATCCTGGTCCCCATGGCTGTTCCCTTTAGTTGTTGGTATGTCCGGCCCTCAAAAGTGAAGAAGTTGTGGGTTAGGATGAAGCTGGCTAGGGTATTAAGGAAAGAGGTTTTAGGTAAGGAAGTGGGTGGTCGGCGTGAAAGGAAATATTCCATCGCAGCGAGGCCATGGGCATGTGGGATATTAGTGTATAAGGAAGTGGCATTGATGGTTACAAGGATGGTTTCAGGAGGTAACAGGCTGGATAAAGATTTCAGGCGATCGAGGAAGTGGTTGGTGTCTTTGATGAAGGATGGGAGACTGCACATGATGGGTTGAAGGTGTTGGTCTATGTAGGCAGAGATTCGTTCTGTTGGGGCTTGGTAACCGGCCACAATGGGGCGGCCAGGATGATTGGGTTTGTGAATCTTCGGAAGTAGGTAGAAGGTGGGGGTGCGGGGAGTCGGTGGAGTAATGAGGTTAATGGAGTCAGGTGAAAGGTTTTGTAGGGGGCCTAAGGTTTTGAGGATTCCTTGAAGCTCTGCCTGGACATCAGGAATGGGATCGCCTTGAAAAACTTTATATGTGGTATTATCTGAAAGCTGACGCACTCCCTCTGCCACATACTCCCGCCGGTCAAGTACCACTGTCGTGGAGCCCTTGTCGGCAGGGAGAATGACGATGGAATGGTCAGCCTTCAGATCATGGATAGCTCGGGATTCAGCTGCGGTAATGTTGGGAGTAGGATTAAGGTTTCTCAGGAAGGACTGGGAGGCAAGGTTGGAAGTAAGGAATTCCTGGACGGTTTGAAGAGGGTGATTTTGAGGAAGAGCAGGTGGGTCTCGCTGTGATGGAGGACAGAACTGTTCTAGGCAGGGTTCGATTTGAATGATGTCTTGGGGAGCTGGATCATTAGGAAGAGGATTATTTTTCTTCGTGGCAAAGTGATATCTCCAGCAAAGACTGCGAGTATAGGATAGTAAATCTTTCACAAGGGCTGTTTGGTTGAATTTGGGAGTAGGGCTAAAGGTCAGCCCTTTGGATAGGACAGAGGTTTCAGATTGGGAGAGAGGTTCTTTGCTTTCTACAGTTCTACAGTATGTCTGCCTAAGTGTACTTGTGTCTGTGTAAATGTGTGGGTGTGTGTGCATTTATTTACCCTCCATTTTTTCCCCCAAGGTTAGTCTTTCCTGTCCTGGGATTGGAATGGCTCCTTACCCCCTTCCTTAAAACCCTCATCATTTCCTTTTTCCCTCTCCTTCCCTTCTGCCTGATGAAGCAGCTAGGCTGCGAAAGCTAGCATTTTGTGTGTGTGTGTGTGTGTGTGTGTGTGTGTGTGTGTCTGTGTGTTTATTTGTTGCCCCTTCGCCTGGTAAGTGTACTTCATCTATTTTTTACGTATATTTTTCCTGTTAGGAATTTTTCCTCTATAATATTCGTATCATAAATAAATTATATGTTTGTTTGACGCCACTGTTATTATTGCCTAAATTTATCTTACAAAAGCAACATTTATACTTTCCTTATTATAAATGTGAAAATTTTTATCACAAATGAAGAAACAGAAAAAAAAGGGGACAAAAAGGACAAGCTTTCGGAACACAGTTCCTTCATCAGGTGGGAGAGAAGGGAAGAAGAAAGGATGGGAACAGAAGGGAAAGGTAGTTCGGAGATACTGTCAGTATCTCTGACTTCCACACTGCCGAAACACCACCTTCATGACCTAGGTCGTGAACTACCCTTTCCTTCTGTTCCCATCCTTTCTTCTTCCCTTCTCTCCCACCTGATGAAGGAACTGTGTTCCGAAAGCTTGTCCTTTTTGTCCCCTTTTTTTTCCTGTTTCTTCATTTGTGTTACTATCGGTGGTACAGCACAAAGGTAAGTACTGGCCAGCCATTCTATCTCGTTTCAGCAATATTTATCATCTCTGAGGAGAATTTTCATCATTAATTGAAAATTTTATCATAAAGATGTAGAGTGGCTGGCCAGTACTTACCTTAGCTCAGTACTGCCAGTAGTATCACCAAAAACATGATAAGTCCGTGTAGTAAGGATGGCTTGAAAAGTGATAAGTGGAAGAGTCAATCCAAATGAAGTGGTCCAATAAAAATTAAGAAGGTTGCTTGACATTTTAAAATTTTTATTTTGTAATATGAGATTAATCTATAATTGAGAATTTCACAACGGTTTTTAAAAATATTTTAGCTTGCACCATTAATAAAATGCACACTTACAAATAAAAATGGCTGCAAGCATTTTTCAGTTTGGATACGTTAGTGATAATCTGAATATCTCTGCACTGGGTAAAGTTACAACACAGCACTTGACATGATTGTTTTTAGAAAAATCCCCACTACAAACGGTTGATTAAGCAAAAATAATTAAGCAATAAGTATTCAAAAATAACCAATTGAAATGACCTCCAAAGTCTGGTAAAAAACGAAAATCCTCTATTTAGGTCCAGAAATAATAATGAAGTAATGATTTATCAGGTTTTTTTTTAGTTAGATATCATAAACTACTAGCCTTATTTAGGACAAGAATATTTATAATGTTCCCTTAATTTTTTTTTACGAAATTTGTAATTTGAAAAATCAGATTTTTGCACAATTTGTACACCTATATGATAGCAAAGTACTGTAAAAATTGCAACATTGATATTGACCTTGAAAAAATATATATGAATTTTTGAAAATGAGGAAATAATTCACATTACACTACAACTGATCTTAATTTGTGTGAGAAACTGGATGGATGTTATCAATAATTATTGAAGATAAAAATGAAAATCTTACTAAAATAAACATTTATATTATTTTGGCAGAATTAAAATAATTATTTACAATTAACATTCTTTAGAGATGTGACACTTTCTAATCCTGGTGGTGAATGTTAAGAACACTTATTTTTTCAGAAGGATTTTGTGATATAAAATAATACCTTACAGTTGTTATGGTAAGTTCAAGAACAAAGTTTTCTTAATATGCTTTTCATTGGTATCCATATCTTGCCACTAGTAGATTTCTCGAATAATGTTCTTGGCCTAGCAGGGTGGTAAAAATGCACAAAGGCATAATTGTTTTCCAAACTTATTCTTTCAACCTCTTCAAGACATCATTGCCCACCATACATGTATGCCACTAATCATTCATTGTTAAAGACAGGTGTGTAATTTTACTGGCACAGTGAGCCTTGTAAATTTCTGTTTCTGTTGTTTCATATCATCGAACATAATTTTCTGCACTTGTTCATTTTATTGATGTACAGTTTTCAAGTCCAGTTTGAAGTATTGTTTTGATATGCACAACTACTACTTCTTTATTGAGTAGGAAATAGCTGATGCCTTTAATATTATCCTTGAAAAAGATATACATGTCCTGTACTGTAAGAATTTGGTCGTGGTTGTTCTCTGTGAAGGAAATTGCATCCCCCTTGTATTCTGTGGAAGCATGGCACAATGTATACATCATAAACTGAACATAGATCAAGCACGAAAACTGGGAAAATGTACATGGAACTATGAGAAAAAGAAACAAAACAAAAACTGAACCTTTTGAGTGTATAATATGCCTTATTAAGAAAGCAGATGTAGCTGTTGTGGTTCTGTGATCATCGTGTTGGACTATAAAACAGAAGCTCCTGGTTCATATCCCATTCCTGAACAAACTTTTTGTTTCCTTTTTTGTCATTACATTATGAACTGTCCATCATGTTACTGATGGATCCGTTCTTCTTTTGTAGCCCTGACATACTATAGATTAGTCACAAAATATAAGTCATGTGGTGAAAACATATTACTGCACAAGCAAACGTGATGAGTAATGAGTGAAGGTGAAATGTTGCATAGACTGCTCACCTATTAAAACAAGAAATACATGAGTGGGAATTATGTTACAATAAAAGCTCATCAATTTGTAATCGAAATGTTAAGTACCAGTGAAAACAGATGATCTCAGTTACAAACCTACAAGTGGTACAAACCCCACTGAAAGCAGTAGGTCCGATGTGTGGTAACCATGCCATAGTATGGTGAAGCTGTACCTACATCTAAACACACAAAATCAGTTGACTACAGTGCACATTGGAGAGAGGATTTCTGCTGATGAGGTTCCTTAGCTGGGAGTTGACTGTTCACAACTTTGGTTGAGTACATTAAATATGTGACTTTTATTCCATGGGCAATACAAATCCAGCAAACTGCTCCTTGCATAACAATATCAATGAAGGAGTCTACAAGATTCTTAAGAGATTGAATGACGGTCCAACATTTGTATAATTATTTCCTACATTTATTGCTAAACAGCTACCTTGCTGATTGCTGCAGGGCTGTATATATCAGATGATGAGATTGTTGATGAATTACACGAAGAAGAGATACTGCAACATCGATCTGATAGTATTTCGTTTGGTTAAATGAAGGAAATGTTCCAACACAGAGTACTGTGCAAACCAATTAAAAATGCAAACACAGATTTTGGAGTGAAGTTACAAGTAAATTTAAGAAATTTACAGGGTTGGATGATAAAAGCACAGTTAGATATTTTAAAGAAGTCATGGAATGAGGGTGAGACCAAAGACAAAAATTCGGTGAACTCTCTATACCAACAATTTATTAAATCCAGAAATGAAGTAAGTGTAGCGCATGATACAGATTTTGTGATTGCATTATGCTAAACAAATCAGCTTGGACTTTAAGGCTTCACCTCATTGGCTATTCACATTCAAAAGAAAATACAAAATTAAGAGCAGAAAGATTACAAAATATGTAAGCAAGAGCTATGCCAATAAACTGGAAGAACTTTGAGACTGTTCTAAAAACTTTGTTACAGAAACTAACATCAAATTCCAACATTATGAAGATGCATGTCATGACAGACCAGTCTGGTTTTAACTATAAAATGAAATTGACCCAAGTGTGATTGTTAGTTGGAAAACACGACACTAAATGTACTGTAGACAAAGCTACATGCCACTTCCCGACAGGTTGTACACATCTTGTACAACTGTTAGATATGTGTGTGTTAGCAAGTGAAACGGCTATGATTTTGCAAAGCTGCACAGAGCAGTACTGTTTACATGATCATGTGTCTATTATCAAAGTCCAGGCGATCTCACATAATCAACTTTGTTCTCCGTAAGCCCTAATTCCAGGACATGTTCAGATTCACTGGGCATGTAATTTACCATCCATGCTGCAGTCACTGTGCAGCTTTCTATATTGGCATGACCACTAACCAGCGGTCCATTAGGATGTGGCCAAAACCAAGGTGGACCACCCTGTGGCCCAGCGTGCAGTGGAGCACATGCGTGATTTCAATGTTTTGTGTGTGTGTGAGGGGGGGGGGGTGCGCTCACATGCACACATTTTATTTTTGTTTTTATATCTGTATTTATTTTATTTCCCTCCCCTTACCCACCCTCTCATTCCATTCCTAAGCTGCATCTTGTTACTCCCATCTAGGCCATGCTATACCCATCCCCACCACCGAGATGCAACCTTCCTATCTCCCCTCCCCTTTTTACACATCGCAGGGCATACCCCTGTGGAAGACCCCGATGCAAAACCTGTTCAATCCACCCACCCAGCACTTCCTATTCCAGTCCCGTCAAAGGCTTGTCCTACCCCATCAGAGGCTGGGCCACCTGTAAAATCAGCAAAGTAATATACCAACTCTGCTGCAATACCTGCTTCTGCATTCTACATTGGAATGACAACTAACCAGCTCTCCATCAGGATGAATGGCCACTGTCAAACTGTGGCCAAGAGCAATGTGGACTCTCCTGTGGAGCAGCATGCAGCGGAGCACACCACCTCGTACTTTAACAGCTGCTTCACCAACCAAGCTATCTGGATCCTCCCCTCCTCCACGAGCTTTTCTGAACTGCGGAGATGGGAGTTATCTCTACAGCACATCCCACAACCATCTTGGCCTCAGCCTCAGATAACCTAACATCCTACATTCCATGCCCCACAGTCCCCCTCCCCCTTCTGATCCACGCCCCTTTCCCTATTGTGTGCTTCCTGTTCTTAATTTTTTTCCTTTTCCTATCTCTCTCATATATATAAATATATATACCCTTTTTTTCATACTGCATTTCAATTTCCACGTGACATCGGCTCTGCTTGTTGTATCCCCTCCCTTACCTTCCCTCTCCACTCCCCCCTCCTCCTCTGCTCCTCCCCCCCCTTTCCCTTCCACTTGCCGTGCGGTCAGACTATGTTGGGCAGCCAGAGATGGCCGACGTGGGTGGACGAGTGTGCCTGAGTGATTGTGTGGATGATTGTTCCTTTCTGAGGAAGGCCGCGGCCAAAAACATAGAATTGTGTGTGTTTCTTTTATTGGTGTCTGCCGGCACCTCAACATTCATCTTTACAGTCAATTGTTCCCTATCTACATGTTATTATTAACATTCCTTACTGTACCTTCCATTGTTGTTAATTTCCCTCATTTGTTAGTCAGTGGTTAATACTATCTCTCCAAACCTCTGGACAACCTTAGGTTCCTTCAGTTTATACAGGCTCCATCTTCTTACCTCTCAACCTTTTATGCAGTTCCTTCAGTTTTAATCTAGAATCCATAACCAGTAAGTAATGGACAAGAGTCCCTATCTGCTTCTGGAAGTTGTGCCTTAGCATTGTAACCTTCTTTCAGGATTCTTAAACAATAAATATTACATTGAGTAAGTAATCCCTAGGGTAGTCAACTCTATGAAGCAAATAAATACCATACACCTGTAAGAGATCTAAAATAATATCTTCACTGTAAGATGGCCATTTGAGTGAATTGTCTTTTATATTCATTGTTTCAATAATTAGTTACTTTCTAAATTGTTGTTTGTGTGGAATTCCAGCAGCCGGAGGTAACAGTTGTATGACTGTGCTGTAAGCCGGTGTGATTGTGTGAATGTTCCATTTTCTGAAGAAGGCCATGGCCAATAGCTGAAAGTGTTGTGTGTGTGTGTTTGTGTGTGTGTGTTTGTGTGTGTGTGTGTGTGTGTGTGTGTCTTTTGTATGAGGCCTGTCACAGCTCGCCGCCACGTCTTTGTGGTGAGTTGTAAACTGCCCTTATTAATATATTGTTATGTCTTAAAATGAACAACCTACAGACAAATGGATGATGAGTTTGTGCAACAGATTCATAAATCAGGAGCAATGGACAAAAATTCAAAGACACACACACACACACACACACACACACACACACACACACACACACACTAGTGAAGATATCACATTAATAACTTCCAGCAAATGCATATGTAGGCCTACCGGTAGTCCACAAACAACACATAAACTTGCATCACCTGTTCTTTTAGAGAGAGCTGGTGGATCCCACTGAGGAACATTTGATATAACGGCCTCCACAGCTTGAGCAGCTGCAATTCTTGTTTCCCATGCTGAACTATGCAAGTAACTGGCAATGCGTGCCAATAAATGATGTAATTCATGAGGATGAAGACGCTGAACTTCACCCAACTGCCGTGCTGCTGCACGGCGTGTTACAGGAGATGATCCTGTCTCCAACAACACAAACAGCCGATCAAGCCTAGGGGAAAAATAAAAATTAATCAAAGTCTTACAAAAAAGTAACCATGTTATTTAAATCAAGAAGAGTGCGATACCTGAAATTCCTTTAACATTAAGACTACAAACTGAAATCAACTGTGTTCTACAAAAGAAAGATAATGAGATTATTCCTTGAAGAAGAATACAACAAATTGCCTCTGTCCTTAATACATATTACTCGAATTACTTTTATTCCTGCGCCATTTACAAAAACATATATAGCCTACTAGAAGGCCTATATGTAAGAAAATTTTAGCCATATCACTTTCATCAGCCAAACATAGGTTCCAAATCTCGGGGTCCTTTACGCATTTCTAACTCAACCACTACTTGAAGCTTTCATTTCGTAACAACTTTTTTTAAAAGATATACAGAATGGGCGGCTAGACCACTAACACGTACCTCGAAGTCATCTTTCATGGACTTGTTTCAATACAGAAGGAACGGTGTTTTCCTGAAAATTAAAATAAATCAGCTATTAAATTATATCAACAAAACATGCAGTAATTTATTTCGAAATAGCTAAGATTTAATGGCAGATGATATCAATGTGTTCGAAACGAATGAGCACTCCCATATGGAGGGGTTATGATCGTAAATAGGTTAATTTGACATTTATTTTGATATTTACTTTCCATTGAAATGTTAGGCTTATTTTGTTTTCAAAGAAGTTTATGGTACATTTTGTCTACACAGATTGGTTCACATCATCTGTCAATAACGACATACAAAATCCATGTGAAGCCCTTAATGCATAACACAACTGCTTGCTGCACACTTCATCAGAAATACTTACGGCGTTGTTACCCTTACTCAACTCGTATGAGATGCTCTCATCCTGGCGTATCACTTGAATCTTGAGTGTTTTTTATTAAAATAAACAAACAAACACACAATAACAAATATATTACTCGGAGAGAAAGGCATCCTACAACACTCAAATTTATACTGACAGCCATATTGCTGATGAGTCCGAATTTATGCCAGTCTTGCTTTCTGATTGGCCGAAAACTAACCAGGCATTTAAAAAATTTTGGTGGTTGTAACCAATCAAAATTGAAACAGCCACACCACACCCCCGCCTGTTTCCTAAACATCACAAACCAATGAGAAATCAAAACATTGAAGTAATGTGTGTACCGCTAGCAGGAAGCGTCATTAGATGCTTGCAGTTTCTGATGTTTGTGTGCATGTGCAACCAATAAAATAGTATTAACTAATGTGCTGTACATTGAAGATACTTTTCGCACTTGTCCATCTGTTTATATAGTTGTAAAGTGCCTGTCGAACGAGCCCTCAGCACTCAGCAGTGTGACCATGTGGAAGTGGTGACGAAAATCTGTTGCTTAGAATAGACTGGGGAAGGCATTGAATAGTGCGTTGAAAAGTATTTATTAAGACCAGTTAAAGCTTTTGTGGTGAAGTGGTGATACTGATAGTCAAAATTGCACAGCGTACCTTCTGTTTAAGTCTTGTGAAGTCCCAGTAGAAAGATGGAAGATTACGATTTAGTGCCAACTGTGTTCCATCCAAGAAAACCAATCAACAAAAAAACTAAAGTGAACATAGTTTTTGATCCTAAAGCAAGACGGTGAGTAAATGTATTCGGAAGTCTTTTGAAGTTTTTAAGTGTTAATTATGAATGGTTACGCAATTGATGTAACCGCTGTTGTTTATAGTGTCAAAATCTGAATTTTTAGAAAGCAGCACAGAATATTGAATCAGGTTATTGGTATTTGAGTAAAAGGTTCATAATTCTACCTTAAAGTCTTCGTCAAAACTTTTGTAAAAGCGAATTGCGTTTGTCAATCATTTATTAAATAGTCACACATTTTCTTTTTGTGTCAATACAATATACCCATAAGTTTGTAACTCTAATATTTCATTATCTCAAGCAGCTCTGCAATTCATTCACGCCTTTTTTATTCGTTTATTTTTGTATAAACACTTAATTCTCTACAAACTATCTATTTGCTGCTTCTCATAGACACTACTTTTGTAAATACGCTGTAATGCCATTTAATACAAATAGTGTTTGTATACATATAATGATACAATAAAATTTTTGGGGATCATCAACAGGGAATGAACCTGTAGGTAACAAATTATGTGGGAAATCCAGAATAGCACTAACTCGAACATCTACAGTCTGGCTTTGATCTTGATTAGCAGTACTCTGACGGTAACTTTCATACATCTTAAATGTATTAGATAGGCTATATTTGATAAAAGTTTACAATTCGTGTCGCGGTGGAGTGTCAAGTGTTCAGATGTCAGCAGCGGCTACAGCTGACCAACCATAGCACTGATGGTGACAGCCAATCCGATATTAGTGTGTAACGACTGCTTTGCCCAGAACCAGTCACTACATGGGTCTAACAGTTTGTATTGCATAATGTAAATTGAACTCATTTATTCATAAACCCTTGTCCACGAAGTCTACTGATTGTAACCATCACCGGAACAATTCATAACAAAACAATGCGCAATATAAATCAGCAAATTTGATTGGGCGCTATACACTATCGCATTATTGGCTGGTCACATGCAGTGGCTGTAGCCAACATCATGCCAACACTATGCCATGACACATATTGTAAACTGTGTATATTGTGTGCTGATGTTTCCAATGACCTGTGAATGTTCTTTGAAAACCCAATTACATAGAGTCAGGGAAATAATCTTTTTTTATTGATCATGAAATAAATACTTATTTAATGCTGTTCCTGCTATATGGTTGAGAGGTACTTGTAGGTACCCTTGTTTGTCCAGTAAATTAAATATCTTCGTAAAAGAAATACATCATTGACAACATTAGTGCACTACACCGCCGATGCCGACATAATATTTTACCTTTAATTTTTGTGAAATACTTTAGCAAAAAAGAAGAGAGAGTAGGCTTCCCAGTGCTTACATTACATTAGTACCTAATACTGGTCTGACCACAGGACCATGAGTCTGTATTCACCTTACAGAATATTTTTACCACATGAACATATTCTCAGTTCTAATATAGTAAATTTTCTTGAGACGGAAAAGCTTCTGTCTTTGCATCACCATAGCTTTAGAAAACATCAATCATGTGAAATCCAGCTTGCCCTTCTCTCTCATGCCATCTTGCATGTTATGGATGAAGGGCAACAGGTAGACTGCACATTTATTGATTTTCGAAAGGTGGTTTGACATGGTGCTGGGGACTGAGGAACTAGTAGTTTAGTCCCTTTTAAACATCCCAACAACAACAACAACACGGTACCACACTGCAGACTGCTAACGAAGGTATGAGCTTATGGAATAGGTACCCAAATATGTGAGTGGCTCAAAGATTATTTAAGTAATGGAACCCAGTATGTTATCCTCGATGGTGAATGTTCACCAGAGACTAAGTGCCCCAGGGAAGTGTGATATGACCACTACTATTTTTTATCGATGTAAATTATTTGACAGACAGAGTAAGTTGCAATCTTCAGCTGTTGGCTGATGATGCTATGGTGTACAAGAGGGTTTCATCATTGAGTGACTGTAGTAGGATGCATTATGACATGGGCCAATTTTCTAGGTGGTGTGAGGAATGGGAACTAGTGCTAAATGTAGAAAAATGTAAGGTGATGCAGATGAGTAGGAGAAGCAATCCTGTGATGTTTGAATACGGCATTAGTAGTGTGCTGCTTGATAGTAGTGTCACTTAAATATGTAGGTGTAACACTGCACAGCAGCAATATCAAATGGAACAATCTTATAAGGACAGTTGAGAGGAAGACGAATGGTCAACTTCACTTTATTGGGAGAATTTTTGGGAAGGTGTGACACGTCTGTAAAGGAGACCGCATAAAAAATGCTTTTATGACCCCCAACTTGATTACTGCTCAAGTGTTTGGGATCCCCACCAGATCAGTTTACAGAAGGACATAGAGGCAGCCAGCTAGGTTTGTAACTGGTAGATTTGACCAATGCATGAGTGTTACTGAAACGCTTTGTGAACTCAACTGGGAGAAGCACTGTTGAAGAAATTTAGAGGGCTGGAATTTGAGGCAGACTTCAGAACAATTCTACTTCTGCCATCTTACGTTTCACGTAAAGGCCACAAGGATAAAATATGAGAGATTAGGGCTTGGACCATTCCAAAAAGAAGGAGAAGGAGAGAGAGTCCACTTCCATGTTTGAGGCTGACGTGGAGCATCTAGTGTCCACTCAGGAACTAGATCTCATCACACTCTTAGATTCAATGGAGATTGATCCAGCCTCCTCCCAACCAGTGGTGGAAAATACTGCTAAAAAAATAAATTGTCTCCTGGGTCCTTTCATGTCTTCCCAGACCACTAAAAACATTATCCTTCAGTAGCATTGTGGCAGTTTCTTCCAACTGAGTTAAAACAACTGCTGTGCCAGTCCTCTCCAATTTGTCTAGGCCTACAGGAAACACTGGCCTTCGTCGCTGCCAGTGTTATTACAAAAACCATGTAGACTCTGACAGGGTGTTCCCAATGCCATTTCACATGACTCTCAATGCAGTATATGTGACAATTTGAGCAGAACGGAACATTACTATTTGCTCTGTACACCTTCGGGTGGCAATCAAACCTTGGGCGGCAGTAGGTACATTGAGGCTCTATTAGCACAACTGAATTTTCGTGTTGAAAACTGGCTCAGATCTGCTGGTGGTTGACAGTTACTGCCCTATCAGTCTTTCCAGTGTTTTGTGCGTGAGCACCTCTTCACGGTCTTCTTTGACCTCCAAAAGGCTTTAAATACTACCTGGCACCATCATATACTTGCAACACCATTTGAATGGGATTTCTGCAGTTCACTCATGATTTTTATCCAAAACTTCCTGTCGCTTCACTCCTTTAGGGTTAAGGTTGGTGCCTCCCTCAGCTCATCCCATTTCTGTATTCTGCAGGTCTCTGGTCTTAGTGTTCCCATCATTTTGCTCATCACCAATTGTCTTGTTGTGACAGTCAGGTCATCAGTCAGATCCTCCTTGTTTACTTATGACTTCTTTGTAATCACCTGTGTTAGCATTGGTGTTACTTAACGGCAGCAACGGGAGCCATTAGAAAGGCATAGTTCTGGGCCTTCTTCCATGGCTTCGAGTTCTCCCTGCAAAAAAAGCCATAATGCAATTCACCGAGATTCATTGCTCTATGTAGCCAACGAACTGCTTTGCATTGTGGAAACATATCACTTCTTGGGTATGTTCCTTGATGCCAGCCCCCACATGGTTACCCCACCTCCACCGAATTTAAATAAAATACTGGCAGTATCTGAACATCCTTCATTGCCTCAGCTACACTGTTTGGGGAGCTGCCCACCCCACTCTTCTGTAGCTGTATAAGGCCCTCATCCAATTGCACTTTGATTACAGGAGCTTGGTTGAAAAGAAGCGGGAGGGGAATAAGGATTGGTCCTTCTACAATAACCCTCCTTTAAGTGCTTGAGGGGTAATGAAATGTGGGCGGCTAGGCGGGTTTACCAAGGATAGTTATCACTTGCTGGAGAATTAAATATTTTTATCCATAGACAACGATTAACAGGAAAGATCCAGTAAAATTTTCTTGTAAAAGGCAACAATAAGTAATTTTCAGTAACTTAAAATGAGTAAATTAAACTATGCAGCAAGGCTCCAATCAGAACAGTTAGGCTAAACACAGCTCTCAAAACTTACAAGGACTGAACCAGGTTTTCACTTAGATAAAATTACAAAACACACCAAGAAGCATAAGAATCAACAGTAGTTGTGACTGAATAAGGTTGTCATTTCATTGAATAAATTAAAGCACCAACTGGAGTCAAATCAAGTATACAAGTAATTTTGAGTAATACACGTTCAAACGAACAGTGCCAGTGTCTGGACAAGGGTCAAAAAACAAAATCCTTTTCTTTTTTGTAACCAACACTCCACACCACTTGGAACAGAAATGACCAATTAGATCTGAACACAAGCTTAAACAATACTGGATTGGTAACAATGATGGAAAAAGGAAGGATCACAGGAAGAAGAAATGGACAGAGCAGAGCAGATGAAAATGAAAGTTATCTGAATTGAACAGCCAAAATTACAACTATGGGTAAGCAGGAAACACCATGCAGTGGGAAGACACACTATCAGTAATAATGCCTGTCCCCCAGGCAGGTAACGGAGCAAGAAGCAGGCACACACCAGATAAATACCCCTGATGTGTCACTAAACATTGATAGAAAATGAATTAATCAACAAACTTGAATAATAAGAGTGGCAAGGTACAATCTCCCATACCATGAACAACAGGTAATCAACATTCAGGCCATGAACATGAAACAAGCAAAACACAGACATCAGGCAATGTCAGCTGCTGGGGTTCAACCAAGAAGCATACGCAACGGAAACTCCACAACAGAGAACATGAAGGACCCAAACTAAAAATGTGTAGGTGAAGAGAAGTGACCTTGTAACAGCAACACTTAGGTCTCACGTCAGCAGGTCCTTATATGCACAGACCCCATCACAAGCACAGCGGAGTCACCACAAGAACAGTACTTATCTTGAAAGGTGCTGACATCAAACAGAATCACTTCATATGTGCTGATGGCTAAAACAGTTCCACTTTGTGGTGATGTGAGTTGCGGTGAACACAACACAGAAACCATGGAAGTCAGAACTTTACTCCTGGTGTGGCCATTTCCAACAGGAAACTGATATCCGATGCATACATATGAGGTCACAACCAACTATCACCATTAGAGGTCCACAGAGCCTATCTCGCAGCAAGCTGTAACAACAACAAAATACACCAGCTGGGTGGCTCACTGCTGGGCTGTCTGCTTCCTCGATCAGATCCGTACTCACCATTTTCTTGGTCAGGTCAGAACTCTCTCACCTTCCGCATGCACCGCAAGATACAGTCACCATTCGGGACAACTAGTGCCACCCGCGAGGCAAGTGATGAATGAAAAGCTGGCCATACCACTTGCGGTGAAGTAATGAAGAGATATTGATAAGTGAGTATGAGTGACTGGTAACTGGCACCAGTGTATAGTAAGAGGAAAGATGAAAATTGAGTCAGCACAGCTCACTGGTGTATGTTTCAGCAGTGCCTTCTGCATTGCAGATCATAGACACCCATCTTACACAGTGGTGTCTGATTGGCAACAGGTGCTTTCTACATGAGTCTGGTGACAAACCACCTTACTGCAGCTGGAATCCTTACCCTTTCCCACTGGCACAGCTTCTTGCCTCCTATGTTGCCAATGTTGAAGCTTCGCCCCACCACCCAAACTACAGGCTTCTTATTCCAGCTACTGCACCCACCCAGCAACTCAGGTCGGACCTCCTGATCGAGATTCGAATTTATACCCTGCTTTCATCACTCGAGTTCCTACCTCTCCCTTTCACTATCTTCTGCCAACCCCATACACCTCTTTAGTCCATCTCCCACTTGTAGCTCCATCTACAATTGCCTCAAGATTCAAAAGCATCAGTTTCACCACTACTCTCTGTTGCAAGTTCCTGGCAATTCTCAACATGTTTTGTGGTGCAGAAGTGTTTTATACTGATGTTTCCTTGGTAGACGGCCGAGTTGAGGAAGCCTATGTTCATGGCGACCACCTTGAACTGCACTCCCTGTCTCCTGGCTATAGTGTTTTACCGCAGAGCGGATCGTAATGTCTCGTGTTTCTTGAACACCTCTGAGCATGCCCCAGGAAGTCGTTTGCACCTTTAGCGACTCTCTAAGTGCCCTAAAAGCCCTCAACCAGTGTTTCTCTTACCATCCTATGGTGTGATTAATTCATAACTCCATCATCACCCTTGGTATGTCTGGTTGACTTTGTTTGTACCCCATCCATGTCCACATCCCAGTGTCGCCCAAGTGTCGCTGTGGTGCTCTCATGACAGTAGTTGACATCTTGCTCTTTGCAGCAGACTCACAATCTACCCGCTGCACTAATAGTATCTATTATGCCTGTTCGGGGTCAATTTTGTAACAGGCTTTGGCTTCTTTTCATATGCGAAGTTTGAAATATTGGTACCTAATGTAGAATATGCTGGTATGAGTCCATTTATTATTTATTTAAGAGCATTAAAGATTCTTTCATCCCAGGGTTTGAAATTAATATGGTAATAGAGAAACTATCAACAAAGGGGATCTTTAAACTTGCTTTATAAATAATGATCAAGTTGTGTCGTTTTTCCTTTTTACAGATAAATCGTTGAACATGTCTGTATGTCTAGCTGCACGGGCGCAGTTGCTACAGTACTGGTAGTGGTTTACATTTCTACTGCCACCTGGCAGGCTACGAATTTGGCAATTTAAAACTTTTTTTCTAATGCTTTCAGTGTGTTTTAGTAGCTACAATTTTGTTAGTCATTATTTTCATAGTACTCTTCCTATAAACGAAGGCCATTTTTTTTTATTTTACCTCCAAATGCTTAGTATAGAAGCTGCGTGAGTGACAGAAAATGGACATGCCTTGCAGGCTATTGTGCTATTCGTGCACTACACAGTACAGGTCACACACTTTTACGTGGACCCTCTGTGATCAGCGGAAGTCAGCAGAGTTCATTTGTCTACAGAATGTTATTCTCTCTGTCAACCCCCTCAAGGATTCAGCATTAATTTGTTGAGTACAGGCTTGGTGAATCTGTGGTCCTGAGCTGTGGACTGTGTTGCACCAACAGTCTGCCACATTTTAAGCTCTATGCATGCTTCAGTGACAACCATAAAGTGCAACAGTGGAACATTGTAAGTTTTAGAGCCTGGGGATCTTGCCTTAATCACCTGGTTTGCAAGGCTGGTACAAACCTAAAAAAAAAAAAAAAAAAAAAAAAAAAAAAAAAAAAAAAAAAAAAAAAAAAAAAAAAAAAAAAAAAAAAAAAAAAACCACAACCCTCAATCACATCTCAGTTGCATTAGGCTTAGACTTACCTAGGCAAGTGGAGCTCTGCCTGGGTGGACATATAGATCCCTAGCTGCTCATGGGACTAAAATGAAATGAGCAAATAAAAGCATTGGTGGACGCAAAACTGCCATCTCAGAGTGTAGGAATATAGAATTTAATGCTGAGAAATATGACCCCCTTGGCCAAAGTATGGGAGGAATGTAGGGTGAGAAATCAAGGTGAGACGTATGTCCCTCGATACTTGGTATGTACCTGGACTGACGGTGAATCATTTACCACTACAAAACCTATGTTCTTGATTGAGAACAAGTTTGGAGAGGTGGAGGGCATGTCAAAGATGTGACCTGGCTCAGTCCTCATTACAACGTCATTCCCAGCACAGTCACGAGCATGCTTTCCTGTGAGAAGCTGGATGATGTTCCTGCAATGATCACTCCCTGCGAGAGCTCAGTATGGAACAGGGTATTATATTTCATAAAAATCTTTTATTGCAGACTGATGATGAGCTACACAAGAACTTGGAGTGATGAGGACTCCATTTTATTCGGCGTTTTTATAGGGGTTCGAAGGACAATTGGGTCGCTACCAGTGCCTTCATCTTGGCCTTCGAGGGTGATTCATTGCCTGATAAGATCAAGGTAATGGTTTACCATTGCGATGGGAAGCCCTTCATTCCTCACTCTACGCGCTGTTTTAAAGTGCTGGAGGTTTGGACACGTGTCCTCCCACTGTGATGCCAACTCAACTTGTCGGGAGTGTGGCCATGCACCCCAACGTCCCTTGTGAACCTCCTTCGTCCCGTGTCAGCTGTGGACAGCAACACTGCTCTTGCTCGCCTGCCTGCTGTGTTCTCCATAAAGAAAAAAACATAATGGAATATAAAACCCTGGATAGGCTCTCTTTTTCGGAGGCTAAAAGAAAATATGAAAAACTGCATCCAGTCAGCATGAAGACATCCTATGCTGCAACCACATAATCATCTCTGATTCCTACCGCCTGTCCAGTCGGTCCTAGTGGGATTTCAGGCCCAATCATCAACATCTGCCTTCTTGGACACTGGGACACCTCTCATTCTCTCGCCCCCAAAGCTCCTGCTTTGGGAGCGATAACCCCAAAACCAATGGGGACATAAGTCCCCACCCTCAAGCCAGAGACGCAACAGCCTGCTCTGGCTCCTCTCGCTAGAAAGGGGTTGCTTCCTAAAGAGAAGAGAGAACTGAAAAAGAAGCAGACCAAGAAGAAGGAAACCCCAGTGGCCACAGTGCCACCACCCCCTCCACCTCCACCTCTGTCTCTGAGGACGAGGTGGAGATTCTTGCATCCCCTGAGGACCTCGCTCTTGGAGACACTCCAGAAATGATGGACATCGCTACCAGTGATGCTGAGACGTAATAAGTCGCATCTTACCATTCATGTCTTCCCAGCTGTTGGAAAACATTCTCCAGTGGAACTGTGGCAGTTTTTTCACCCTCTGGGCTGAGCTATGACAACTTTTGAGCATAACCAGCATTGCCCTCCAGGAAACTTGGTTTCTGGCAATGTGGACCGCTGCCCTTCCTGGCTGTAGGGGATACTTCCGCAATCATAGTGTGTATAACAGGATCTTAGGTGGAGTGTGTGTGTATATGTCCTTACCTCTGTCTAGTGAACCCATACTCCTTCAAACACCGTAATGCTCATATACGTCTCAGCAGAAATCCAGGGGGTAATCTCCTCACTCTCTTCAACTGGATCTGGTGCGACGAGGTTTTACCATCACAATGGTGGGAGAGTATAATAATTCCAGTGATAAAACCTGGCAAACACCCTGTTCCTGTGGATAGCTATCAGCTCATCAACCTGAACAACATCCTGTGTAAAATGTTGGAGCGTATGGTCAGTTGGCGGTTGTGCTGGATCCTTGAGAATCGGGGCTTACTGGCTCCATGCCAGGGTGGTTTCTGCCAGGGTTGTTCTACCACTGATAATTTGGTGTACCTCAAGTCTGCAATCCACACAGCCTTTTCCAGGCACCAACATCTTGTAGCCGTCTTCTTTTATATGCACAAAGCATTTGACACAACCTAGTGACATCACACACTTACTTTGTTACATGAGTGGGGGTCTCCAGGGCTCGCTCCCAATTTTTATAGAAAACATTTTAGCTGTCCGTATCTATCAAGTTGGTGCCTCCTGTAGAACCTCTCATGTGGAGGAAAATGTGGTTCCTCGGGGCTGTGTTTTGAGTGTACCTTTATTTTTAGTGGCCATTAATGGCTTAGCTGCAGCAGTTGGGTCTTCAGTATCCTCTTTCGTCAATGCTGATGACTTCTGTCTCTATTTTTGTTCCTCCAGCATCCAAGTTGCTGAATGCAGATTGCAGGGAGCCATTCAGAAGGCGCAGTCCTGGGCTCTTGCCCACAGCTTTCAGTTTTCCGCCGCCATCACCAGTGTTATGAACTTCTGTCGGCATTGGTGTGTTCACCCTGGCCCTGAACTTTATCTTGACGACCACTTACTTGACATAGTGGAAACCCATAGGTTTTTAGGGCTGGTTTTTGATGGCTGGCTGACATGGGTTGCCCACATTCGTCAGCTGAAATGGGAGTGCTGGTGCCATCTCAATGTTCTTTGCCACCTAGGCCATACTACCTGGGGTGTTGATCACTGCATGCTGTTGCAGCTATACACGGTGCTGGTACAGTCGTGGCTTGACTTTCAGTGCCTTGCCTATGGTTCGGCATTGTGCTTGCTGGACCCCATTCACCACTGTGGAATTTGCATCACAATGGGTGCCTTCTGCACCAGCCCCGTGAACAGCTTTCTTGTGGAGCCCAGGGTCCCACCTTTGCAATTCTGCAAACAATAACTGCTCACGGCCTATGCAACCCATGTGCATAGCTTGCCAGGTCACCTGAACCATCATCTGCTTTTCTCCAACGTGGTCGTCCGTTCCCAACAATGACATTCCAGATCAGGTCATACAATCGCCTTTCGCATCCGATCCCTTCTGTTGGTACTCGAGTCATTCCATCTCCATATCAGGTCCGCACTCGTACACCCCAATGGTGTATGCCAAGACCACGTTCTTGACTGGACTTGGTGCACGGACCCAAAGACTCAATCCTCCAGATGCACTTTACCATCAGTTCTTAGCTGTTGTAGCTGCGTTTACCGGATATGACCTGGTCTACATGGATGGTTCCATGGTGGAGGGCTGCTTAGCTTTTTGTATGTGCATGGTGGCCATTTCGAACAGCACTCTCTGCCTGATGGCTGCACTCTTTATATTGTGGAGCTGGTGGCCATTTATTGAGCTCTCCAGCATGTACAGTCATGCTGAGGTGAGTCTTTCCTTATCTGCAGCAACTCCCAGAGCAGCCTGTGAGCTCTGGGCCAGTGGTACCTGCATTCTCCTCTGGTTTTAGCCATAAGGAGACACTTTCAGCCCTTGACTGATCTGGACGATTGGTGTGTTTGTCTGGTTTCCAGGTCATGTTGGTATCCCGGGCAATGAACATGCTGACAGGCTTGCAAAACAGGCTGTCAATAAGTCTGTTCTGGAGTTCAGTCTCCCGGCTTCTGAACTTCGGTCGAAGTTGCGCCATCGGGTTTTTAAGGTTTGGGACACTGAGTGGCCTACCTTGACTATGCCCAACAAACTTTGGGCTGTAACGGAGACCACGGCTGTGTGGCGTTCCTCTATGCAGACCTTTTGCCGGGACTCTTTAGTCCTGCACCGGCTCCGCATTGGTCATACTTGGCTCACACATGGCCATCTCCTTCTGGCTGAGCCGTCGCCCCAGTGTCGGTGTGGTTCCCACTGGACGGTAACCCAAATCTTGCTTGTCTGCCCTATTTTAGCTGCCTTGCAGAGAACTTTTAATTTTCCTGCAGTTTTATTCGATATTTTAAAATGAAGCCAAAATGGCTGATTCAGTTTTAAGTTTTATTCGTGATGATGGTTTTTACCACTCACTTCAAAGCTCTGCTTCAGTACACTGTCAGTGTTCCTCCTGTCTCATGTCCTCTGATTGCAGGTTTCCTCGTACTACCACATGGTTGACTTCTCTTTTTCATCTCACAGTCAGCCAACGACAGGCATTGGCTTTGTTGTTTTATTATTCGTTGCTTGCTGTTTATATGTGATTTTCACATTTTGTGGACTTTTCACTAATTTTGTGGGATTTTCCTACCTTTCATTACTCTATACCATGTGCATTCTTTTCCACATTATCTTGTGACACCCAGTGATGGAATGGGGGACTGACGACCATCACAGTTTTATCCCCCTAAAACATTGACCAAATAAACCAACCATCTTTGTCAACCTTTCCTAAGTAACAGCATTGTGCACTGTAGCCATCATCAATGTATTTTTGCATTGTGCATGGTATTGATTGTTTTGTCTTTCTATTTGTTATTTACAAAAATAACTCCACATACCCGGACGACCCCTAGTAGGAAATTGAAGGCTGTCGTTGAAAGAGGCGTGATAAATGTAATTCTGATTGTTATTCTATTCTGCTACAATAAAAAGATGCAAAAAGCTTTGCTACACCTGCTTAATTAGTCCCGTAAAAATATTCATATTTTGTATATATTGCCGCGAGAGATCACGAACACCAACTCCCGGCGTGACGCAGGGGATAGCGTCACGGACTGCGGTGCAGAAGGTCCCCGGTTCAATCTTGCCCACCAGCAAAAATTTATTTCTTTGTAATTAACAATTCCAGAAGTTTCTACATCTTTCTTATGTTCACTTGTAAATTCTACTTGTTTCTTATGTGAACTGTTCTTCTAATTTCTGGTAAATTCTGTCTGTGTATAAATAGCAGAGCACTCTGCCTGAGAGGCAGTCAGTGCTGCGTGTATGTTGAGTTCGTAATAAACGTGCGTTGAGTGTAAGTGCTGTGTTCAGTTGCCTTCGAAGTCAAGCCTGTCCATTGCAACGCGACATTGTTTGGTGGAGGCACCGGGTACCCTGTGCAACAGCTGCATCACCATGGCTCCAATTAGGCAACGTAAAAGCCATCGCTTACACGGACTGGAACTGGAATAGAAGGGATACACAGAGTACATCCTTCCAAAAGTCCGTATTATCAGAAGAACTATGGAAACGAAACCAGCGGTAAGCCAGCTACACATCAGACACCCGTCGGTGTTCTCTGGAGACGCTGGACAGGATCCCAATAAATGGCTAAAAGGATTCGACCATGTCGCCAAGTACAACAGGTGGGATCATTCAATGTGCTTGGCCAACGTTTACTTCTATCTCGACGGAACAGCCCAGCAATGGTTCGAGAACAACGAAGACAAGTTGAATGACTGGGAGACGTTCCAGGAGGAACTGAAGAAGACGTTTGGAGACCGCCAGCGACAAATCCGTTCAGCGGAAGAACAACTGAAGAACCGGGCCCAACGACATGGTGAGCCGACACAATCGTACATACAGAATGTTTTGGCTCTGTGTAACATAGTCAATCCGAACATGACTGAGGCGGACAAAATCATGCACCTGATGAAGGGAATTGCAGAAGATATGTACCAAGCTCTTCTGATAAAAGACGTCGCTACGACAGAAGAGTTCATCAAGTGGTGCCAGCGTATTGAAGAGATGCAACAAAGGAGGGTTGGGCGCAAGAAGTATGACAGACTCCCAAACGTAGTCCCTATGGCCGTTGTGGAAGATCATCATGACTTCGCTTCTCTCATATGACAAATCGTGAGAGAAGAATTACAACAGTGCATGGCAGCCGGGACTATTAGACCGAGCGAGCATCAGATTATGGCCATGGATGTGAGCCCTGTAAGTCACGAGGGAGCCGACGCCGCTGAGGACAAGGTATTTCAAACATTAGCTCCTGTCTGCCCCGTCAATCACACCCGACATGAAGAATGGCGTCGCCCTCCTATGACTTATGCTGCAGCCTCCAAACAGCAGCCCATGAACCGGCCGACGTGACCACAGTCAACTCCCCCGGTAACTATGACGCCCCGCAGAAGAACAGACGTCTGGAGGACAGAAGACAACACACCGCTGTGTTTCCACTGTGGACGCCCTGAACATGTCGTACGCTACTGCAGAGAGAGAAGGCAAGTATTCAATGATTATTTTGCCGCAAGACGTCAGCCGTCAGAGCAGTTCTATCCCAGGCAGTCACCTGCTAATGAGTTCAGTCGACCTATGGGAAGAAGCCCATCGCCGTACCCTAGACGAGGTCGCTCCCCGACGCGCCGCAGCCGTTCACCGTCGCCATACAGAGGTACCAGCCGCTCCCCTAGCCGCAGCGCCCAGGAAAACTAAGCGAGGCGACCATCTACGGAGGTGAGGCCGCTGCAGAAGAAAATCCTCCATGGACGACAGTCACTAAGATGTCGGGAAATCTCATCGATGTCATAATCGACGGCCAACCTGTCCGAGCACTTGTTGATTCAGGAGCCTCTTTTCCTGTATTATCGGATAATTACCGCCGCACACTAAAGAAGACAATGTTCTGTGATACGGGGGCAACTGTGCTGAAGGTCGCGAATGGAAAGTACGTCCTTCCAGCAGGAACTTGTGTCGCAAGAATAACCATCAACAACAGCACGCAGCCATTTGAATTTGTCGTGTTAACAGAATGTAGTCACAATGTCATCCTCGGATGGGACTTCCTTCAGGCATCCCAAGCTATCATTGACTGTGGAAGATCTGAGCTGCAAATTGAAGAAGTTGTTCCTCCGGATACACGCAATACAGAATTTTCTGGGAAGTTATTCGTCGTTGACAATGTGAAGATACCGCCGTTGACAATGAGAAGAGTTGCAGTCACAAACACAGATGACTGGTTAAGCTGTGAAGTTCTTGTTGATAGTAAAACGTTTATCAGGCTCACAAAAGAAATTTACATACCAGCGGCTATCATAAGCATTACCGGTGGTCAAGGAGAGATTTGGATCACAAATTGTCACGAGCAGTCACAACGTATCCCCAAGGGAATGTGTATCGGGACAGCTGAACCAATCCAGGACGGTGAGGTCAACGTCATCAATGAAGACCCATGCCCTGCTGTTAGTACAGACAACACGCTGGAGGAAACTAACGTGGAACTGCCAATAGGGCCTGGACTGACCAAGGAACAACGCCAGCGGGTGTTAGGTATACTACGCCAATTTTTGGGTGCATTCACACCTCAGCAAGGGGAAAGTCAGACGAAACGGCCCACGATAAAGCACCAGATCAATACTGGGGATCATCCGCCAATTAGCCAGCGTTCGTATAGAGTGTCGCCAGCTGAAAGACGGATAATTCGGGAGGAAGTGGAGAAGATGTTGCGAGATGACATTATTCAACCTTCGGAGAGTCCTTGGTCGTCTCCGGTGGTCCTCGTAAAGAAGAAGGATGGCACGTGGCGATTCTGTGTCGACTATCGGCAGCTGAACAGAATCACAAAGAAAGATGTCTACCCATTGCCGCGTATTGACGACACCTTAGACTGCTTGAAAGGAGCTACATACTTCTCAAGTATGGACATGCAGACAGGTTACTGGCAAATCGAGGTTGACGAAGCTGACAGGGAGAAGACGGCTTTTATTACACCTGACGGCCTCTATGAATTTAAAGTAATGCTCCAGCCACATTCGAACGCATGATGGACAACTTGCTTCGACACCTTAAGTGGACGACGTGTCTCTGCTATTTAGATGACATTGTCATTTTCTCAAAAACATTTGAAGAACATCTGAGTCGCCTGTCAACTGTGTTGAAGTGTGTTCAGGCTGCAGGTCTCCATCTCAATCCAAAGAAGTGCCTCTTCGTCGGCAAAGAGATAAAAATCCCGGGGCACCTAGTCAACGGAGATGGTGTCCGTCCTGATCCAGATAAAGTAAGGGCAGTCAAAGAATTACCAACTCCTCAGCACATTCGTGATGTGAGAAGTTTTCTTGGGCTGTGCTCCTACTACCGACATTTCATAAAAGGATTTTGTAACAAGGCGTGTCCATTACAAGAACTTCTGCAGGGAGACGCCAAATTTTACTGGGATGAGACAAAAGAAAGAGCTTTCCGGGCACTTAAGGAGGCTCTAACTTCCGCACCACTGCTAGCCTTGTACGACGAGAATACAGAAACGGAACTTCACACAGACGCCAGTGGATATGGAATTGGTGCAGTGCTTGTACAAGTTCAGGAAGGTGCTGAAAAAGTGATAGCGTATGCGTCAAGAGTACTCTCAAAGTCCGAGATAAACTACTCTACAACTGAAAAAGAATGTCTCGCGGTTATCTGGGCTATCAACAAGTTCCGGCCGTATTTATTTGGTAAACCATTCACTGTCGTGACAGACCACCATTCTTTGTGTTGGCTGACTAGCTTGAAGGATCCATCAGGTCTACTAGCAAGATGGGCACTAAGACTCCAAGAGTACGATGTCACAGTGGTATTCAAGAACGGGCGCAAACACAAGGATGCCAACTGCCTTTCGAGGAATCCATTAGTGGAACACAACAGCATTAATGAAATTTCAGCTCTCACTGAATTAGATGACGTTACAGCTGAACAGAGGGAAGATCCAGCACTATTAAAAACGATAGAGGCCTTGGAGAAAGAACCGACCAATGGAGAGTTCCAACTTATAAACGGAACATGGAATAAGAGCAACTACGATCCACTTGGCCCCAAATGGCTACTTGTTGTTCCAGCTCATCTCCAGCCAGCTATTCTCAAATATTACCACGATGCTCCAATATCCGGTCATCTGGTATTCATGAAGACCCTAGACAGAATCAGACGCAGGTATTACTGGAAAGGTCTCTACAGATCTGTCAAGCACTATGTGAGCCACTGTAAAGAGTGCCAGCGACGGAAGCATGTGCCGCAATTACCTCCAGGACATCTCGTACCGATTCAGCCGGCAGCAGCTCCATTCCACCAAGTTGGGATCGATCTTTTAGGAAGGTTCCCGAAGTCGACAACCGGTAACCGTTGGATAATAGTCTGCACTGAGTACCTCACACGCTACGCTGTCACCAAACCTGTGCCGACTGCAGAAGCTCCAGAGATCGCAAAATTCCTTGTAGGAGACATTATTTTGAAGCATGGAGCACCACATGTCATGATATCTGATCGTGGAAAAGTATTCCAGTCAAAACTAGTATCAGAGGTATTGTCACGGTGCAACATTGTGCACAGAATGACAACTGCATACCATCCTCAGACAAATGGTCTTACGGAACGTTTTAACAAGACGTTAGCAGACATGCTGTCGATGTACGTCGATGTTGAGCAGAAGGATTGGGATACAGTTCTGCCAGTCATGACATTTGCTTACAATACCGCAAGACAAGACACCACAGGCTTCACGCCATTTTTCCTGCTCCATGGCCGGGAAGCTGAGACGACAATGGATACACTGTTCCCGTTCCAACCGGACGACACTCAGGATGACTATGTTAAACAGCTCATCACCAGGGTCGAAGAAGCAAGACAGCTGGCTCGCATACGGACACTGGACGCCCAGGAGAAGGACCGTCAGCGGTATAACGACAAGCACCGACCTGTTGTGTACAGTCCAGGAGATCTGGTATGGATTTTTACCCCTGTACGGAAGGTTGGACTGTCAGAAAAGTTATTGAAGTGATACTTTGGTCCGTATCGTGTCATATGCTGCCTGTCAGACGTCACATACGAAGTTGAGGACTATGAGCCGTCGTTGAAACGTCAAAAACGAAGAGACATTGTTCACGTCCTGCGCATGAAGCCTTACTACGATCCTGAAGGGCAGGTAGACGACAATGGCTTCTTGTTCAAGGACTTTAAGAACGGTAATGTTCCTGAAGAAGCCCTGACAGGAACATCTGTCGTCGATAATCGCGGAGCAGGGAAGGATTCTCTTGAACTGTCATACAGAGGACCCATGACACGGTCAACATCCAGGACATTGCAGCTGGTTCCACAGGGATCATAACAGCGGGTCGCTGTTTCTCCAGGAGAGGGAGCAATGCCGCGAGAGATCACAAACATCGACTCCCGGCGTGGCGCAGGGGATAGCGTCACAGACTGTGGTGCAGAAGGTCCCCGGTTCAATCTCGCCCACCGGCAAAAATTTATTTCTTTGTAATTAACAATTCCAGAAGTTTCTACATCTTTCTTATGTTAACTGTTCTTCTAATTTCTGGTAAATTCTGTCTGTGTATAAATAGCAGAGCACTCTGCCTGAGAGGCAGTCAGTGCTGCGTGTATGTTGAGTTCGTAATAAACGTGCGTTGAGTATAAGTGCTGTGTTCAGTTGCCTTCGAAGTCAAGCCTGCTTCCATTGCAACGCGACAATATAAATTCCAGTTTTCAGTTACTCTAACACTAAAGTGATGCTTAATTTTGTGTCACTTTTGTGGCACTTTAACCCATTACACATTCTTTCTTTTAAAACCTGTAAGCTATACGCCATAAACTGGCTGCTCTGGGAGCAGGAGGCAGGGCTTGTTCTAATAGCCAATGGGCTGCAAGCCAAATGGAAGCTTCTGCTCCCAACATTCTCCGCTCAGGGGCCATAACAAAGTGTGTGATCTGTACACACACCGCCATTAACGACCTCAATGCATCAGTCTGTGTTGCACTATAGCCACATAAACATGGCTGCTATCATTGTTCCTCCCATTGACGACCGCAAGGCATCAGTATGTGTTGCACTATAGCCACATAAATATGGCTGCCATCATTGTTCCTCCCGCTAAGTCTGAATTACGAAGTTAAAGTCAATATTATTATGTCACTTATGCTCGCCACATAGTTTACTTATTTTGTTTTTTATAATTGTAACAGATGCACAAATCCCACTACACATCATTTGTAATGTAAAAAAACCGTTCACCATCTGATGATGATATGCTAGGCATATCGAAACCGCCGCGGAGGAGTAGCCGAGCGGTCTAAGGCGCCTTGCTGCGGAGCGCGCGGTTGCTCGCCGTCGGAGGTTCGAGTTCTCCCTGGGGCATGGGTGTGTGTGTGTTGTCCTTAGGTTAGTTTACCTAGATTTAAGTAGTTTGTAATCTACGGACTGATGACCACGCAGTTTGGTCCAATAGATTTACAGACAGACATATCGAAACCGGTTATGGGAAAAATGCAATAAAAACATTTTGCATAAAAGGTAACTGGTTGCTGTCATTCAAGATATCTTAATTCAGTTTCTGCAAGCAGAAGGGAATAGTACAGCATAAATTAATTGGAGAATGAGCCAAGTGTACTGTGATAACTTCATGACTGATGGTGTAGTGCATGAATGGTGCCAAAATTTTTACAATGCCCAAAATGACATGCATGATGATGGGGGCCAAGGATACAAGTCTGTTAGTACAGCTGACCTTAAATGAGTTGACAGAATGGTTAGAGAAACTCATAGGTTTCCCATAACTGCTTTGTCTATGGAAATTCTAGAAGCTTCTATATCTGTTGTACACTCTATCATTACTGAACATTTATGAAAAATAAATAATTAAATGTTGTGCTTGTTGGATCCCAAAAGAGTTAACAGACACCCTCAAAAGTCGCCGAATGGTGTCAGCTTTGAATTTCCTTGACTGTTATCATGATGGAGGAGAGAAATTTTTGACATCAATTGCTGACTTCAGGAACTGTGTTGATTCATGACAGTGTTCATGTGCACACTGCTGGCACAACCTAATGGCTCCTTGAACAATTTCAATGGGAGTGTTTCAAGCACCCAACTGAAAGGCTTCACCTGATGCCCAGGAATTTTCACCTTTTGTTTGAATTGAATATGTGGCTAGGAGGGCAGCACTTTCAAACCAACAAAGATCTTCAAAATAATGTCAGTGCTCATTTAAAATCATTTGCAGCAGCATTTTTTAAGAGGTTATTGCAAAGTTTGTTCACAGGATCGATAAATGTAAAATATTTTCGGTGATTATGTTGAAAAGTAACCATAAGTGTACAAACTTTTGGTATTGAAATTATTGTTTTCTATGAACTTGTCTTTTTTTTATAGCCTGTCATAGGTTGAGAGGGGGCGGAGGCAAAGGCCCTCATAAAAAATTTCAAGGCAAGTTTTGACATGTCAGACTGCACAATTCCCCTGTAAGATAATGAACTATTGACCAAGAACGATTTAGAAAATACAGTATTTTTCTTGTGAAACACAACTCACTCTTTAATCACACAAGTGATGCATGTTATTGATAAGGGATCTTAAATTGATTCCGTATTTCTAGGCTTTTACATTGTACCTCACAAATGGCTTTTAATCAAATTGCATTATTATGGAATATCATCTCAGTTATGTGACTGAATTCGTGATTTTCCATCAGAGCAGTCACAGTTTGTAGTAACTGATGGAAAGTTGTTGACTAAAACAGAAATGGAAACTGGCATTTCCAAGAGTAATTCTATAGGCCATTTGCTTTTCTTGATCTATGTAAACAATTTATGAGAAAGTCTGCCCTGCCCTCTTAGGTTGTTTGCAGATGGTGCTATCATTTATCATCTGGTAAGGTTAAATTAGAAGATCGAAAATAACTGGAGAACACTTTAGACAAGATATCTGAAGGGTGTGAAAATTGGCAGTTGACCCTAAATAATAAAATTATTTGGAAATGCATAACAACAGTATTTTAAATAACAAATTTGAGTGCATCAAAGCTAAATATTTATTATATTGGTCACCTTATGATGGGTTAAGCCCAAAACATGTTGTGAATTGACAATAAATAATCTACTAACAACATCTAGTGATTATTCAAGCAATCTCTGAGCAATTTTAGAATCATTAAAAAAAATTAAATTAATATTGGATGTCAACAAATTTCACTTCTTCAGAAACACTTTTCTTCCCAAAGCTATTCTGCATTTTATATCTTCTTTTCTTTGGCCTTTAGAAGTTATTTTAAATAACAAAACTCATCTATTACTTTTATTGTCTCATTACTTAATTTAATTCCTTCAGCTTCATTTGATTTTCTTACTCTACATTCCATTATCCTTGTTGATCTTCCTTTTATGCCCTCCTTCCAAGACACTGCCGATTCAATTCAATTGCTCTTCCAGGTCCTCTGCTGTCTCTGACAGAGTTAAAATGTCATCAGTGAAACACAGTTTTTATTTCCTCCTTGCACTACTTGACAGGTTGTTCAATGTACAGATTGAATGGCATTGGGGAAAAGCTACAACCCTGTCTTACCCCTTTCCCAACCACTGCCCTTCGACTCTAATAACTGCTGTCTGGTTTTTGTACAAGTTGAATATAACCTTACATTCCATATATTTTATTCCTTCAACAATTCGAATTTGAAAGAATGTATTACAGTCAACATTGGCAAAAGCTTTCTCCAGATCTACAAAAGCTAAAGACATAGATTTGCCTTTCCTTAACCTTTCTTTTATATTAACTCGTGAGGTGAGTATTGCCTCACATACTCCTACATTTCTCCTAAATCCAATCTGGTCTTCCCCAAGGCTGTTCATGCTACGTGAATATACATACACCTAGTATGTGATCCCGCAAGGCCAGTCATGCTCTGTGAATATATGTACACTTGGTATGTTGGTATATCTCGTTGTGTTTTTTACTTTAATAAAGTTACCTTTAGCTTTTCTTAAATACTGTCATAGATACCAGTCTTAGATTGTGTACTTATGGATTTTCTGTCTTAATTGAAAGTAGGATATAAACAGCATTTTCGTGGTTTATTTCTCTCTCTCTCTCTCTCTCTCTCTCTCTCTCTCTCTCTCTCTCTCTCTCTCTCCCCCCCCAAATGTGATATTTAACATAATTACATTACCACATCACATAGTGGTTTCTGTTGTTTTCCTCACTGATATGGATTGGGAGTAATTCACAAAAGACAATAACAACAAGAATCTCCAGAAGTGAAAATAGTGAGAAACTTAAGATCAAAATTGGTGATCATGAAGCAAACAAAGTTAAGGAATTCTGCAACCTTCAAAGCAAAATATCCCACAATGGATGAAGCAAGAAGTACATAAGCATACTAGCACAGGAAAGAGGGCATTCCTGGCTAAGAGAGCTCTATCATTATCATCAACCATAGAAATTTTTGAAAATATGTGTTTAGAGCACAGTATTATTGGGTAGTGAATCATAGACAGTATAAAGCCAGAGAAGAAGAGAGTGTTTGTGCTACAGAAAATGTTGAAAATTAGACAGAGTAGTAAGATAACTAATGTGGAGGTTCTCTACAGCAGTGTTCGCAACCTGTGGGTCATTACCCTCAGGAGAATCACAAGTCTTGCTCGGAGGGTCAACGTCACTATAAAATAACTAGGAGTTCAGTAATACATAAACAAATGCCTAAGTGAAATATATTCAATGTTAAAATTACGGAGTTCCTTATGTAAAATTCTGGAAAATAAAAAAATAAAATAAATTCAATTCTACTACTTTACAAATTGTCTATACAGTGGGACCTTTCTTAATGAGCATAATTTGCTTCTGACAAGGAGAGGACACCAACTCGTCATCTTCGAATTCGTCAAAAATTTATGGTACCTGTCGGGTGTGGTGAGATACGAAAGTGAACCAAGTGGGAACTCCAGATGGCTAAGCGTTTAGGAAATAAAAGGAATTTTGGTACGGATCTATTACCATATGCACCTTATCAACTGCCCCTGAGAGAGTCTGTTTAGAAAGCGGTGTTTGGCTCAGCGGTAAGAGATCGGATTTTTATTGAAAGGTTTGTGGGTTTGATTCCGCTCAGCGGCAAATATTTTGTTGCTCCTTGGCAATGCGTACACTATTTACTTCAAAATTAACTGCAACATCATATATGTTATTTTGTATTTACATGTACACAACATCAGCATGGGACGTCATTATTTAAAACAATCATATTATCTTGCAATCTTGGGGTTGTGAACGGTCCATAAGGTGCAAACAGAATAATAGTGAGTTTGATTTGATCTTGGTGCCGCTGTCGCCACAAACAAATGTTTGTAGTCCCGAATTTCGTCCAATGCCCTTTCTTTTTTTGCTTATATAAATCAATCAAATAACCTATATGATGTTGCAGTTAATTATAACATCAGTCTACATCTACATCAATACTCTGCAAACAATGTGAAGTGCAAAACAGAGGTTACATCACACTGTACTGCTTATTAGGGTTTTTTCCCATTCCATTCGCGTAGTGAATGTGGGAAGAATGATTATTTAAATGCCTCCGTGCACGCTGTAATTAATCTAATTTTGTTCTCACAATCCCTACAGGAACAATATGTAGTTTTACGCATTGCCAAGGGGCAGAAAAAATTGTTGCCCAGTGGAGTTGAACCTGCAACCTTCTCCATACAAATTCGATCTTTTACCACTAAGCCCAACACCACTTCCTAAACACGCAATCACAGGAACAGTTGATAAGATGCATATGGTAATAGATCCATATCAAACTGCCTTTTATTTCCTAAACACTTGGCCATCTGGAGTTCTGACTTGGGGCACTTTCATCTGTCACCAAGCCCTACATGTACCATAAATTTGGACAAGTTCAGCGATGATGAGTAGGTATCCTCTCATTGTGAGTCTTGCCTGTAATACGAAACAGTCATTAAGAAAAATAAATTTTTGTGTTGATATCATGTTCCATTGCGAGAAGTATGCAAAAAATTTGTTCAACAATTTTAAAGAAAGCTGAAGCAAAACAAAGAAGATTAAATTTGTTTCCTTTGAGATAACATAACTGTTACAGTTCGTATGGAGATGAGAGGTAGCTAGAATATTTTTATTTGGAAGGGGGTCACTAGAATATATTTACTTGGAAGGGGGTCACGTGTTCAAAAGGTTGAAAAACCCTGCTCCACAGAATCAGAAAAGGAAAGGAACGGTGGAAAACATCGACAAGAAGTAGAGACACGAAGACATCAGGGAATAAACTGAATTATACTAAAGGGAGCTGTAGAGCGTGAAAACTGTAGGGGAAGATAGAGGCTGGAATAAATCCAGCAAATAGGTTGCAGGTGCTACTCTGAAAATAGGTTGACCCAGGAGAGGAATTCATAGTAGGCCATATCGAACCAGTCATAAAACTGATAGGCAAAAGAGGGAGAGAGAGAGAGAGAGAGAGAGAGAGAGAGAGAGAGAGAGAACCTGTGTTGATATTGTTTGTACCAGAAATATAAACTAGTTGTTCACCATTAGTTGTTTTCCTTCCTCTAGTTTTCCCCAGTTTCTACTCTTTGTTTTCCCCCATTCCCCTTAACAGCCCCCCCCCCCCCTCCAAACCTTCCCTGGTATGTACCATTTCCATCCTGCTCCCATATCTCCTGTTTTCATATCTATTCTGTTTAAGTACCAACAAACCCAACTATAATCCATATTCAATTTAGTCAGGCTGCACTTAAGAAGCCATGGCGGAGCAGCCGAGCGCATTAAGGTGCTATGCTACGATGTGCGAGACCGTTCCCCATAGGGGGTTCAAATTCCCCCCTCAGGTGTGGATGTTTGTGTCATCTTTAGTATATGCTAGTTCATAAGTAGTTTGTAAGTTTAGGGACTGATGACCATACAGTTACCAGTAAGTCCCTTAAGCTTTACAAACATTAAACATTGCACTGTAGAAAACAACAATGGCTGATTGAAGTTGTGTTAATGGTTCATATGAAGACTAAAATAAACATTCTTCTATTCCATCATCAATTTTACTAATAACATTTTTGTAGGACAATTACTGTTGTTTTATGCAAGTCAATGTTAATACTGTGTGCAAAAAAAAACCAACAACATTGTTGTTCATATTTGTATGTAGGGTATATGCTCTTGATCAGTGTGTGCTAACGAAGTTGGCGTTTGGCATAGTGATCGATGGGAGTGATCATACTTTGAACAACTAGATATGTTGTTAAGTTAATAGATTACTTGTAACATTTCTAAATTTTGTACGAGCTTGTAAAATACCACCAATTATGAAGATAATTTTTTGTCTTCTGCAGGGAATTTCTTACAGGGTTCCATAAGAGAAAGCTACAGCGCCAAAAACGAGCCCAAGAGGAGCTGCAGCAGCTGTTGAAGGAAGAAAGGAAACGGTTGAAACAAGAGGTGTGATAACAAAAACTGTTGGTGACTACACTATTTATTGCTTTGTCTTTAGTTCAAACTTCCTTATCTTATGGTAGAAGCTGGGAATGTGTAGTCAAGCAGACCACTATATGCTTTGGGTATTGCCTAACTTTTATGTGATGAAATGGGAGTAACATTAGTGGTTTTATTATTGATGATTGTCTTCTGTGTTGTAGTGTTTCATTTCAACATTCCCAGGAATAAGTCATCTTAGTTTTCACAAAATATTATGTAAATATGTAATCGTTACATGTGTAAACTACTTGTAAGTAGGTTATTGCTCTGAGATGAAAACAAAATACAGTTGTCATTCTTAGGTCATTTACATTTCTTTCTGATACTCCCCTCTCTGAAAAGAATAAATAAAATGTGAACTTTTGGTAAATTCTGTAACTTCCTATAATAATGTTTTTTCCTGCAGGCTAAAGAATCCTACAAAAAGCTTGTTGCTTCACATCGGACAATACCAGAATTGGAAGACCTTCTTGAAAAACAGTATGAAGTGGAAAACCATTCTGTCAGTGTAGTTGAACTATCAGCTTCAGATCTAGCTAAGAAGAACAATTGGATTGGTGTTAACAAGGTATGGAGTCTCTAGTTATTAAGAATTGTAATCTGTTTTGTGAAAACAATATTGTTTAATGAAAAAATATGGGCAGATTTGGCAGTGTGCTGCAAAGAGCTTAGTCTCATCATTGAACTGTAAAATATACGGAACTTATCATGTATTGATAATTCTTTCTAGATTTTTGCTTCCAGATGCTAATTATGCTTACATCCATTTTTTGTCAGACAAACAGAGTACTAGCAGCCATAATTACCCTTCAGAATTTCAATATATGAGAATACGAACAATTCACCATAAATACAATCGCTGTGCCGCAAACAGCCATGTAAAAAAGACAATCATGTTCACACAATTTTAAATTTCAATCACAGCCGTCTTCAGAGAGAGAAAACATACAACAATCACTCAGGCACAACTCATACACATATGACTGCCATCTATGGCTGCTGTGCTCCAGTTGGCATCTGAACAGTGGGTAGAGAGGAGAGGGTAGGAAGGATGTAGGACAGGGATGGAGATAGAATGTTCATGTCACTTGGCAAAGAATAAAGGAGCTTATAGACGGGATGTGAGATGAAGGCTTGGAAAGCGGTAAAGATAGGGACAGGGGAGGGGAGAGGGGTAGTTGTAGATGATTAAAAAATATATTAAACAATAATGCAAAATATGTGGCACACAGTTCAAAGAGAGACATTAAGAGAATATGGGGGTACTGTAAGGCATGGGGTATAAGGATGATAGGTTACCTTAGGTTGAGGCTAGGATAGTTATATGACTAGAATGTGTTGTATGGAGAACTCCAATCTCCACAGTGCAGAAGACCTGGGTGTTGGAGGGGAGGATCCGGATGGCCCAGGCTGTAAAGCAGCCATTTCAATCAAGCATGTTGAGCTCAGCTGCACATAGGGTGGTCCGTCTCACTTTTGGCCACAATTTGATGGTGTATTCCTTCAAACCGTCTTGATTGCAAATTTTTTATTAGTTAATGACGCGTTTCGCCCTTTAGCAGGGCTTCTTCAGATTATCTGCGTGACAGAATTTACACAAAATTACAAGGCGGAATTACAAACTGTTATAATGGTACATGGGCTTATTTTGTGTTAAGAAGACAGTATAAATGGTAAACAAAGCTTACAATGTGCTCTCCGTGGTGTGACACCGCAAGTTGTTATTGCGGTGTTTCTATTTTTCTGGAATGTTTTTTGGATTTCCTTGTGGCCCTACAAATGTTCGAGTAACAACGAATTACAGTTGGAACATACTCGGTAAAGATGTGAGAAACATAAAACTGATTTTTAAGATTACCTTAATCGAAGCAGTGGTCTCTGATGACACAAGATAAAGCCCATGTTTACAATTGTGCTCACGGGTGGTGGGCGGGCGTGGTGTGCTGCTCTGTCAACTTGTACAGACTAACTAAGGGAATGTGGTTAGGGAGTGACATAGGAAGCCGATGTATAAGACGGGACGGGTGAAATCTAGCTATCTGAATACAAATTTAACGAAAGGGAGGTTATTGAGCAGGACAGAAGTTTATAATTTATGTTGGTATTTGTAAATGAGAGGAATTTTATTTGAACAGAGACATCATAATATCTAGGAATGTTTGATCTTTGCATGCCAACTGATCGTTTAGGAGGTGTGGGTGTCCAAAGTAAGCTCGCTTCGCTATCTCAAACTCTTACAGTAAATTTAGCTTATGCCCCTTCTGCGCTATATGTAAGATTTGCATGTTGCCAATGGTAGGTTGTTGATGATCGGATGCTTTAGTGTGTTCCGCAAAAGGGGAATGTTTTTTAAGTTGGCCTTTTTTTGTAAGAAGGTGCTCAGTAAAACATACTTTAAAGGTCCAGCCTGTCTGTCCTATATATTCAGCTGGGCATTCGGGACATTGTAGTTTGTAGACTCCTGAGGAAATCTATCTGTCCTTATTGGTTTGTTCGTGGTGTGGGAGAATTTGCTGTATGCTCAAAGGGCTACTAAATACGACTTGTACATTTGTGCCACGAAAGAGTTTACCCAGGTCATAAGCAAAATATCCCATGAAAGGAATGGGGATACGTTTAACTTCATCTTCAGGTGTTACCGACTGAAGCTGTGGTACATCTTTAGAATGTTTTTTAGTGTACATTTTGCGAACCAAGGGTGGGTTGTAACCATTCATTTCAGCAATGTATTCCAGATTATTTATTTCTTTATCGACGGAAGTTTCAGAAAGGGGAATCTCAATAATTCTGTTAATCATTGATTTAAAAAAGCTCATTTTGTATTGCCATGGATGGCATGAAGATGCATGTATGACTGAGTCACTTGTGGTCGGTTTCCTATAGATTTGGAATACCACTTTGTTTTCAGCTAACTGTAACTGTAGGTCCAAAAAATTTAAGACACTGGAGGAGTTCATTATTTCATGTGTAAAGGTTAGTTTCGGGTGTAAGTTGTTGAATTCATAAACTAGAACTGTTACATCAGCTAGGGTGCCATTGAAAATAATCAGGAATATTTATTCTAACTGATTGCTGCTGTACACCATGGATTGGAAATCATTCAATTTGATGGTGGTTACTCATTCTGAGAGACAGATAGTAGTTGGTAGTAATACTGGTATAAAAATCTGTGCAGTAATTACAGTAGGGTTAGTCAATCACATGGCTGCTTTCACAGGTAGTCCAGCCTCTGATGCGGTGTAAGTTTGTGATGGGATAGGAAGTGCTGGGCAGGTGGATTGAGCAGGTCTTGCATTGGGGTATTCCACAGGGATACGATCCCTCTGGTAAGGGGTTGGGATTGGGAGTGTCATAGGGATGCATTAGGACCTTATGAGGATTTGGTAGGCAAAGAAAAATTGCTTTAGGAGGGGTTGGAAGGATCTTGGGTTCTCATTTCAGGGCCTGATGAAATGTAATTAAGGGCCTGAGGAGGATGTGGTTCAGTTGTTCCAATCCAAGGTGGTATTGGGTGACAGTCCTTTGTGGCTGGTTATTGGGGTTGAAGGGAAGGTTATTGGTGTCTGGGGATATGTAATGGGAAATCTGTTTGCCCACTAGGTCTGGAAGGTAATGCCTGTCTGTGAAGGCCTTTGTGACTTGCTACCTATCAACTATTATTGACATTCCAACCTGGACTTGTCATTGTTAGACAGGAAAAGTATATAAAACAGCAAAATACAAGGCACATAACGTACTACTGAAACATTTAAGCAATACAGCATACATTAGGTGTCTGGCAATGAATCTATTGGCTCCAAACAGTTGACACATTCAACACTAGATCACCGCTCCTGTGCCCCCACAATTCCTTAGTGGGTATGTATGTGGTGTGACAGGTCCCCGAGCCACTGCAGCCTTTCTTCATACTTTCTCAGGCTGCATTACATCCCCCATTTCCCATCCCAACACCTCCCTGCTCCCCACTCATGTCCCTCTCTAGGTATTTTACTCTATGACGACCAGGCTATTCCCACGGTCATGTTCGACATTGTGATGCTGCTCATCTTGCTCTTTTCCTGTTTTTCAGCCCAGTTTGGTCCCCTTTGGTGTTTGATCACAACATTTTAATTAAGAGTTTGAGCCATTAGGGGAAGAACACTCTACCTAGCCACTACTGCGCAGATCCCCCCCCCCTTCCTCCTCGCTGTAGCCCCCTATCCCCCCAGCACTTATTGTGTGTGTGTGGGGGGGGGGGGGGGGGCATTATGTAACCTTCTGGCTGAGCCCTCTTGCAACACAGGAATCACACAACTGGTACCAGAGCTGTAAACACCCCATGTATGCCTAAGAGTTATGTATCCTTTCGGGGTATGGTCACACCCGGCCCAATGAGCATCACACCTCACCAGTCCCTCAATACAACCCAGGGAGTTATCTTCCACAGGGACCTTTTGCTGTAATCTGAAGAGGAACTAAGGGCAAATCTGAAAGAGCACGGCGTTAGATTTGTTCGCCACATCCAGAGAGACCCCACGTGTTGACACTGGTGCTTTCAAAGGGGATACTCTTCCTGAGACAGTCAAGATAATGATATACAGGCCTGACGTAAAGCCATACATCTGACCTTTGTGCTGATTCTGTTGCCTCCATTTTGGCCTCATGTGCTCCAGGTGTAAACACCAATCCTGTTTGTGGTGATTGTGGCTGCCCCCTCCATACAGGGAGTCCTCGCACCTCACCACTTAATTGTGTGAATTACCGTGGCCCACATGCCCCTCATTCATTGAATTGCCCAGTGTACAATAGGGAAAAGAAAATTCAGGAGTTCAGGACCCTCGACCATCTGTCCTATTCTGAGGCTCATAAGAAGTTTGAATGTCTCCACCTGATGTCATTAACGTCTACATTTGCCTCAGTTGTGTCACTTCCCACAACTCCTTCATCCCTAACCTCCTCCTGCTACCCCCCTCCCCTCGCTGGCAATTAGCACTCTCCTCCCTTTAAGGTATCCCCTGCTCCATCCATTTCCCTGTTCCCCCCATGTCCCTGCTCCCCCAATCCCTGTTCCCCCACCACACCCTCCTCCACAGCCATAGAAGAAAGCATCTTCTCTGGCAACCTGCTGGGGGTGAATTCTTCCTCAAGGAACCCCTTCCCAGCACTCTTAAGAAACAGAATCCTGAAAGGCAAAGTAACAATTGGGAACCACACACTCATTCCCTCTCTGACCTCACCCTGCCTCAACCTGCCTCAACCTGCTCCCTTCCTGACAACTCCTCTTGTCCTCAAAAGTACAAGAAACAAAGGCAATGTAAATTTCAGGATGAAGCCTCCACGACATCCCAGGAGGTTTCACCTGCAGCTGCCCAATCAGAGCCCATTTTTGAACTTACGGACAAACTCCATCTCCGGGGTCGATGGCCAGTCTCAGAGAAGTGATTTACTTAGGCTTCTCTGTTTTCATCTTCTATGGCTATCTTTCAGTGGAACATTCACAGAATCCAATACAGGAGGGCAGAACTACAGCTTCTTCTGTGAACTTACTCCCAAATGATTATCTGCCTTATGATCCCTTCCATCCCCCCGTCCCTCTTGCAGCAGAAATCCCAGCTCACAGGGGCATTATGATACTCATACTAGATAACATCCATGGCTACATCATTTCTTTGGATACACAGCTTCAAGCTGTAGCTGTCAGACTTTGCCTTCCTGGATTTATCTACTCACTGTGCAATATCTACACACCCTCATTTTCTGCGATCATCACGGCAGTTCTTTTGGCCCTTATAGAGAAGATTCGTCCTACATTTCTGCCGGTCAGCGACTTCAAGGCCCACCACTCTGTGTGGGGCTCTTCATGCCCCTGCCAGAGGGGCTCTCTCTCTCTTGGCGGATATCTTCAATCATCTTAATCTCATTTGTCTCCTACTGGTGACCCTACATTCATATCAGAGTCCATATGTACCCTTTTCCATTTAGACTTCTCAATCTGTACTGCTCAGCTTGCTCCTTGACTTGAGTGTGGAATGTTTCCAGGGATCTGCAGCTTCTTTCAACAGCCACTGATCGTGTTTAATCCCTAAAAGCTCCCTGAAGTTCACACCTTATTTTACAAGGTTAGACTGAAATGTAGATTTGTAGTCCTTGGTGAACAAGAGGTTTTGCTACTCAGTACCCCTTATAATAAATAATGTCAAATCTTCATGACTTATTATGGTTTGCAGATTTTGTTTCATCGTCTTAGCTTTTCTGAAATAACTTGTCAGTTTGAGAACTACTGAATAAAAACTTTTTTTTTACACTTTGTCACTATGAGGTTTAACCCAGAACATAGTACATTTGAAGAAAGTATGACATAATACATGTCTGAACTGTTCCTAGATGATATTAAAATGTCAATAATTTTGTTTTTTCTTCTTTTGATGGAATACTAATTTCTTGCTTATTCATGGTGCAGCAAACAGAAGTTGTTCCACCCACTATGGTCTTATATTTTCGGAGTCTTCTGACATCCAGGAACCTGCACAGACAGAAGTTTCTGGAGCCAGTATAAGTTCTTAACTCAGAATATACTTAAAGGAATATAAATAAGGGACCTTATTGATCTTTCTTGAGCCATCACAGAGGAACATGTAATGTAATATGTTACACAACTAGTGGTCTGTCCTTGTAGAAATGCACTCCAGTGACCATTTCCCATGTTTCATTCATATACTGATGCCCAACCCATCTGCATGTCCATACAACTGACAGCTTTCCAAAGCTTATGGTAGCTCTACTCTTCCTTAGCAACATTCAGGGGACACAATTTTCACAGTATTTTTTTTTTTTTTTTTTGTAAAGATTACGAACAGCAAGGGCTCTAGAACACTTTCCTGGGGAACTTTCCGTTAATTACTATCTACTTTGTCCTTTCTGACAGAAAATCAGAAATCTAACTGCACGATTGTAGTGATATTCCATAAGCATGCAATTTGATTAGCTTTTTTCAACTAATAAGTCATTATTACCTCTTTTGTTAAATTGAGCCTCAATAGAGGTGAGATGAACAACAGTGCCTCAAACCAATTCATCAGGAATAATGAGATTAGGCTCTCAACCATTTGCCACATACAACTTATTTTTTATGAAATGTTCCACATCTCATCTTGGCACAGCCCTCCATCTGCTACCAAGTAGTCACTCTGGTGTCAGATCAAGCTTTCTCTGGACTACAGCTGCAATAGTTGTAACTGGCAGGCTTTGTTATTCGATTATGAAGTAGATACAATTTACTGTTTGCAAAGCAACTTACAGTTATTCAATGAGAGCTGCCAGTTTCTCAAATAAAGATTTTGCAACAGTCTTAAACCATGGCATTAGCTTTTTGTGAAGTCTACTCAAGTGCTTATCTCCTGCTAAAGACAGACATGGATAAAGATTTAATACAATATTCTGAAAAGCATAGATTGCTACTCATTACAAACACATTGTGATGAGTCGTAAACAGGCACACTTAAGTCTTCTCAATTATTTGGCCCAAAGGGCCCCTTTTTTAGAAACTCCCTCCCTCCCTCCCTCCCCCCCCCCCCCCCCCCTCTCTCTCTCTCTCTCTCTCTCTCTCTCTCTCTCTCTCTCTCTCTCTCTCTCTCACACACACACACACACACACACACACACACACACACAAAACAAAAGTTATGTATGGCCATAGCAATCAGCGAGGGGGATGAGGAGGGGCCAAAAGCGGAGGAATGCAAGGTATGGGTGGGGGAATACATTAGTGCTAGCTGGGACAGTGTGCCAAGAGAGGCTGCTAAGTGCTATAAGTGCTACGTTCACCCTGTGGTTGACCCCCCCCCCCCCCTCCATTCCCAACAGGGAAGGGGATAGGGAGAGACTGGAATCCTTTTGTGGGATGGAACCCTTTTTGAAGAGCAATCTATTCTTTTTAATAATACTGTTGTTAATCCCTCTAGTTTTTCTAAAGAATTACATTGTCAGAAATCACTTGCTGCATATTTCCCGGCAAAATTCGTTAAGTTATGTGCTGGTCACTAGTGATGATGCCTTGTGATTTCATACAGTGGCTGCAGTTGCATTGCAATATTTCCATAGTGTTTCAAGTATCAATTTTTATGTGTTTTGTTCACTTTTTGTAGCAGTTCATCGTGACCTGTACTAGAAATCGTAGGATAAAGTTCACTACCATAGACTCTCAGTTCACGTTAATTTTGTATTGTCCATAGTGTTCAGTGGTACAAATCTCTGAACTCCTACAATCTCTGTTCCGCTGTAACAATCGGGAGAAAATATTTTCTTTTTTTTATTCCCCAGGTCGAATACACCGTTGCCCTTGCTGAGTGGAGTAAAATTTACTTAAGGTGTTGCTCGACTTAGGTGGTAAAGTTTTCAGCCCTGTGTCGCCATCCCGATAGTATTTCGTTTCAGCGAACACATAGATATAAATCGCTGCGCCACCCAAAATAAAAGTCAACGCATCTGATAAACAAATCTAATAATCAGAAGAAACCAGTTCAGTGGGCCTTTTTTGGTCGCAGCGTGTGTCCAGAAAAATTGTGACTAATCATTCGAACATAGTTCATTTAGTCGTTATCTTCAAAGAGTAATATATACTAATAAAGTTGAAAAATTCTGAAATTCGACACACTTTATTGTTGCTGCGGTCGACCAGTAATACTGCTCGATCGCAGTAACAAATAATAATAAACTTTTAATATAGACAAGAAATATTACTTTTACAAATTACGCTCGCTAATGATACTTCCACGTAGCATTAGCGATCGTAGGTCAATTATTTGTAAACTAATACAATAAGTTACACTGCAAGTTTACTTTAAATTCGACCACAGGGATCGATTTATTTAAAAGAAAAGTCTTATATTTTTCAATACAAATCCTGGCCAGACTCTAAATTTGCAAATACCTATCCTCACTGGTTATGCTATCTTTTTACAACAAAAACAGAAAATAACCTACAGTGCCACCACCACTTTCCGGACACCTCTCATAATTAAAATTACAAAATAAAGGCGAGGGCCGTTTTTCAGGTGTGGGCGAAATTAATCATTCAAAAGGTCTGGTTTCCCACAACCCATAGAGTCTGCCTGTTGATCTTTAATAACAGCCTATGGAAAAACAATGAATGTAGTCGTCAATAGGTAAGGTTTTACTTTAGTTACTACCCAAATGGAGTACCGTAATTACTTCGAATAGAATAATCACTGTTATTTTGTTCTGTAGACCTTATGCGGCATCTAATAAACAAAAACAACCTTTCACTTTAATAAGAAAAGCTTTGTATTGGTCATGAAAGTAGCTTTACATTTAATTGCCCTTCTTGCTCTTAGCCGGTGAATCATACTATTTCCATGCATTACTTTTTCAAATATGGACCATAAGCAGTATAGATCCAACTTATCAATAATAAATATGAGTGGAACTCCGTCACACTCACGATACTTCGGACAACACGCAGCCTCCGACAGTATCTACCATCCACACTAACTCCCAACTACAAAAATCAGACTATCTGCTATGTCCAAAAATTTTAATAAAATCAACTTACCACTGTTTTATACAGGGTAACTATTAAATTCCATTACGAATAGATCGTAATTATACACCTGGCTAAGAGAAGTTATTCTGTGGACCATCAAACTGATAACAAAAGAAATTCAACCATATGCATGAAATATAACTTTCATGACCAGATACTTCCTTGATTTACGAGTAAAATTCTCGTAAAAATAAGACGAAGGATATGTTCTATTACTGATTAATTAATTAATCGTGGAATAAAACCACATAAGATACCGCATAAATTACTAACTGGCGCATTCCAGCATGCAACAAGAATTCGATAAGCATTAAATTACGGCACTTTACCCTTGATATCTCATCTTAAAGTGGCTGCCTTTTCCGTTAATTCGCCGTTCGGCTCTCCAGAATGCACCAATTCATCATGTAAATCACATTTAGATGGCTGTTTTACTTTTTCTTTATAATAATCGACATTACTTTTTTTGGTAGCAAAACCTTGACCTACAGACACATTCATTTTTTTTTCCTTTACATAGAGTTTCTTTTTTTTTTTTTTGTAACACGCTTCTATGCTCCGCGGGCGCCCCGTTTATTCTTTGCTTTCACGCTGTTAGTATGCCCAGGGAAGCGTACGCCATCTTACTGTGGTTAAATCCCGCTGCTCCAGTGCGTTCACGTGAAAACATGCAACAATAAAAATTACTAGGTATAAATATACCATTCACATAAACAAACAATTTCGTCAACCTAAGTTGTATGCAATATACTCTCGTTTTGCTATCGTCCAGAAGTCATGATGCACTCCAAAAAATTTCTGTACTGCTACAGTGCCCTCCCCTTAGCATCAACTTAGGTTGACAGGAAACACTGTGTTTCTATGATATAAAGAAATTCTTTACTTGATTCTTGACCAAGTTTGCTAAAAGTAATCAGTATTTCCTATACATGAAATGATTTACTCTAAATTAAAAACATCACTGCAGTCAATTCCATAAAAAATCTTACACTTAAGTACAAAGAAATGAACTCTCAGTTTCTAACAGTCTGACACTATCAAAAAATTACTATAGTATTTCAACTATACATATATACATATAATTTGTGTTCTCATGCCCATTTTGCCTATGATATCTTTATTTTTTTCTTTTTCACAATGCCATTTTTGTCCTTAATATCACAGCATGTGGCACAATCTACCAAATTTTTACTAGCCTTCCAATAATAATACATCTCCTGATTCATATTGTTATTAATTACATTAAATGTACATTGTAAATTATCTTCCTTTTTCATTGTTGTGTTCTTTCTATCTTGAATTTGTGTTTCACCCATATCAGTAAATAATATCTTCATATTCTTTAACACGCTATCAGAATCTAACTTACAAAAACTACTCTTCACTGGATAATATATTTTCACATCCTTAATATTATATTTTCCTAATACTTGGTCAGAATTCGGTCTCTTCACAATCACCGTTGTGGGATGGATTACCTCTTTAACTATGTAAGGTCCTTCATATAAATGTTTAAATTTTTTCATCTTTTTATTTAATTTGCTACTCTTATAATGAGTTCTTATCAGGACATAATCACCTTCTCTTAATTGATCTTGCTTTCCATTAAATGAGCATTTTCTAATTCTCGCTTGAGCCTTTTTATGTAAATTTACATCCGTAAACTTAAACAGATTATTTTCAAAATCTATTCCCTTTGGAGGAAAATTAACATATTCCACTAACTTATCACACTTTAGTTGTTGTTTAATCAATTCCTTTGGAGAAAATCCAGTGCTACCATGTGGTATCTCATTCATAATATTTTCAAAATAACTAACATACTGGGGCCAAGATGTATGTCTCCTGTAACAATAGGTTCTGGCTAATCTACCTATTTCTCTCATTACCCTTTCCGAAGGATTTGCCTGAGGGTGGTAATAGGCGATTAGAAGATGTTGTATGTTATTCTCAGCCAAAAAATCCTTAAATTCATGTGATGTAAAAAGGTTTCCATTATCGGATATTATTCTCTGAGGTTTTCCAACCAGCGGGAAATAATCTTTACTTAAAATTTTGATAATTGTTTTACTATTGGCCACACGAATGGAATAAAATTTGACAAACTTCGACCATAATTCCAATATAACAAATATAAACCTCACTCCTCCAGCACCCTTCGGAAGAGGTCCCATTATATCCATAGCACAGATATCCCACATATTCTTTGGTACTATAGGATACAACTGGGTTCTTATTCCATAGTTAACAGGTTTGGTTTGCTGACACACCAAGCAACCTCGTAACTCTTGTTTTACTACCCGGGACATACCCTTACAGTAATAAAATTTTGTCATATGCATTAAACATTTTTCTGCTCCATAATGTCCAAATAATTTATGTATGTACCAAGTTAGTTCTCTCAAATACTTGCTGGGCACACACACTCGCCATCTAACCACATCTTTCATTGATTTATGGAAAAGCACATTATTATACAATACCCACTGTCTTCTCCAACCATTCCTCACATGATTAGGATTCTCCAATCTATCTAAGACTTTCCTTATCCATGGATCTTCTCTCTGTTCCACACCAATGTTTCTAAACACTTTCCTTAGCTCTTTATTCGCTGTCTTTACCATTACTGGATAAACCTTAAAATTCTGATCTAAATCAATACTCAATCCCTCTTCTTCAAAACCTACTGGTAATCTAGATAAAGCGTCAGGTATCGTATTCTCAGATCCCTTAATATATTTAATCTCAATATCATGTTCCTGTAAGGCTAACGCCCACCGAATCAGCCGTTTATGAAGCAATTTACTTGTCATAAGGAATGACAAAGCTCTATGATCCGTGTATACAATCACTTTCCTACCATAAATCAAATACCTAAATTTCTTCACAGACCACACAACTGCTAATGTCTCTTTCTCCGTAGTTGAATAATTTCGTTCACATGGGTTTAACATTCTACTTGCAAATCCGAGGGTAACTACTTCTATATCATTTCCTTTCCTATATTCCTGAAACAGATGACACCCAATTCCATATCCTGATGCATCAACTGCTATACAAAATTCCTTGTCTAAGTTTGGATGACCTAAAATTCTAGGATTATCCATTGCCTGCTTCAAAGATTCCCATTCCTTCTGACAGTCTCCTGTCCATGCCCATACAGTTCTTGCTTTTAATAAATTATTCAAATGAATGCAATTCATACTTTCAGGCGGAATAAACCGTCGATAGAAATTAATCAACCCTATAGCTGATTTCAATTGTTTCTTGTTCCTTGGAGTGGGACAATCCCTAATTGCCTTTAACTTATTCTCAGTGGGTTTGATTCCCTCTTGATTTATTACATGTCCAAGAAACTTCATTTCACTACATCCAAATTGAGCCTTCCCAAATTTTAAAGTTATTCCTTTCTCTAACAACCGTTCAAACAGATCTTCCAACAACGATAAATGCTCTGACCACGACTTTGTCACCACCATGATATCATCAACATATATAAAAACCTTTTCTAACAATCCGGGTCCTATTGCTGAATCTAATGCCCATATAAATTCTGATACAGATATGTTAAGCCCAAAAGGCAGAACCTTAAATTGATAACATTTTCCCTCAAATAAGAAAGCTGTATATGATCTTGACTCTTCTGCAAGCCTTATTTGCCAGTACCCCCGAAGTAAGATCGACAGAACTCATGTATTTCACATTTTCAAACCTTGCTAAGATCTCCTCCATTGGTAATGGCCTATCTCTCTCAATTTCAATAATTTTATTTACAGTTCTAGCATCCAACACCAACCTGATATCCCCATTGGGTTTCTTCACCGCCACGATGGGGTTTCCATAAGCACTAGTTGAACGCTCAATTATACCCCATTCCACCATACGATTTATTTCTTTACGTACGGCTTCTCTCATACTAAGTGCTATGGGATAGGGTGGTCTGAAAAATGGTACATGTTCTTTAATCTTTAACCTACATTCATAATCCTTAATGGTACCAGGTTTACTATCAAAGAGCTGTTCATATTTTAATAAAACCTTCTCTAAATCCTCCTCCTCAATATCAGTCAAACTACTGGCTTCCTGACACCTATTCCTTACTTGTTCTGACCAGTCCGACCGTTCCTCACAACTAACCTCTTGTAAATTCTCTAAATAACATACAGACAAATTACGTGTATCTAATTGTACTTGCCATGAATCTATCCTATCCTTCATACCTTCACAACTATCACTTTGATTGATGTTAATCCACACCAATCTATCATCTACCAATAACCTCATTTTATTATCTAGAAAATCAAGCATAACCTTCTTGCTCACAAACCAATCCAAACCTAACAATATGGGTAAATTGATATTGGATACAACTAGCATTGACTGCTGTATCGTAATTCCTCCTAATTTAAATGTTAACAGTACCTCTTCTTCTACCTTTCTCCCTTTTGAACCTGTCAAACCAATTACTTGTACATTGGTAACAGGGAATGTGGGGCATTGCCACACATGTTTGTTTTTCTCCCACACTTCTTTTGCCAATAAGCTCACTTGACTACCTGTATCTAATAAAAATTCCATAGTTTGTCCACATACATCTCCCTTAACTACTAAAGTTGATATGTTACTTTCCTTTTCCTCCTTTTCCAAAAGTAATTCCTCCTCTATTGGTAAATCTCCTTGGTATCTAAGAAATGCCGTCTTAAATCTTTGTTCATTACTTGAGTTACTAGTCAACGGATTATAATTCTTTGGATCCATTTCCTTTGATCCTACCTTTTTTTCCAGTACCTCTGATTTCACTTCTGAAGTACTACCCTTATTACTATTGTTACCAGAATCTCCTGTAGACCCCTCATGAACTCTACCCATTTTAACCTGTCCAGTTCCATTTCCTCTGACTCTTCTACTGTTATCATAATATCCTCTACCATTACTATTGCAACATCCTCTGTAACCACCTCTATGATTATTCCATTTCTCTTGTCTCCCATTCTGATGTCTAAAATTGCCATTATTGACACATTTATCACCATCAACATTATCATTTATTTTTACACAACATGCAGTCTTCACTTTTGTGTTTTCTCCCTTATTCACATGGTCAAGTTGCCCTATATATTCCAAAGTCTCCTGCACCTTCGACCAGTCTCTCCCTGCTAACAACTCCTTCATTCTATTAGGTAACTTAGAAATTAGAACTTCCATTAAATGTTCTTCCCCAACAGACTTATCTAAAAATAAAGCTTGATTTAAATGATACTCCATAAAATTCCTACATCCTCCCCACTTTTCACTATAAGCTACTGGACTAAACAAATCAATTCTTAACTTTCTCTGTTCTTCCTCTGACCAAAACTTTGCTTTAAAAGCTGTAGAAAATGCCTCCACTGTTTTAAACCTATGACGATTCAGTATAGCCCACTGACTAGCATCTCCTTCAAGTTGTCCTATGATGAATCTTACTTTTCTTTCTTCATCCCAGCTACTTGGAAGTGAATCCTCAAAAGCCTTAAGAAAAATTACAGGATGTACTTCCCCCTTTGGTTTAAACTTTGGGAACTGCTGACCACCTGTTTTCATTCCAATTTTTATTTCCTCTGCTAAGTCATACTTGTTTATCTCCCTACAATATCTAACATCTTTACTCTTATCTGGTGATACCACATAACATACCTCCTGACTGTGTACATCTCCTTGAACTCCCATATCTCTCTTAGTTTTAACTGGGGTTATTTGATGAGAACTAACCTGAGCTCCCAACCAATTTGCCTCCTCTTGATCAGTGTTCACAGAAGAATCTGTCACCTCTTTACCATCTTTCAATTCAACATCTCTTAACCGTTCCGCTAACCACCTCTGCACTGGAAAAATATTTTCCTTTACTTCCTTACTTAACGCCTGAACCTGCGATTTCAACTTCGAATTACATTCACTCATTTCTTCCTTCACCTCTTTAACAACTGTTTCATAGACTACTTCGGTCTTCTCGTGTATTTTTCTGTCCATATATTTTAATAACCCATCATACTCGGCTTGTTTCATTTCTTTAAACCTTCCTCCAACGTCAGACAGCACTCCCAAATCATTCAATGTATATTCTACCTGTCCCAATCTCGAATCTAGTTTAACATAACTCTCAGTAACATCTTCTTGTACCTTCTTGATAGCTTCTATATCTCTGTCAATTACTCCAAGTCTAGCCCTCATTTCATTTCGATTCATCCTTAACTCCTCCGTTACCTTCTCCAAAGCTTCATCATGCCTAGACTCACTCTCTGCTAAACGTTTATCTAATCTTTCGTAACCCGCTTTACATTCGTCCTTAGATTCTTCAATCTGCTTCGAAAGATCACCCTTCTGTTCCAAAATATCATCCTTTAAACTATCAAGCCTCTCCAATAACACTCTTAAACTTTCCTCATTCATGGTTATAGTAATTAATATACACCCCAATACAATAACAAAATAATCTTATTACACTCTATCTCAATCTATATAAAAAAATACACTTCTGTAGTCAGTAACTTCCTTGGTAATACACAACTAGATATACTAATACACAATAAACCCTAAACATATAACATTCACTATTGCATGTTACCTTCTCAATAATTAATAAAACAGTTACACACAAAAAAGATCTTATCACTAAACCTCGTACCTTGCTTTTACCTCAGTCTACTCAATCGATAAACAGCACATGAGTTCTCGTAGTCTTGGAAGATAAAGTGTTGCCCTTGGATTAGTTTAGCAGCACTCTACCCCAATTTGTCTCTCTCTGTTGCTCTCTGTGCTCACAGTCCTAAGAATTGTCAGCTCACTCGCACTCAGGATGGTTCACTAGCCGTTAATAGTCTCAATTCTTCGCCTTAAACACACACCCCTCTTAAACAAAATTTATTAGAACTGGATGTATAGTTATACTATACCTGCCTAAATAACCAAAAATTAAAATTAAAAAATATCTCTTATGTTCGTTCGATTCTCACAATCCTGGACACACAGGGTCGACAAATATGTAGCAGTTCATCGTGACCTGTACTAGAAATCGTAGGATAAAGTTCACTACCATAGACTCTCAGTTCACGTTAATTTTGTATTGTCCATAGCGTTCAGTGGTACAAATCTCTGAACTCCTACAATCTCTGTTCCGCTGTAACAATCGGGAGAAAATATTTTCTTTTTTTTATTCCCCAGGTCGAATACACCGTTGCCCTTGCTGAGTGGAGTAAAATTTACTTAAGGTGTTGCTCGACTTAGGTGGTAAAGTTTTCAGCCCTGTGTCACCATCCCGATAGTATTTCGTTTCAGCGAACACATAGATATAAATCGCTGTGCCACCCAAAATAAAAGTCAACGCATCTGATAAACAAATCTAATAATCAGAAGAAACCAGTTCAGTGGGCCTTTTTTGGTCGCAGCGTGTGTCCAGAAAAATTGTGACTAATCATTCGAACATAGTTCATTTAGTCGTTATCTTCAAAGAGTAATGTATACTAATAAAGTTGAAAAATTCTGAAATTCGACACACTTTATTGTTGCTGCGGTCGACCAGTAATACTGCTCGATCGCAGTAACAAATAATAATAAACTTTTAATATAGACAAGAAATATTACTTTTACAAATTACGCTCGCTAATGATACTTCCACGTAGCATTAGCGATCGTAGGTCAATTATTTGTAAACTAATACAATAAGTTACACTGCAAGTTTACTTTAAATTCGACCACAGGGATCGATTTATTTAAAAGAAAAGTCTTATATTTTTCAATACAAATCCTGGCCAGACTCTAAATTTGCAAATACCTATCCTCACTGGTTATGCTATCTTTTTACAACAAAAACAGAAAATAACCTACAGTGCCACCACCACTTTCCGGACACCTCTCATAATTAAAATTACAAAATAAAGGCGAGGGCCGTTTTTCAGGTGTGGGCGAAATTAATCATTCAAAAGGTCTGGTTTCCCACAACCCATAGAGTCTGCCTGTTGATCTTTAATAACAGCCTATGGAAAAACAATGAATGTAGTCGTCAATAGGTAAGGTTTTACTTTAGTTACTACCCAAATGGAGTACCGTAATTACTTCGAATAGAATAATCACAGTTATTTTGTTCTGTAGACCTTATGCGGCATCTAATAAACAAAAACAACCTTTCACTTTAATAAGAAAAGCTTTGTATTGGTCATGAAAGTAGCTTTACATTTAATTGCCCTTCTTGCTCTTAGCCGGTGAATCATACTATTTCCATGCATTACTTTTTCAAATATGGACCATAAGCAGTATAGATCCAACTTATCAATAATAAATATGAGTGGAACTCCGTCACACTCACGATACTTCGGACAACACGCAGCCTCCGACAGTATCTACCATCCACACTAACTCCCAACTACAAAAATCAGACTATCTGCTATGTCCAAAAATTTTAATAAAATCAACTTACCACTGTTTTATACAGGGTAACTATTAAATTCCATTACGAATAGATCGTAATTATACACCTGGCTAAGAGAAGTTATTCTGTGGACCATCAAACTGATAACAAAAGAAATTCAACCATATGCATGAAATATAACTTTCATGACCAGATACTTCCTTGATTTACGAGTAAAATTCTCGTAAAAATAAGACGAAGGATATGTTCTATTACTGATTAATTAATTAATCGTGGAATAAAACCATATAAGATACCGCATAAATTACTAACTGGCGCATTCCAGCATGCAACAAGAATTCGATAAGCATTAAATTACGGCACTTTACCCTTGATATCTCATCTTAAAGTGGCTGCCTTTTCCGTTAATTCGCCGTTCGGCTCTCCAGAATGCACCAATTCATCATGTAAATCACATTTAGATGGCTGTTTTACTTTTTCTTTATAATAATCGACATTACTTTTTTTGGTAGCAAAACCTTGACCTACAGACACATTCATTTTTTTTCCTTTACATAGAGTTTCTTTTTTTTTTTTTTTTTTTTTTGTAACACGCTTCTATGCTCCGCGGGCACCCCGTTTATTCTTTGCTTTCACGCTGTTAGTATGCCCAGGGAAGCGTACGCCATCTTACTGTGGTTAAATCCCGCTGCTCCAGTGCGTTCACGTGAAAACATGCAACAATAAAAATTACTAGGTATAAATATACCATTCACATAAACAAACAATTTCGTCAACCTAAGTTGTATGCAATATACTCTCGTTTTGCTATCGTCCAGAAGTCATGATGCACTCCAAAAAATTTCTGTACTGCTACATTTTGTGATACCTCATTGGCTTTTTTAAATCTTTTGCTCAGGTCGAGTATGACAATGAAGAGGAGGAAGAAGAGGATGAGAATGGTGTTGATAGTGAAAAAGTAGACGAGATTCCTGGAATGCAGATGAAGACCAAGAAAGAAATAAAAAAGGTTATCAAGAAACAGGCTACAAAACAAGTAAAGAAAAGTAAAGCTTTTCAAGCAAAAAATAAGATTGAGCGATTTAAAAACAAGAGAAAATCACTTCGAGAGAAGAAACGTAGGTTGAAATTGCAGAAACATAGTAAAAAAAATAAGCATAAGCCACAGCATAAAACTAGATGATTATATCTAAAATAAGAATTTGTATTGGTGGAAATACATTGTGTATTAATAAATGTTGATTTGATGTTAATTAAAACATATACAAAGATTTAATGGATCTTTTTGAAAATCCTTATGATGCATAATTTCACAGCAATTTCCGTGACACTTAACACATTCAGAATTCTTCATTAAATTTATAATGGCAGCAAGAAAATGGATGTTTCATTTCCAAACACAGATGTTCTATGAAATTGTAGAGTGACCTCACATTGATTGATTCTGAATGCAAAACTACTGAAGAAGACTGTTTTTCATGCTACAAGAAGTTGTGTGTTACACTGACCCACTTGATTCATATCGATAAGGTGTATAGAACAGAGTTTTCCAAACTTATCATGGCGACACCCATCTAATTAGTTTTATGAGGCACCCTTTCACTAATATTAATGAAAGATATTTTGTTGAAAAATATATATTAAAGATATATTAATTTTTATTCTGTTTCTATGTATGGTATAGTTATACATTGACCACCCAGGTACAAAATGTTTCAAGATTATTATAAAATCGGTGACAAGAATCACAAATATGTGATTCTTGAGTTTCTCCTGGCGTATTTGATAATCAAAATACCTACAGGTGTACTGCTGATCTACAGTGTCCAACAGGCATAATATTTCGGCGATCATGTCGCCATCATCAGGTGAACTGACGGACTGAGCTCCTGGAAATGCGCCGGCACGCTACGTCGGCTCGAAGGGAACTGGTTTCTAGCCTGGTGGCGGGCGATTTAAAAACCTTCCGCACACGGAGCGCGTGGTCCACACCCCGCACCATGGTCGTGCAGTGGAACCAATTGCGACGGCATCTGTGATGATGTCGATGTGAGGGCTCTGTCCGCCGTGGTCATCACTATGTTATGTTTGCTAGATTTACTCTTAATTAACCAATCGCTGGTTCCCAAGCTCTGCTAAGATTATAGAGAATTTCGAGGAGGAACCCCTGGCGTCATTTGAATGGAAACCTACTTGCTTTTTCCGTTACGGGGACGACACTTTCGTTATCTGGCCACATGGTATGGATAAACTCCTTGACTTCCTTACACATCTGAACTCCATACATCACAACATCAAATTCACTATGGAGACTGAAACAGAGGGTAAATTACCATTCTTTGGTGTCTTGGTCAAGAGAAGAGCTGATGGAATCCTGGGTCATGCCATGTATCGGAAGACAATGCACACTGATCTGTATTTACACACAGACAGCTATCACCACCCTTCATAGAGGAATGGGGTACTTAAAACTCTAGTATATAGGGATGCACTATCTCCGATGCAGAGAGTCTACCCCAGGAATTGGAACACTGGAAAAAAAAATGGGTACTCAGAGTGGCAGATTCAGAGGGCTCTCCGTCCAACCACTACAGCACAACCTGTGGAAATGGATGAAAACACGAGGGAGCAGGTAGGCACTGTGTTTATTCCATATACCCGCGCACTCTCGGGGAAAGTCGCCCACACATTGAAGAAACACCAGGTTGAAACTGTCTCTTGTCCACCAAATAAAATTTGTGCACTGGTGGGGAGCACCAAAGATGATCTTGGTTTGAGGAAGACCAGATTCCGTGTCAGTGTGGCAAGTCATATATTGGACAGATGATGCGTACTGTTGAGGATCGATGCCTTGAACACCAAAGGCACACACAATTGATGTATCCAAGCAAATCGGCTATCACTGAACATTGTTTGTCGGAGAATCATGCGATGGAGTATGAACACACTAGGATTCTGGTACAGATGTCGAGATACTGGGACTGCGTTGTTAGAGAGGCCATTGAAATTCACACTAGTGACGACCTCATAAACTGTGACTGTGGCTATAATCTTATCAAAGCTTGGAAACCAGTGATAGGGGTAATTAAGAGTAAATCTAGCAAATGTAACGTAGGGATGACTACGGCGGGCAGAGCCCTCTCATTGACGTCATCTCGGACACCGTCTCAATTGGTTCCACTACACGACTACGGCGTGAGGTGCGGACCACGGAGGGCGCGCTCCATGGGTGGGAGGTATTTAAATCGCCCGCCACTGGGCTAGAACCCAGTTCCGTTTGAGCTGCCATAGCGTGCGGAACTCCGTGCTGGCACGTTTCCACAAGCTCAGTCCGTCTGTTCACCTGATGATGGCGACATGTATGATTGCCGAAATATTGTGCCCATTGGGCACTGTCGACCAGCAGTACACCAGTGGATATTTTGATAATCACAAATATGTTTTAAAATTACCGAATTTGTGGGAATATAGGGCACACCTAAACTTTTGACTCGAGATTATAGAAAATAATAAATCTCATATATAAGCTGCAGGGATTTTTATTTTTTGTCCAATCAAACTTTATCGTAATCAGGAACACAATGTTAACAAAACAACAAAATCGTGTTCTCTTTTCAACTAATTCAAAACAAATATGGAAAACTGTAAAACAGTGAATAAGACAGCGAGATGACAGGCCGATAGCCATGCGCCGCTTCAACTGAGGGGAGGACGAGCCAAGGTGGGTAAATCAGGTGTTTCAAGTGTTGTATAGCATAGACATGTGCTGCAGAAATATAGAGCTTTTTCAGAGTTCAGTGCGTGAGAAAAGATCTTTTCATGGTTGTGTTTGTCACAATTGTTTGGCTTGTGAGAGGTAGTAGGAAAAGAATGTACAAGTTAAATCACAGATGTAAGCTTCAGGTTGCCCAGTGACAGTAAGAAACATGGAAAATGGGAACTTACTTGACTTATTTCCTAGGTGGAACATAGGGCATCAATGAACTTCCACCACCGGACTCTGTTCTGCGCCAGTGTCTTGATTTCAGTCCTGGTCTTCCCTCCTTTCTCGGTCCCTTCTGCTGCTACACTCTTTCTCCATGTATTCCTTGGTCTGCCTCTTCTCCTGCTGCCTTGTGGATTCCATTCTAGGGCTTGTCTTACCACGTTATCTTTGCCACGCCTTAATATGTGCCCAATCCACTTCCATTTCCTACAGCATATCTCAATATCAATGGGTGTTTGATGAGTTCTTTTCCATAGTTCTTTGTTGGAGATTACTTCTGGCCACCATATCCTCAAGATATTCCTCAAGTTTCTGTTCACAAATATTTGAAGTCTGCTAATCAGCTGTTTGTTGGTTTTCCATAATTCACATCCATATAGCAGTACTGACTTTACATTTGTATTGAATATGCATAGTTTTGCATAGCTGTTAAGTTTCCTTGATTTCCAGATTGGTCTCAGCATTGCAAATGCCCCTTTAGCCTTATTTATTCTGTTTCCTATATCTTCGATAGTTCCCCCCTCGGGTGACTAAACTTCCCAGGTATCAAAACTGCTTGACTTGCTCGATCTCTTGGTTTTCTAAAAAAAATAGTGCTTCATTTCAGTTATTACAGTGCATCTCCTTAGTTTTCTTTCCATTTATCTTTAACCCCACCTCCGATTCTTCGGTTTTTAAATCATTCAGCATTGCTGGCTAGCAAACACAGGTCATCTGCATAGTCCAAGTCCTCCAACCTGTCTGTCAACCCCCATTGAATTCCTCTTCGGCAATTCATTGCTATCTGCATCACAAGATCCAGCACCATCAGAAATAGAATAGGTGGCAGCAAACATCCTTGCTTAACTCCTGTGTCTACTGGGATGGGTTCCGACAGCATCCCTTTGATGTAAAACTTGGCATGTGTAGTTCTCATACATTTCTTGGGTTATCTTTATAATTTTCTTAGAGATCCCAAACTCTTGCATAGCTTTCCACATCTTCTTCCTCATTACACTGTCAAAGGCCTTTTCAAAGTCTACAAAGAGTAGATACAGTGATGACTGCAGCTCTGTGGATTGTTCTAAAATTATGCGCAGTGTGTTGATCTAATCTGTACAGGAATAACCTTCTCTAAATCCTGCTTGTACTTTCCTCGGCCTTGAGTTAACTCTCTTTTTTATCCTTTCTAGAATTACTCTTGAGAGTACCTTACTTGGCACTGAAAGGAGGGTAATCCCTCTCCAGTTATCAAATTCTGATACATCTATTTTCTTCGGAAGCTTGATCAGGTGTCCTTTTTTCCAATCTGTGGGGACCTTCTCTTCTTTCCAAATCTTTTTGAAAAGTGGGAACAGAATCTCGACTGAGGTACTCACATTCACTTTCAAGGCCTCTGGTTTTATGTTGTCCATACCTGCCGCTTTGCCATTCTTTAGTTGTTCAATGGCCCTTTGTATATCTTTTCGTGATGGTGGTTCTATACTAATATCAACATCTTCCTGCTCTTCTTCTGTCATTGCCTCTGTCACCTCTTCCTTGACTGTTTGACGATTCAAGATCTCAAGAAAGTATTCTCTCCACCTTTCTAGCTGTTCCTTTTCTGAGGTTAATAGTTTCCCATCTTTGGCTTTCACTGGCTTTTCAGATCTAGAACACTTCCCTGTTAGTCTCTTGGTAATGTCGTAAAGGGTCTTACTGTCACTTTTTTGTGCTGCCATCTCGGCTTTTGCTGTAAGGTTATTGATAAATGCTCGTTTGTCATGTCGAAATCACCTTTTGGCCATTTTGTTGAGTTCATTAAATTCAGTTCTAGCTTGTACTTTCTCATCTTTTGTTCTTGCTGTATTGAGTCTTTTCTTACATTCCTTCCTTTGGTTCATGGCTTCCCATGTCTCAGAAGTAATCCATTCTTCTCTTCCTTTTGCCTAGTACTTTTTCACAGGTATCAATGTAGATACGCTCTATGCTGTTCCAATTACATTGGATATACTCTTCTTCATCCTCTCTTAGCTGTTGGAATTGGTTACTCAATTCTAGTGAAAAACATTGTTGTACCTCTTTATTTTTCAGATCGCCCCAGTTATACTTTATTCTCATCTTCTGCTGTGCGTTCCTAGTACTTGCAATCTTCAGTCGGAGTGTAGCTATTACTAAATGATGGTCACTTCCAACATCTGCCCCCCTCCTGTTACTCACATCCAGCAGGGAGATTCGCCATGTCTTGCTAATAGTGAAATGATCAATCTGGTTTTCCGTTCTATGGGCAGGGGAAACCCATGTCACTTTATGGCAATTCTTGTGAGGGAAGATAGTGCCTCCTATCACCAACCTGTGGTTACTACAAAATTCAATCAGTCTCTCACCATTGTCATTTCTATTACCTATACCACATTTTCCCATTATACTTTCTACTCCTTGGTTATCATTGCCAACTTTCCCATTCAGGTCTCCCATCATGACCATAATATCCTTATTCTTTGCCTTTAACAGGGTTGGATGTAGCTGACCATAAAATTGCTCTTTTTCTTCTTCGCTTCCTGTCGGTGCATAACACTGCACCACTGAAATTGGTCTAACTCTTGATGCAAAGCGAGTTACTGAAATCCTTTCTGAGACTGGGTACCATTCTATCAAACTCTTCTTTGTCTTATGATTGATCAGTAATCCAACACCCACTCTATGTTCTGTTCATAAATTTGACATTGATCAAAACAGTTTGTCACTGGTGTGTAAGTGAGAACAAACTATTTTAAATTGTTCAAAAAGATGTTGTGCATTTTGAGGACAACAATGTAAATACTTCACTGTAGAAACTACTTCCACGACTTTGTAATTCAAAACAGAAACTGTGGTTTTGCTGTTACAACAGAAATGATTCAGTTGTAAGGCAGCAAATTTAGCCTCGAGTTCCATGTGCATTGTTTCTTGGAAATTACCTCAACGAATGTGAAAGCAGTGAATCTAGTCATGGTAATCTACATTCTTTTAAAATGTTAACAATGGAAAATCCGAAAGGGATATCAATAATGGATGATAGGAAACAAGTCACCATAAAGAGGCTGGCTGAGCTGCTGACATACAAGAAAATAGATAATCACATTCACACAACATAAATTTTTGGCCATGGCCTTCATCAGAAAAAGAAACACATACATTCACACAATCACTCAGACAACTATACATACATAACTATCATGTCCAGCTACACTGGCAACACAAGCTAGACTGTCAGTGAGGTGGGGAGTGGAGGGGGGCCAGGATGCTGGGTAAAGGTGGGGATGGAATGTTCCGCATTGCATGATGCTATTTAAAGCCTTTGATAGGCGGGAATTTGAATTGTGGCAGTGAATACAGTGAAGTGAAGGGGCGGGAAAGGATAAAAAGGAGGTGTAGAGAGGAGTATGGGGAGGGAGTGGGGGGATTTGAAATGATAAGAATAATAAGGAAACATAAAGTTAGGAAAAAAAGGAAAAATAAACTTAGGAAAATTAGGGAAAAATAAAAAATAAGTAAAAATAGAAGTATAAATTAAGGGGATATTGTAAGTGGAGATACACAGTTTCAAGGAAGACATGGATACAGGATAATGGGTGGGGAAGGATGGGGGGGGGAGGTGTTAGGCATAGGGTGCAGGGATGGGAAGTTTTCTTAGATTGAGGCCAGGATGGTTGTGGGACCGTAGAATGTGTTGAAGGGATAACTTCCATCTGGACAGTTCAGAAGAGCTGTTGGAGGAGGGGAGGACCCAGATGGCCCGGGTAGTGAAACAGCCATTTCAACCTAGAGTGTTGCACTCAGCTGCATGCCATGCCACAGGGTGGTCTATCTTGTTTTTTGACACAGTTTGGCGGTGGCCATTGATTCTGATGGACAGTTTTATACCAATATAAAATGCTGTGCAATGATTGCAGCAGAGTTGGTATATCACATGGCTGCTTTCACAGGTGGCCCGACTTCTGATGGGGTAGTATAAGCCTGTGATGGGGCTGGAATAGGAAGTGCTGGGTGGGTGGATTGGCCAGGTTTTGCATCGAGGTCTTCCACAGGAATATGATCCCTGTGGTAAGGGATTGGGGTTGGGAGTGGCATAGGGATGGACTAGGATGTTGTGGAGGTTGGGTGGGTGACGGAACACCACTGTAGGAGGGGTCTGAAGGATCTGGGGTGGGATGTCTCATTTCAGGGCATATTGAGAAAGAATTAAAGCCCTGACAAAGGATGTAATTAAGTTGTTCCAGTCCGGGGTGGTATTGGGTAACAAGGAGGGTACTCCGTTGTGACTGGTTACTGGGTTGGGGGAAGGATTGGTTGTTGAGAAAATGGGATATGACAGATATATAGTCAGATGAAGGCATTAGGAGGTAAGGAGGGGTGCTGGATAGCTAGAAAGGACACATGAAAATACACAAAAAAATAAATTGCAGAATCACGCAGACCTTTTCCACTTGCCACATCCCCCAAAACTCCCCACCAACAATCCACAATTCCCAAAGCGTAAAAAATCCCAGAATACTGTTGTTAACCTTTTTGCTAAAACCCTCAACCCCACAGAAGTTTCTGTCCTATACAAAGGTCTCACCTTCAGCCCCACACTCAAATTCAACCACGTTAAACTTGTCAAAGACCTTCTTTCCTTCTGCCGATCCCTACAGTGCAAAAACTACTTTGACACCAATCCTTCGAATCAAAGCCAATCTAATTCCAACATTGAACCCTGCCTCTCCCAGTTCATACTACCACCCAACTGTGACCCTCCCTCACTCCCCCCTAATTACCCTATGGTCACATTCCAGGAATTCGACTCATCCATCCCCCAAGTCCCTTCCTAAGAACGCCAACTGTTTAGCAGAAGAAAGGACAGCCTTATACAACCTCCCCCAAATCCATCTCCCTCCTCACCCCGACAATAACCCCACACACCTACATTTTACATGCTCCCAAAAATCCATAAACCTAACAATCCTGGACACCCAATTGTGGCTGGTTACTGTGACCCCACAGAAAGAGTTTCAGCCCTTGTTGACCAGCACCTCCAACCAATTGTTCTAAACCTAGCGTCTCACATCCACTTCCTTCACAGACTCTCTACCATCCCCATCCCTTTACTTCCTGGATCCTTACTTGTCATCGTTGATGCCACTTCGGTGTATACAAATATTCCACATGCCCATGGTTTTGCTGCTCTCAAAACTACCTTTCTCAACATCCTTCATACTCCAAGCCCAATACCTCATTACATATAACCCTTACCAGTTACATCCTAACAAATAATTACTTTTCCTTCAAAGGAAAAGTATACAATCAAATCGCATGGCACAGCCGTGGGCACCCATATGGCAGCCTCCTATGCCAACCTATTGATGTGTCACATAGAAGAAACCTTCCTAGCTTTCCAAAAGCCCAAACCCCTGATCTGGTTCAGGTTCATTGATGGTGTTTTCATGGTTTGGACTCAGGACCTGGACACCCTATCCTCATTCCTTCACTACCTCAATTCCTTTTCTGCCCCATCAATTTCACTTGGTCTTTCTCAACCTGGCAAGTCACCTTCCTGGATGTTAACCTCCAACTCACTGACGCTCCATTCACACCTCTGTCCACATTAAACCTACTAATTACCAACAGTACCTGCACTTTGATAGCTGCCATCCATTCCACATCAAAATATCCCTTTCATACAGCCTTGCCACCTGTGGACAGCGAATCTGCAGTGATGAGAAGTTCCTCACCCATTATGCTGAAGGCCTTCACAGACAGACATTACCCTCCTAACCTAGTCCACAAACAGATTTCCCGTTCCATATCCCCACACACCACCAATCCTCCCCCCGACCCCAGTAATCAGTCACAACGAAGTGTCCTTGTCACCCAATACCACCCCAGACTGGAACAACTTAATCACATCCTTCGTTACAACTTTGATTATCTGTCATCATGCCCTGAAATGAGAGCCATCCTACCCAAGATCCTTCATACCCCTCGTAAAGTGGTGCTCCATTGCCCATCCAACCTCCGCAACATCCTAGTCCATCCCTAAGCCACTCCCAACCCCGATCCCTTACTATAGGGATCACATCCCTGTGGAAGACCCCGATGCAAAACCTGCCCAATCCACCCACCCAGCACTTCCTATTCCAGCCCCGTCACAGGCTTATGCTACCCCATTAGAGGTTGGGCCACCTGTGAAAGCAGCCATGTGATATACCAACTCTGCTGCAATCATTGCACAGCATTTTATATCGGTATGACAACAAACCAGCTGTCCATCAGAATGAATAGCCACCGCCAAACTGTGGCAAAAAAAAAAAAAAAGATAGACCACCCTGTGGCACAGTCACTGCCACACTCCTTGTGGCAGACCTCGCTGCAAGAGCTGTCCAATCCACCCACCCAGCACTTCCTATTCCAGTCCTGTCACAGGCTTATCCTACCATATCAGAGGCTGGGCCACTTGTGAAAGCAGCCACATAATTTACCAACTGTGCTGCAAACACTGTATAGCTTTCATATTGGCATGACCAACAACCAGCTATCCATTAGGATGAATGGCCACCGCCAAACTGTGGACCACCATGTGGCATGGCATGCAGCGGAGCACATGCTTGATTTCAATGGCTGCTTCACAGCCTGGGTCATCTGGATCCTCCCATCCACCACCAGTTTTTCTGAATTGCAACATAGGGAGTTATCCCTAAAATACATTCTCCGATCCCGAAATCAACCAGGCCTCAACCTACGATAACTTCCCTATATTCTTTCTCCACACCTTACAGTTCCTACCTCTCTATCCCAAACCTCGCCTACTTTGAGTGGTGTGTGAATGTGCGATCTTGTGTGTGTGTGTGTGTGTGTGTGTGTGTGTGTGTGTGGTCTTGTGTACTTGCAGTGCGCATTTTCTATATAATTTTATTTTATTTTCTCCCCTCACCTGCCTCCCCACTCCATTCTTAAGCTGCATCTCGCTATTCCCATCTAACCCATCCCCACCACCGTGACGTAACCTTCCTATCCCCTCTCCTCTCCCCTCCCATCCCTGATTTGCTGCAGAGCATGATTCGAAGTGCGGCAGTCGGAGGTGATGGTTGTATGACTGTGTGATTGCATGAGTGTTCTATTTTCTGAAGAAGGCCATGGCCGATAGCTGAATGTGTTGTATGTGTTTGTCTTTTTTATGTGCCTGTCCCAGCACAAGCATCTTATTCTTGGTACTTCATTCCATTGGAAAGTTGTAAATGCATCATAGGGACAGATTTGTGTCTTCTTTTTGGAAATTAAATTTCATTGCATAGCTTTGATTTAACAAAAACAATGGAACTACTTTCCTTTTCTATTGTATGAAAGCTTAATATTGCCTAAAACTAAAGGGGAAATGGTACTTTTCTAAAATGAAATTTCATACTCTACAATTTTCATAATTTGACTTTTCCGTTTCGATTAGCTGGTTTTGAGTTGCAGGCATTGGAGCCACCTTTTTAGCCAAATGGGTAAAAATGAGGAAACTTTGACAACTGTTGGTGCCAAATGGCTGCATCGATTTTCACATTTCAGTAAGGTCATTAGACACGAGAATTAATGCTCTTTTATTTTGGTAAGGGTAACAATTTCAGTAGGATGCATAGTTTATGAGTAAAGATGAAAGTCTGTTTTACAAGTGCCAGAATTTTGCTTTTTTTTTTCCCCTACATACTTTCAAACTTATTCACAAGCTAAAAATATATAATCTTCTACCACATATTTTCAAGCTTAGGGCCTTTTTTGTGATGCTGTTACTGGACTATACAGAATAAATCATTATAAGACATAAGGAAAATGAAGTTGCTTCTGGAACGCTTAGAGACGTGGTGATCATTGATGAAATGGACACAATTGTTTCAGTATTAAATTCCCAACATATAATGCTATTGCTCTAATTTCTCATAATTTGTTTGTTTTGCTTAGCCTTGTGAGAAAGGAATACAGTTAGAAATTTCTTCATTTCTAACTAGTGTTCTGTTGAGTGTCAAATTACAAATTTATAATTAATACAGTGAAGGGGATTGGAAAGACAACATTTTCCCCTTATTTTAACTTTACATTTTTCTCGTGTTCTTCCCTAAGTTAAAGTAATAAAAAAACTACAAGGTATACCTATACATTATTAAACATACGTGTTATTAAAGATAGATACCACCTACAGACATTTGGGAGACTAGAAAAGCAGCTGTATGAATTTCTAGGACTCAAGATGGAAAACAAGTACTAAACAAAGAAGGAAAATCTGAAAGGTGGAAGGAATATATATATATATATATATATATATATATATATATATATATATATATATATATATATATATTAAGACGAAAAATTCCTAGCAGGAAAAATAAAATATAAAAAATAGACGAAGATTACTCACCAGGCGAAGGAGCACAGGTGTGACAGCATCACAAATAAATAAATGAATACATACACACACACACAATCGCAAGCTTTCGCAACCCAGTTGCGTCTTCAGGCAGTAGGGAAGGAGAGGGAAAAGGAAATGATGAGGGTTTTAAGGAAGGGGGTAAGGAGCCATTCCAATCCCGGGAGAGGAAAGACTTACCTTGGGGGAAAAAAAAGGAGGGTAAACAAATGCACACATGCCCACACATTCACACAGACACAAGTACACCTAGGCAGACATACTGTAGAAAAAAAAAAAAAAAAAAAAAAAAAAAAAAAAAAAAAAAAAAAAAATATATATATATATATATATATATATATATATATATATATATATATATATATATATTAAGACGAAAAATTCCTAGCAGGAAAAATTAAATATAAAAAATAGACGAAGATTACTCACCAGGCGAAGGAGCACAGGTGTAACAGCATCACAAATAAATAAATGAATCACACACACACACACACACACACACACACACACACACACACAACACTAGCTTTCACAGCCTAGCTGCTTCATCAGGCAGAAGGGAAGGAGAGGGAAAAATCCCCAAACCACCTTCCCTACCTTCTGGCTCCTACCCTTGCAACCGCCCCCGTTGTAAAACCTGCCCTATGTACCCTTCCACCACCACTTACTCCAGTCCCGTAACCCGGAAGGTGTACACGATCAGAGGCAGAGCCACTTGCGATAGTACCCACGTGATCTACCAACTGACATGCCTACACTGTGAAGCGTTCTATGTGGGAATGACCAGCAACAAACTGTCCATTCGCATGAATGGACACAGGCAGACAGTGTTTGTTGGTAACGAGGATCACCCTGTGGCTAAACACGCCTTGGTGCACGGCCAGCACATCTTGGCACAGTGCTACACCGTCCAGGTTATCTGGATACTTTCCACTGACACCAATCCTTCAGAACTCCGGAGATGGGAACTAGCCCTTCAGCATATTCTCTCTTCCCGTTGCCCACCTGGTCTCAACCTCCGCTAAATTCGAATTCCAACCCACCATCTCAACATCTTTGCATCAGTTCTCTGGACAGAGCCTCTGCCTCAAGTGGTATCTCTGTCTAACTTCTTAACTTCTTTGCTTTCTACAGTATGTCTGCCCAGGTGTACTTGTGTCTGTGTGAATGTGTGGGTGTGTGTGCATTTGTTTACCCTCCATTTTTCCCCCAAGGTAAGTCTTTCCTCTCCCGGGATTGGAATGGCTCCTTACCCCCTTCCTTAAAACCCTCATCATCTCCTTTTCCCTCTCCTTCCCTTCTGCCTGATGTAGCAGTTAGGCTGTGAAAGTTAGCGTTTGTGTGTGTGTGTGTGTGTGTGTGTGTGTGTGTGTGTGTGTGTGATTCATTTATTTATTTATTTGTGATGCTGTTACACCTGTGCTCCTTCGCCTGGTGAGTAATCTTCGTCTATATATATATTATCCTCCTACAAAGGAAATGGACTTGAAGGTAGTATTCTAGAAATGGAAGACAAAGTAGAGGAAGATGATACATGGATGATACTGCGAGAAGAATTTGACAGAGCATTGAAAGATTTGAGTGGAAACGAGGCCCCTGAAGTAGATGATACTCCATCTGATCTGCTCATATTGTTGGGAGAATCAGTCATGAAGAAATTGTTCCACCTGGTATGCAAGATGTATGAGACGGGGGAAATACCGTCGGACTTCAAAGAGAATATAGTGCTCCCAATTCCAAAGAGCACAAGTGCAGATAAATGTGAAAATTACAGAACTATGTTTTATAAATCCTGGTCGCAAAACACTAACACAAATTATTCACAGATGAATGGAAAAACTGGTGGAATCTGTCCCTGGGGAAGATTAGTTTGGATTTAGGAACAAGGGAAGATACAAACATTACAGCTTATTTTACAAGATAGGTTAAGAAAGGTAAATCTACAATTTTAGCATTTGTAGATCTGGACAGAGCTTTCGACAATGTTGACAGGAATAAACTCTTTTAAATTCTAAATGTTGTATGGGTAAAATACAGGGAGCAAAGAGTTATATTCAACTTGTACAAAAACCGGACAGTAGTTATTAGAGTCGAAGGACACGAAAGGGATGCAGTAGTTGAGAATGGAGTAAGACCGGGTTGTTGCCTTTTCACACTGTTGCTTAATCTGTACATTGAGCCAGCTGTAAAGGAATTCAAGGAGAAATTTGGAGAGCGAGATGAAGTAAAAACTCTGCAGTTTGAGGATGACACAGTAAATCTGTCAGAGACAGCAGAGGAGCTGAAAGAGCAACTGGTTGGAATGTACAGTGTCTTGAAAGGATGGTATAAAAATGAACATTAACAAGAGTAAAACAAGGGTAATGGAATGTAGTGTCAGAAAATCAGGCAATGCTGAAGGAATTACATTAGGTAATGAGACAATAAAATTAGTAGACACGTTTTGTTATTTGGGAAGCAAAATAACTTCTGATGGCTGAAGTAAAGATAAAATGCAGAATGGCTGTGGGAAGAAAAGCATTTCTGAAGAAGTGAAATTTGTTGACATCCAATATTAATTTAAATGTTAGGATGTCCTTTCTGAAAGTATTTGTCTGGAGTGTAGCATTCTATGGGAGTGAAACATGGAAGATAAAAGAGTTCAGTCAAAAAGCTGATAGAAGCTTTTGAAATGTGTTGCTACAGAAGAATGTTGAAGATTATAGATGGGTTGATCACATAAGTAATGAGGAGGTACTCATTAATTGCGAGAAAAAGAATTTCTGGCATATCCTGAAGAGAAGGCACATGTTGATGGGACACATTCTAAGACATCAAGCAACCATCAACTTAGTATTAAAAGGAAGTGTGTGGGGTAAAAATCACAGCGGGAGACTGAGGATCTTATTCTTAGATGAAGAGGCTTGCAAAGGACAGTGTAGGGTGGATAGCTCCATCAAACCAGTCTGAGGACTGAAGACCATAGAAACAACAACAACCACCACCTGTTATTACTTTCTGTTCAGAAACTGGATATAAAATAGTAATATGCTTGTAGGTTATAACCCTATAATTAATTCGTAAGTCTTGGGCAATTTAAAGTTTTTAAAAATATACCATAATAGGAATTATTGAATGACAATGAATAAATTAAAGTCTGGGGAATGAAAAGTTTAGACAAAGGGAAATGATTGAATTTGACAAGTCATTTAATGCTTAATGGTAGGCCAACCTTCGGCAATGTTTTTTATATGGAAAGATTAATAGAAAATTGGGTTAGCTATTAACCTTTCTGTGTTTGTGTGTGTTAGATGCATTCAGTGATTAACTTTTCTGTTGCTACTAGACTCAACTATGGTGTTGGAAGGTGTGGCTACACTGTTAAGATTCTGCATGGCCTAGCTGCATGAAACTAGATGGCAGAGCAATAAAGACCCATACGCAGTTGTCATAGCCAATACTTTATTTTCGACTTGTAAATCAGCAATGCATTAATTTGTGGCAATAGTCAGGGCCTTGCTTCACAATAGTAGGTTGAGTGATGGCACGAAATCGATTGTCTGTGCAGCTGGCTGCTGTAGGTGCTAGCATTGTGCTTTGCTGGCATTTGCAACTAGTGCCTGACATATGCATGTGTTACATGACTTGTGGCAGTAAGGTCAACTGTGTGAGGAAGCAAACAAAACTTAGCAGAGTTAACCACTCCATGATGAACAACTGCATTGTTGTCCTACTCCATTAAAATGATGTTGCATGTCAGCTCTGCTGCAATCTTTGCACAGCTTTTTTTATATTGGAACTAGCTTAATTCCCACTGCTTCGTACATGTAGACTGGATGTGTACATTGGTTGTTTCTACTTCTAATAAAAATTTTCATAGATTTAGCTTTAAAAATGCTTTCCTAATAAAGTATTTTGATACAACTTGCCACCCCCTATTGCACCATTGATGGCAGAATTCAAAACATCACGAAACACTTTAAAAAAAAAAATCCTAACCATGGTTCCAAATCTAAAGTTTTGCATTTCTAGAATCAAAATAGTCTTAGTAACACTCTTAAAAGATTTTCCCTTATTTCACCCACTTAATGGTTGAATTTTCAAAAATACTGAAATGTGTTTTTAAAATTCCAATCAAAAATTTAAATTTGAAGTTTTGTATTTCCTGCTTCAAAATTGAAATAATAGCAGCATATTTTCAAAAAACTGTTCATCCCCTATTTCACCCCATTAGGGATGGGAATATCGAAAAATCGCTGATGCCTACAGTGTAAGATAACAACATTTACAAATTTCAAGTTTCTATCATCTGTAGATTCACTTTCTAGCACCGTTTTCTGTCTTTTAAAAATGAATCAATGATGATGATGATTAGTGATATAGGGTGCTCAACATCGAGGTCATCAGCGCCCGTGCTCAAACATGAACGGATGGAAGAGAAATGACGCACGTCGGATGGACTTGCGAAACTGAAAAGCACACCTACAACTGTAGGGATAGCTTAAAACAACCCTTAAAAGGACTAAAACGGAGGATAAAACATTGACATTTATGTGGCCCGGTGACTACTTAAAAATAAAGGGTGGCCGAGCCACTCTAACACGTTAAAATCGCACACCCAGTATTTTGGGAAGTAGTCCAGACATTGTACAAAAATGTAGGACTCGATCCACAGACGCCTCATCATCCGCTAAAATAGAGTGCAGGTCCTGTGAGAGATCCAAATTTGCCCTGGTAGCAGCAAATAGAACACATTCTGTTAAAATATGTCGTATTGACAATTGTGTCCTACATTGGTCACACTCTGGTGGTTCTTCACTGCGTAAAAGGAAACCTTGTGTCAGTGGGCAATGTCCTATTCGGAGACGAGTGAGGGCGACTTCATCAGCTCGTCTAAGGCGGAAGGATGTATGCCATGGGCGGACTGAGGATTTCACCGCGCGCTGTTTATTGTCCGCCACATCCAACCACTGATTCTCCCACAATGCCATGGCTCTGCGTGTCACAAAGGAGGTGACAGCTTTCAGTGGGACGGAACAGCGTACGGTAGGGGGGAGAGAACAAGCCTCCCTAGCTGCTGCATCGGCCAGCTCATTTCCCTGGATCCCTATGTGCCCAGGAACCCAACAGAAAACTATCTCCTTGTGTTGACGTTGCAGTGCAAGGAGAGCGTCCTGAATGTCCTGCACCATCCGATCTGCCAGATACATTTGGTCGACAGCGAGGAGGGCGCTGTGGGAGTCTGAGCAGATCAGGAATTTCGTACAGTGATGCCTTTTAATCCGTTCTAGTGCCCTCAGGATAGCGAACAGTTCTGCATAGTAAACGGAAAACTGTTCCGGGAGCCCTATCCGAAGGACAGAGTCAGGAAACACAACGGAGCAGCCAACACGATCTCCCTGCTTGGACCCATCTGTATAGACAACAATAAAATTCATATGGTGGTTTAAAATCTCTAAAAATCTACTTTTATAAAAACTATTCGAGGTACAAGGCTTCTTGAAAGCAGTCAGATCTAAAATGAATGTAGGCCTATGAAGGAGCCAGGGAGAACCCCTACACCACCCCTGGCGTTGAACCGTGATACCCTGCACCTGCAGCAACTCAAGGCTCTCCTGTGCTCTAATCCCAAAAGGTCTTGTAGCCTGTGGGCGGTTGTGGAACAAACGTTGGTTGGGCTGCTGCGCAACACAGACAGAAAGTAACGTGTGTGGAGCTGACAGAGATCTGTAAGCCAGGCGTGCCACGAGCAGAAGACGGCGGATAGACAGCGGGGGCTCACCAGCTTCTGCACACAGGCTAAGTACTGGACTTGTGCGATATGCACCAGTCGCCAGCCTAATACCTTCATGGTGTACTGAATCCAGGATTTTCAGGTAAGAAGGCCTGGCTGATCCATAGACCTGGCAGCCATATTCCAGTCTAGGGCGCACGAAAGCTTTATAGAACTGGAGCAGACGTGCCCTGTCGGCACCCCAAGACCGATGGCTGAGACATTTTAGGATACTTAGACCCTTGAGGCATCGCAGTTTGACCTCTTTAAGGTGCGGCAACCACGTCAGCCTCTTGTCAAAAATGAGGCCGAGATATTTGACCTTGTCCTGAAAGGTGAGAACAGTGTCACCTAGTTCTAAAACAGATGTATTAAAAAGGGAACGGGAGCAATTAAAATCTTCACAGACAGTTTTCTCCATGCAAAACTTGAAACCAGTGGTGTTACACCATTCCTCCAACCGCCTGATCGTCAAATGTAATTGACGAGATGCTGTGGCACAGACACACAGAAGATGGAGAAGTCGTCCACGAACAAGGAACACTGTACAGGCGGTCGCACGGTGGATGTAATGCTGTTTATGGCTATGGTGAAGGCTGTGACACTTAAAACACTCCCTTGCAGGACACCATTCTCTTGCTTAAAACGGTCAGACAAGGCACTCCCAACCTTGTATCTGAAATATCTGTCAGAGAGGAAAGATCGGATAAAAGTGGGCAAACGTCCACGAAAACCCCACTCGTAAAGCTGCTGTATAACAAGGCGTCGCCAGATAGTATCATACGCTTTTTCCAGGTCAAAGAAAACACCGATTAAGTGTTGTTTCCATAGGAAAGCTTGTTGGATCGCACTTTCAAGAAGGGTGAGGTTATCCAGTGTAGAATGGTACCTCCTAAACCCACATTGAGAGCGGCTAAGTAAGGATCTCCTTTCAAGGACCCATACTAAGCGCTGGTTGACCATACGCTCCAACGTCTTACCAATGCAACTCGTGAGGCTAATACTCTGATAACTACCTGGGTCGGTGTGATCTTTCCCCGGTTTTAAAATCGGAATTAAAATGGATTCTTTCCAAGGGCATGGAAAATTCCCTGTAATCCAAATTTCTTTAAAAAGGTGTAAGAGGACCCCCTTTGACTGGGGTGCCAACTGTTTCAGCAGTCTGTACGGAATCTCATCAGAGCCAGGTGCAGAATCACGAGCTGCTGACAATGTGGATTCCAGCTCCCACATCGAGAAAGGTTGGTTGTAGTCCTCAACGTTGGAGGAATGTAGATCAAAGCCAACCCTCTCCTGTATCGTGCGATATTGACGGAAGACTGGATCCTGGCAAAAATCGGATGTAACAGCTGCATAGGATTCTGCCATAACTTGGGCAATATCCCTGGGCGATTGTAAGACATCCCTGCCCTCGCACAGCTGCTATCAGCGGTCGGGAGTTCCGTCCCGAAATCCTCCTAATGGCTTCCCATACTTTACCTGCAGGCGTGGACCGATTGATGGAGTTCAGGAACTCCTGCCAAGACCTCTGCTTACTCTCTTTAACAATTCTCCTTGCCCGTGCCCTTGCCACTCAAAAATTGACCAAATTCACATCAGTAGGGCACCGATGGAATCGACGCAATGCTGCTCTTCTGTCCCTAATCGCTGAACGACAAGCATCGTTCCACCAAGGAACAGCTGGTCGCTGAAGCATTGACGTCGATCTTGGGATGGAAGCGTCAGCAGCATTGTGAATCACTGTTGTAATGTGATCCACCCATTCTTCGACATCATGACAGCACTCGAAAATAGCCAACTGCTGAAAAAGGGCCAAGTTAGCTTTGTGCAGCTGCCATCTCGGCGGCTTCACACTGCAATCTATGGTGACCGGCAAGTCTATCCAAATGGGATAGTGGTCGCTCCCATGAAGGTCATCATCCACGCTCCACTGAGCAGTGTGTGCAAGAGCGGGCGAGCAGAGGGAGAGGTCAATGGCTGAAGACAAACCTGTAGCAGTGCTAAAATGTGTAGGCTGGCCTGTGTTCAGTACGATGACATCAGAGGAGTGTACCATAGTCTCAACCATCCGTCCCCTGGGGCAATTGTTGCTGGAGCCCCATAGCGAATTATGTGCATTAAAATCTCCTAAAAGAAGAAAAGGACGAGGGAGTTCTCCAATAAGCTGTGTCAGGAGATTACTGTCCACATGCTCTCCAGGTGGAAAGTAAAGAGAGCAGACTGTGATATCCTGATGGGCCAGTATACGAACAGCAACTGCTTGCAGTGTAGTGGTCAATGGCACAGGTGAGGAGTGAAAAGTGTCCCTGACGAACACTGCCACACCACCTTGTGCTCTGTCACCCGTTAGGTCGTCTTTCCTACGGAGTTGGTAGCCTCTCAGGACAGGTCTATCAGTCCGTTTGAAGTGTGTCTCCTGAAGGGAGACACAGAAAGGCCTATCCTTCAGAAGAAGCTGAAGTTCTTCCAAACGAGTCCTGAATCCAGCCAAATTCCACTGCAGCATAGGAGCCATGTCACCTGTGTGGGTCTACCTTCTCTTTACCCTCGTGCCGCGATGGTGAGGCACTCTTCGAGCGCTGGTTAGCAGATGGACTGCTTGGTTCAGGCGATGACACATCGAAGTCCATAATAATGTCCTCCTCGTCAGTCAACGCCGCCATTAAGACGTCTGCTGACGCTCCCGAAAGAGCTGAAAGAGGGGGTGAAGATACTTTCCTCAGCTTCTTCTTTTGAGAAGAGGAGGAGGAAAGGGAGACTTGGGGAGCACTCTGCTTTGGCGGAAAATTTTTTTTTTTGAGAGGCACTTCGCTGGTGAGGTGCCTTCCTAATGATTTCCTGCTGTTCCGTATCTAGCACAACTTCTGTAGCAACAGAGACCACACGGTCTGCAAAAGCAGTACCTGTAGCTTTTTCGGCCGTGTTTGGTGGGGCGAGAGGAAGGGGAGCTTCAGCTGCCTGACATGTGCATGGACATGTGCAAGTATTGGTACTGACACTGACAGCCTCAGTTTGTGACGAGGCATCCACTGTGGTGACGGATCTCTGTAAGGCGGCAGCGAACGAGGTGGGAAATACAGGTGGCTGCATGGCGTTAAATACCTTCCTAGCCTCCGCGTAGGAAATGCGCCTGGTCGTCTTTATCTCCTGTATTTTCCTTTCCTCAAGATACACCTGACATTCTCGACTCCAAACAGGGTGTTCCCCAGAACAATTGACACATTTGTCAGATGGCGTACAAGCAGTGCCCTCATGTGCTGCCTTTCCACATTTGCCACAAGTGGCCTCCCCCTTACAGCCGAGCGTGGTGTGTCCGAAACGCTGGCACTTAAAACAGCGCATGGGATTAGGGACATAGGGAGGGACCTTCAACCGCAAAAACCCTGCCTTTATGTGCTCAGGGAGTTTAGGGGTATTAAAGGTGAGGATGAAGCTCTCAGATGACACGAGTTCTCCATCCACCCTTTTCTTGATATTCTGGACGTCTACTATGCCTTCCGTTGCCCATTCTGCCTTGAGTTCTTGAATTGGAATGCCCACCAGGTCCCTACAGAAAACTACGCGCTTACTGTAGTTCAGGGTACTGTGTAGTTCTGCGTCAATTTCGTATTCACCTAGGGACTTTGCCTTCTGCAGATTTTCCGCCTGTTGGGAGGTTGAAGTTTCAACCAACAAGGTACCGTTCCGCAATCTCTTGACAGATTTTAAAGTGCCCACAAGACCTTCTAAACCCTTATTGATATAAAAGGGGCAATATCTTCTCAAAGGAACCTTCTTTACGTTTGATTACAATAAACACATTCTGGCTAGCAGTCTGCATTCTGTTACTATGCACGAAACTTTTTTTGTTACTGAACTGGTCTGGGGGACTAGCCACCTGAGACCTCTTCTTCGACTGGGTGTTGATACCCCCCAGTGGTACACCCATCCCACTGGAAGGTTCATGGGATAAATTAGTGTTTTGCATCTCGATCCCATGAGAAGCTAGGGAAATACGTGTCCACCTAGACAGAGCCCTGCGTGCCTAGGTAAGCCTTATACAACTGAGGTGCGGCAGTACCCCAGAGGCTGCTCGCTAGCGACTGTTCCTCTTCAACAGCCATGCATCCCAACAGCACGTAGCACACCTTGGGATTCAAGGGTTTTTTATAGAGGTTTGTACCATCTCACGGCCCGGGCAATCAAGCCAAGATCCCCATTCTCCGGTACACACAACGTTCCACCGCCGCGCCATGCAGTGGTCGCTGAAGCGTGCCCAGAGGTTACGGTGTCTAGAGGACTGGCGGTGCTTACCAGTCCCCAGCTTAGGACCCGGGGTTCGCCAATCCCGTACTCAGCAAATTAATGCTGAGCCCCTGAGAGGATAAATCAAGAACACAAAATTTCTTTCTCATGCTTTGGCATGTTTCTTGGTAGTTTTACTTTTCAAACTGCAATATTCACTTATTTTTCTTTATTCGTACGCTTGTTGCAGAAAAGCAACTGAAGAATGTGCATCACATTTTGCTTTGTATAACCTCTTTGCTATTATAGTGTCAAAAGTCATTGCTGGTCTTCAGTCTGAATTTTATATAAGCTGATGACTTTCAACCATTATATATTCTACCCTGTTGTAGCTATCGACATGGAACTGCTTTGGTGTATAATGGGGGACTTTGTACTAAAACAACAGAGAGATTGTTCGTCTCCATTCTGTAGTTTTTGCTGGAGAGCAAAATATTGACACCCACACTTAGAATTTTATGTAAGTCGGAAACTTTTGACTCCCATATCTTCCACCCCTTATCATTTTCAACCCTTTACCGCCATAGTGCACAATGGGAGACAGATATCTAATACCACATATAAACACTATTAATTTGCGATGTGTAGTTATGGCTGCAGAGGGAAATATAGGTGCAAACACCTCAATCTTTATATATATATTAACCCAGATAAGGCTGTTGTCTTTCAGGAAGGATTTTTAGAAAAGAACTAAAACTACTTATACTACTAGTTTATTCTACCTTCCAACGGATGGCAGTTGTATACACATCATCCAACTGAACCTTTCCATAGTTCAAACCAATATTAGCTTTCATTGTTGAATAACAGTTTTTGCGGGTGCGTGAGAAAACTGCGTTTGCTGAAAATGGATTTTCTGCTGACCTTTTACTTGATGGGTAAGTATAACGTCTCTGTGCACGAATATATTAGCAATATAACTATAGGTACACACATTCTCTCTGAATGTCATAGTAATGTAGTAAAAGAAGATACGGGTATTTTCATGCAAACTATAACCTCAGTGATTGTTTGTTCTAGCACATCCTTCTGGAAGGACATTAGCTTTATGTATACAAAAATCTACACATTGCTATCTGACATTTCTATTTTCTTGAAACATAATTACATATATTTATACATTATTTCAGCAACAAAAGCAAACTAATTTGGTTACTAAAATGCTCTTAAGCATATTTATCATTACTCGGGGTGTAGAATTTTCATTGTTTGTTACTAGAATATCAAAATTGTGAATCAAAATTTTGTTTCTGATGCTTCATAAATACCCATACCAAATTGACAATTTATTTACTTCCTGTCATCTTCTGTGTGACTTGCATCTAAGAAACAATCAGGCCTCAGGTACAATAAGGACTAACAAAATTGGTAAAGATTGTAATCTAGAGAAGGGAGAAGACATGAAAAAGAAACCCAGAGGGACATTCGACTTCAGATCTGACAGTACAGCCAATACATTAGTGGCTTCTTGGAATGATAACAGTGTAGTGACAGTGGCAACCAACTTTGATACTATCAGAAATGCAATATTCCCATCAGCAGAAAAGGTGGATAACAATTCAACAACCAAGACTTATTTACAAATTTTTAGGAGGAACTGACAGAGCTGACCAAAAGATTTAACTCTATAGAATGTCTACCAGGAGAAACAAATGGTACTTCCCAATTATTGCTCATTATGTCAGTGTCGCTGAGCACAATGCATGGCAGCTCTACGTGGAGGATGGTGGAAAATTGGACCACATGGCATTTCGTCAAAGAATCATCACCGCAATTCTGGAATGAAACTGCCATGTTGCAATATAAGGAGGAAGACCATCTAAAATGGCAAAAACTGATTCCAGATATAACAAGCTGGAACACATGTCACAGAAGGAGAAACAACTGCACTGCCAGCAATGTAAAAATATATATATATATAAAAAGGAAAACATCTACAACACAGTGCATTAAATGCAGTGTATCACTTCTTGTTTTGTAATGTTCCATACAATATAATAAGACAGTATTGACCAGATGCTTCAATTATGACTTCGTGTCAAATGAATGTCAATGTGGTTGATGTCCTTCCAGAAGGACCTGCCTTGTGCCACTATGACTATGTGGAATGAAAGGAAAAGAACAGAGGATTTTTCATGGAAAATTCTAAAGGCTAAACATTCACTACTTTTTTGTATGCCATAATATGCATAAAGATCAGATGGGAACAAAGTCTTTCATAACGAAGCTGTTGAATAAAACATTTTCAGACTTCTTGCCACGTCAATTCAGAGTAAAACATCGAGCTTCAAACAATTACTTCCATCATCTATGTCAGCACCTTAACTGATGGACGTCATAGATGGTGTCAACATCGACAATGGTAGCACCACTGCTTCTTTGGTAATGTAAACATCATGGTGAACTAATTTCTTCTTCTTTGCGTGGAGAGCTTGCTTACATGCTCTGCTAAGATTGTATTCACGAGCACAATTGAAGTTCTTGTTACGCATTCTTATTTCTATTGCTCCTTTAATCACAGAACCTCAGTTTGTAGAAAACTGGGATAGAACATTTGTTTTACAAATAGTATTTTGTGTTTCTTTGAAAGATTGTTCTCTGCTACTGCCAACTTTTCCATTTCTTGATTTTTAATATGCCATGCGTGTTTTGTACAGTGATCATCAATGGTATGGATGGACATACCAATATAATTTCTTCCACACTCCAAACAATATTATAAATTCGAGGGATCTTGAGGCCAAGACTGTCCTTAACTGAGTGCAGCATCTCATTACCTTTTTGGGAGGTTTGAATAAATATTTTATATCTTATCTCCCTCAGGTTCTGCCTTTTCTGCTGGAAAAAGCCACGTAAAGAAAGGAACACAGCACACAGTTGGTGGCTCATCAAGTGATTGTTCAATATCTTTGTGATTTTCTTGGAGAATGCTGGCTTTCTATCCGGTGATCAATAGCTATTCTTTTGGAATACATACTTCAGATGATTACTTTTAGAATCCAAATGGTCCTCCTCAGAAACAGCTTTTGCTATGTATACCAGCAAATTTAAAATGTTTTTGTTTTCTACTTGTTGATGAACATATAAATCAGGCTGTGTCAGCTTGAGGTACACAGAGTGGCCGGGATAACCATCTGACAACAATAATTTAAGAACAACAGCCTTCCTTCACTATCTGTCTCAATGGTGATCTGGTTGTTGGGGTGCACACTGATCACTTAAGCATCTACACTATGTAGCCAGACTATAAATTACTGAAGATCCAAAGAAACTGGTATAGACATGCTTATGTAAACACTATGAGATGGTGCTGAAGTCAGAAATGCCTATATATAGGGTGTCCAGAAAAGGACTCCCTGATTTCAAAATTAAATATCTCAAAAACAAAGATCGATAGAGGAATGTAGTAAACGGTATGTTTATTGTGAAAGCTGTAAGAAGTTTATACAGCAATTTGAAATAATAGTTACAAAAGCTGCTAACAGATGACGCTGTACAGCTCATATCAGCATACATAAGTGAAATAATCGTATGAAAACACTCTTTGCAAACAATCACATCACAATGTTTTCAAAACGTTCACCGTTGGCACTACAGAGGTGGCGCCAACGAAGAATGAAATTCGCCATTACATTTTGTAGTGTCTCAACCGAAATGGATTCACATGCCACAGAGATCGCTGATTCAAGCTCGTCCAACGTGTCGGGGTGCCTCGGGTAGACCATGTCTTTCACTGAGCCCCACAAAAAAAAAAAAAAAAAAAAGAAAAAAAAAAAGCGCAGGTAGTCAAATCCGGTGAATATGGAGGCCAATCCATGCCTGCACCAGTAAATTTGGGATATTCCAAAGCAATGACTCGATTCCCGAAGTATTCAAGAAAGCGAAACACTTGTTTGGTCCGATGTGGTCGGGCTCCATCTTGCATAAACTATTCAGTACCTGTTCGTTCCTCCAACGCTTGCTGTGTGGCGACAAATTGTTCCAAAATTGCAACGTAATGTGCACAAATGACTGTTTCTCGAATGAAAAAAGGACCAATAATGCCTCTGCTGCATACTGCAGCCCACACAGTAACTTTAGGAGAATACAGGGGTTTCGCTTCACACCAATATGGCTTTACCAAATCCCAAAATCGCCTGTTCTGCTTATTCACATATCCATTCAGGTGGAAGTGTGTTTCATCTGTAAACCAGATGCAGCCAACAGCAAATCCTTCACTATCAATCATTGTGAGCATCTGATTAGCAAAGGCAACCCTTTGTTGCACAGCTTGTACGGGTATGGCCTAGTGCGTTTGAATTTTGAATGGAAACATGTGTAGGCTCTTTCTCAGTATTTTCTGCGTGCTGAAACGCTTCAAACCAGTCTCAGATGCAATTCTACGGATGGATGACATTGGATTTCGCTGAATAAGTCCAGAAACTGTGGCAATATTTTCAGGTGTAACTGTGGTTTGCTTGCGGCCAATATGCCCCACTAAATCATCAGTTACGCTGCCTGTTCATTGAAATTTTGCAAAGAGCGTACGATTGGTTTTCGCATTGGGTCCTTTTAGAACATTAAATCATGCTTGAAAACTTCGCCTTGTTGCCGTAGGACTCTCTTTTAACCTGTGGTACTCTAGCACCGGAAAACCGCGTTGTTCAATGGAGTACATGGTTTTAATCTCTTCCTTCGGTACGCTAACCTCCTTTCATGTTTCAGTAATGGAACTGATCGCTCTGGGCTTCAGATCACTATTTATACTAGGCATTATGTATGACGATTACAGCGCCATCTGTTAGCAGCTATTTCAAACTGCTGTATAAACTTCTTACAGCTTTCACAATTAATACCATTTACTGCATTTCTCTATCAATCTTTGTTTTCGAGATATTTAATTTTGAAATCAGGGAGTCCTTTTCTGGACACCCTGTAAGACACCAGGTGTCTGGCACAGATGTTAGATCGGTTCCTACTGCTACAGTAGCAAGCTATCACAATTTGAGTTTGAATGTATAACACTGCGTCTCCAAAGTAGTGATGAGGTCGGGATTTTTCCCATATAACCATTTCAGTAATGCAACGTGAATATTGGGATTCCAATAAAACCTTAGATCTTTGACATCGCTGAGGCCAGTAAAAAATCATGCAGTACTGAGACCAACAATGACTGAAGAGAATGGTTTAAAAGTGACAGAAGTGCATCCCTTCCACAAATTGCTGCCAATTTCAATGCTGGGCTATCAATAAGTGTCAGCATGCAAACCATTTAATGAAACATCGATACGGGAGTTTGAAACCGAAGGCCCACTCAAGTACCGTTGCTGACTGCATAACACAAAGCTTTATTCCTTACATGAGCCTGTCAACACTGACATTGGAATGTTGATGTCTGGAACCAGGTTGCCTTGTCTGACGAGTCTTATTTCGAGCAGATGGACATGTACAGGTAGAGAGACAACCTGATGAATCCATGGACTGTTCAAGCTGGTGCAGGCTCTGTAATGGTGTGAGCAGGCCCGCTGCTTGCCCCCATGGCGCTCGCGTGCGAACCAGATTTTGCCCCCCCCCTCTACAAAACCATTTTTTTCACACTCGTATAAAGACTCATCATCGGCATTTTTGTGATATAAAATTTCTTTAATAATAATTTTTACAAATAGATAATCCATAAACATACTAATTCATTAGCTATTGCATATAAAGGAGAATAATTGTTGGCAAATCTAAGAATACTTTAATTCTAGTTAGTTTGCTGACTTGAGTGAAAGTTTCTTCAACACTTACATGTATTCACACAAATTGAACTCTTCTTGCTTTCATAATTGCAAAATCTCGTGTTCTATTGAAATAATATCCAAATTTGTAAGTCTCTGTTGATGCATTGTTGATCTTAGATAATTTTTTATAATTTTTAATTTAGAAAATGATCTTTCACCTGATGCAACGTAGACTGGCAGAGTAAGAAATATTCTTAACTATTGCTGTGTTTGGGAAAGATATTAAATTATTTTTGGAAAGATATTGAAGAATTGTATATGGATCACAAGACTGATTTTCTAGGAAATGCAGCCTTAAAGTGTTCATTTCATTGTACAAATCAGTACTGTCAATTCAGTTTTATTCCTTGAATGGTCTTGTAAGTTTCATATGCAAATCTTTACAACATTTCAGCAGTCATTCCTTAGGGTAACTAAATAATGTTGTTGTTGTTGTGGTCTTCAGTCCAGAGACTGGTTTGATGCAGCTCTCCACCCTACTCTATCCTGAGCAAGCCTTTTCATCTCCTCATAAGAACGACAACCCACATCCACTTGAATCTGCTTACTATATGCGTCTCTTGGCCTCCCTCTGCGGTTTTTACCCCACACACTTCCCTCCAACGCTAAATTCACAATTCCTTGATGTCTAAGAATGTGTCATACCAATCTATCCCTTCTTTTAGTCAAGGTATGCCAGAAATTCCTTTTCTCCCCAATTCGGTTCAGAACCTCCTCATTAGTTACGAGATCCACCCACCTAATCTTCAGCATTCTTCTGTAGCACCACATTTCAAAAGCCTCTATCCTCTTCCTGTCCGCACTGCTTATTGTCCATGTTTCACTCCCATACAAGGCAACACTCCATACAAATGCCTTCAGAAAGGACTTCCTTAGGCTTAAATCAATATTCGATGTTAACAAATTTCTCTTTTCCAAAAACGCCTTCCTACCCATTGCCATTCTGCATTTTATATCATCTGTACTACGACCATCATTTGTTATTTTACTGCCCAAGTAACAAAACTCATCTACCTCCTTTATTGTTTCGTTACCTAATTTAATTCCTTCAGCATCACCTGATTTTCTTACACTGCACTCAATTACTCTAGTTTTACTCTTGTTAATGTTCATCTTATATGCACCTTTCAGCACACTGTCCATTCCGTTCAATTGCTCTTCCAGGTCCTTTGCTGTATCTGACAAAATTACTATGTCGTCGGCAAAACGCAATGTTTTTAATTCTTCACCCTGAACTTTAATTCCTTCTCCAAATTTCTCCTTGCTTTCCTTTATAGCTTGCTCAATGTACAAATTGAACAACATTGGGGAAAGGCTACAACCCTGTCTTACTCCCTTTCCAACCACTGCATCCCTTTCATGCCCTTCAACTCTGACGACCGCTGTCTGGTTGTTGTACAAGTTGTAAATAACCTTATGTTCCCTATATTTTACTCCTGCTTGCTTCAGAAATTGAAAGAGTTTATTCCAATCAACATTGTCAAAAGCCTTCTCCAAATCTACAAACGCTAGAAATGTTGGTTTGCCTTTTCTTAATCTATCTTCTAGGATAAGCCGTAAAGTGAGTATTGCCTCCCGTGTTCCTACATTTCTCCTGAACCCAAACTGATCTTCCCCGAGGTCGGCTTCTACCAGCTTTTCCATCCTTCTGTATATAATTCGTGTTAATATTTTGCAACCATGACTTATTAAACTGATGGTTCTGTAGTTTTCACACCTGTCTGCACCCGCTTTCTTTGGAATGGGGATTATAACATTTTTCTTAAAGTCTGAGGGTACTTCACCTGTCTCATACATCTTACCCACAATGTGAAACAATTTTGTCATGGCTGGTTCTCCCAGAGACTTCAGTAGCTCTGACGGGATATCATCTACTCCAGGGGCCTTGTTTCGACTTAGATCTTTCAGTGCTCTGTCAAATTCATCTCTCAGTATAGTATCTCCTATTTCATCATCATCTACATCCTCTTCCCTTCCTACAATAGTCTCGAAGTTCATTTCCTTTGTAGAGCCCCTCTATATACTCTTTCCACCTTTCAGCTTTCCCTTCTTTGCTGAGAACTGGTTTTCCATCAGTGTCCTTGATATTCATAGAGCTGTTTTTCTTATCGCCAAATGTTTCTTTTATTTTCCGGTAGGCTGTATCTATTTTTCCCCTATTTATACATTCTTCTACATCCTTGCATTTGCCTTCTAGCCATTCCTGCTTAGCCATTTTGCACTTCCTGTCAATCTCATTTCTTAGTCGTCTGTACTCCATTTTGCCTGTTTCATTTACTGCATTTTTATACTTTCTCCTTTCATCGATTAAATTTAGTATCTCCTGTGATATCCAAGGATTCTTTGCAGGTCTTGCCTTCCTACCTATTTTGTCCTCTGCTGCCTTCACTATTTCATCTCTCAATTTTACCCATTCCTCCTCAACGGTTTTATTTTCCGCTGTTTCTGTCAATTGTTGCCTGAAGCTCCCTCTGAAATTCTTAAGAACTTCAGGTTCCTTCAATTTATCTAGATCCCATCTCCTTATTTTCCTACCTTTCTGTAGTTTCTTCAGTTTCAGCCTACAGTCCATAACCAACAAGTTATGGTCAGAGTCTATGTCTGCCCCTGGGTATGTCCTACACTTCAAAACCTGGTTCCGAAATCTATGTCTTACCATTATAAAATCTATCTGGTATCTCCCGGTGTCTCCTGGTCTCTTCCACGTATACAACCTTCTTTTGTGATTCTTAAACCAGGTGTTTGTTATAACTAAATTATGTTCCATGCAAAATTCTACCAGACGGCTTCCTCTTTCATTCCTTTTGCCCAGACCATATTCACCCACTATCTTCCCTTCCCTTCCTTGTCCTACTACCGAATTCCAGTCTCCCATAACAATTAAGTTTTCCTCTCCCTTTATTGTCTGAATAATTTCCTTTAGCTCCTCATATATTTCTTCGATTTCCTCATCATCGGCAGAGCTAGTTGGCATATAAACCTGTACTACTGTTGTCGGTGTTGGCTTCGTATCTATCTTGACAATGATAATGCGATCGCTGTGCTGGTCATAGTAGTTTACCCGCATTCCTATTTTCTTATTCATTATCAATCCTACTCCTGTGATACCCCCAACTGATTTTGTATTTATAATCCTGTACTCACCTGACCAGAAATCCTGTTCATCCTGCCACCGAACTTCACTAATCCCCACTATATCTAACTTCAACCTATCCATTTCCCTTTTTAAATTTTCTAATTTTCCTACTCGATTAAGGGATCTAACATTCCACGCTCCGACCCGTAGAATGCCAGTATTGTCTTTCCTGATGATCACATCCTCCTGTGTAGTCCCCGCCCGGAGATCCGAATGGGGGACTATTTTACCTCCGGAATATTTTACCCGAGAGGATGCCATCATCATATGTTCATACAGTAGAGCTGCATGTCCTCGGGAAAAATAACGGCTGTAGTTTCCCCTTGCTTTCAGCCGTTCGCAGTAGCTGTGTGGCAAAGCCACATTAGCTGATGTTACAAGGCCAGCTCAGTCAATCATCCAGACTGTTGCCCCTGTAACTACTGAAAAGGCTGCTGCCCCTCTTCAGGAACCACACGTTTGTCTGGCCTCTCCACAGATACCCCTCCGCTGTGGTTGCACCTACGGTACGGCTATCTGTATCGTTGAGGCACGCAAGCCACCCCACCTCGGCAATGTCTGTGGTTCGTGGGAGTGTACTACTGAAAAACCCAAAAACGTAGTCTAAATTTTGCAATTCTTCAAATCTGTTTGTTAAGGAAATTAATGTTTGATCTAGAATTAAAGAAAACACCTCCACTTTGAAATTCATTTTGGGGTCTAACAAAACTTCATCACAATTGCCACATTGGTAGCTTCCTTTCAAACTATGTCAAACTTTTCATCTGTGCAATATTGTGTGAATTTATCAATCAAGCTCTTTAACAAATTGATGCATATCTGAGTATTAATTGTCGGGTTTTGCATCATTTTACTTAAAGAATTAATTTCACTCAAAACATCGTACCAGATTACAACAGAACAAATGAATCTATAATTTTGAATTTTTAAAGCAAGTGACTTCGCTTTGAGAGTGGTGGTACAATCCCATCTGAAAGAAACTGAAATTTCCAACAGAGCATCAAATACATGTAGAAACATAATAGCTTGATTGCTTGAATTCTGCTAGACCACTTCGTAGCACTTAAAGCTTTTAGCGTTAGCCCTAGTAAATGTTTGCAAATGATTGACCACCTAATTGTTGATGATGAAAATAAGACGTAAATTTATTGAATTACATCGAAGAAACTGATGATCTCATACGAAATATTTGCTGCATCATTTACCACTAAGTTTAAGCTATGAGCTGAGCATTGGACGTAAAATGCACACTTATTGATATCCAGAATTCTTTTCTGCAGTCCGTTGTGTTTTCCACACATGTTAGAGCCATTGTCATAACCTTGTCTGTGCAAATTTTGAATATCCAGATTCAATTCAAAAAATAAATTCAAAATGAAATTTAACAAACCCTTGCCCGTTGAACTCATAATCGGGCAGAAACCAATGAAATGTTCACATATCTCTACTTTTTTGCCTGTGTGATTTAGTTAAACATGCTTAAATATTATTACTGTTATTTGTTCTGCATGACTTGCATCTGGTGTGCAGTCTAATATGAGGGAAAAATATTTTGAGTCCCTAACTTTCTTCAAAATATAGTTTTTTATCATTATGCCTAGTAAATCAATAATTTCATTTTGAATGTGATCTCCTAAATAGTGGGCCACACCCATCCAGCTTGAGTCACATTTTGATTCAGTTCTGCGAATATGTTCCCGCATAACTGAATCAAAAGATGCCAGCATCTCTACTGCCTTTAAAAAAATTCCATTATCATGTTCATATATTGTTTTGGAAGAACAATGAAGAGCCAGACTTTGTTGCGACAAAAACTTAATAGCAGCAATAATCCTTTCTAATACATCACACCAGTGTTTTTTCTTCTTCTCTATTAGTCTCAGTTGCATCTGATTTACAGTGTTTTTTGTTTGTAACATATTATTCAATTGTATCCACATTTTCATTGTGGGAATCGCTTGTTTCGTGTCTTTACAGAGTCAATGCTAAATGCTGCCAATCTGAAAATCCATTCATATCAGACAGACTACTTGCACTCTTGCCAAACATTTTACAACAGAAACAATACACTGCATCTTTTGATAAAAAGTAAAGAAGCCAGTCTCTTAACTTTTTCACCATTACAAAGATTTCTGTAATAGTGTCAGCAAACTTTCTTCCTTCATCGTTCATAGGATAATTATGATTGTGTACTTGAACAGGACCATGTTTAACTAAAATATTAATAAAATCACTATTAATATTAAGAGGCCACCACCCCGAGTCTTCGCTAATTGTCAAACTCTCGCAAACTACCACTATACTGCTTGAAGATTCTTCAGCAGCAACATCACGTGTGTCAATGCCTTCGATTAGACTACCAGAGGGAGTAGGAGTGCAACATGTCTTGTCTTCACTTGCTTCCATAGTTTCAGATCCAGACCGTCATTCACAGATTTGGTCAAAAATTTCGTAATAGAACCTGCCAGTTTTTCTTTTTGCCTTTCCTTCACTTGTTTCTGATTACAAAACTGGGCCCCAAAAGGTTTTTTTCTTTTCTGTATTTCGTGAAACAATTTTTGTGTGAAACTAATAAAATTGTTATTGGTACTTGATTGTACAAATTTACAAGTACCATACATTTCGGCAGATAAGACAATAGTATAAGCATAAAAAAATTTTATGCAAGGTCTAAGTCATCTCATACATCAGATATTAAACATTTGCCTACATTTAGGGTTTACCAGAAGTCCTCTTTTTTTGCACTCTAAAAATGTCCGGGTGGATTTTTAGAAAATGCAGAGATTTCCTCTTTTATGCATCATGCAACTGCTTAGATTTGAAAGTGTGGATATACAACTCCTCACAATTGCAAACTCTAAAGAATTTAACCTTTCTACCATATTTTTTGCTGAAATTTCGCTTATTTATATCACCGCTGCTTCAATCTCAGTTCACAATTTCAGACCAATTGAACCAATAGGCTTGGCCACTATCGTGAAGTAAGAGCTGTGAGACGCCCAGTTAAAAGCATTACTCACAACACAACCTACATCAATGCTTGTTAACTGTATTTAGAACGTTATTATTCGGCACGTGTTTCTACAGGCAACACCGCAACAATGCTAAAGGAGGTGTTTGCATTATGACATGTGCAGTCATACCAATTGTTTAGAAGTACACAGCGGTTATATCCATAAAATTGAGCCTCGCGGGAATAGTCGTGTGATCTAATGTGCCTTGTCATGGACTGTGCGGGTGCTTCCGCTGGAGGTTTGAGTCCTCCTTGAGGCATGGGTATTTGTATTGCCCTTAGAATAATTTACTTTAATTAGTGTGTAAGCTTAGGGACCGATGACCAGGACAGTCTGGTCCCAAAAGATTTCACATACATTTGAACATAAAATTGAATAGCCGAAATGACACTTTTATATATACTAAATGTCAGTACATAAAACAGTGCGCATACTAATACCCAGATAATCATTGTTCTAAACTAAATTTACAGGTTGTTGATAGCTTGGGGTCCGTCTTATATAACGGACATAACATAAAACTATGTATCTTTGACGAAAATTTATACCTCGACTTATCTTTCAGCCGTAATATACGGTAAATTAAATGCTCACTCTTCTGTTCTACTATAATTTATTTTGTAATAATCAGTTATTTTATTTTATGTTACTGTAGGTGTTTTAGAGGACGTAAATATTTCCTTCCACTTCTGACAAACTCGTTTTTTCCCGGCTTATAAGTGACTGTCGAATCCAGAATGTGGTCAATAACACTACGCAATGTCTCTTAATTTTACGAAGAGTTTATTAATTTAGGCTACAATTGGCAACAGAGCTAGTAAGGCAGAGGGAATGAACATAAATACAAAACCAGTTTCATGTATGTTAATGTAATATGGAATGTAAACCTACTTACTGTACTGTTTTAACATTGGTATCTAGTGCACCCAATTTATTGGAAAATGGGGATTCAGTTTTGGCTGACCTTGTATTCATATAGATATTTGGGTTTAACAATGAGAATACCTGTGATGTACTGCAGATGATAAGAAACCAGTAAAAAGCGCGGGATAATGTTTCTGAGTTGTTAATCATTTGTTACGGAAGTCACCTCTCCTTTGAATGCGCTGCAGCATCATGCAATTATATCCACATAGTCTCTTATTTCTGTTATTACTTTCTGTGGGGCGAGTAGTGTGTTATGCGTGTAAAACTTGCTTTATTGGAAACATTTTCTTAACACGGATGCATTTAAAGACTTACTAGCCTGCAAAATAAAATAAAATGTATAATTTTGAAGGTTAGGCTTACAGAAACACTAGTGCAGATACCATGGTATACAGCAGCAATCTCTTAATCTCTACTGTACCTGATTGCATTCGATTGAGTTAAAAAAAAAAAAAAAAAAAAGTCAATGGTTTGAACCCACAAAACCACCCCCATGGCTACACCCCACTTAAGATAATGGTTTCTGCCCCCAATCAAAACAAAAAGCTTAGTTGATAATTGCACTTAAAAAGTTTCCATGTAGTAATTAAAATCTTAGAGAAAATACTGGGATAATCCTCATGGTTCAGTTTTCATAAAAACATTTTTAAGCAGAAGAACAAGTAACATTAAAAAAAAAGAGGAGGATAATAGTGGATCCATGCAGCAATGCTTATGGTATCAGCCAAATAACTCAGTTACATTATATACAGTATGTAGGTGTGTGGGGCAGGAGCATTGAATTTATTCTACAAAGCGGCAAAATTCGTCAAGGCAACTGAGGTTGTATACGAACCTATTTATGATAGATAAGAAATGTGAAAGCTTGAAATCGTGATTATATTATTGACAAAATTTCATAAAGTCAGTTTACCAGAAGACTCAAATGCATATTGGCACAAAATTATGTCCTCCTTCCTTAAACGGAGATAAATATGCCTTCATTATTTTCGGTATTAACAGTGCTATTATTGGCAACAGGAAAGCATATTAGAGTAACATTAGCCTAACTGATCGCTGTACATATGTTACAAACTTCAGCGCAAATTTAATTTCTAATGTTAAAGGTGAATTATGGATTGTGGCCACTTTGGGAGAATGCTAAGTCTGACTGAGGGTTTGAATTTCTGTATAGACAATGCTGTCCGCAACTAACCCATTAAAACAGCGAACATTTAGTGTTAGAAATTAGTAGAAAACCATACTCACTATATTGATGCTTCTTTCTCCACCTGTATGTTATAAAACTAAAAAGTTGCAATAAACAATCAACGGACAATGTGCGGCTTTGTGTATCACACTAACGGCTCAGAACAAGTGACTGGAAAGGGAAGATTGGTGCGTCACATGCACCCTCCGGCGCCGAGAAGCACCGGGGATTTCCTGTACAGGACCCGCTGTCCGGAGGCCGGCTTCTACTCAGTAATATGGGAAATCCCCATTGTGCATGTTCCTTCGCAATGCCACTGTTAATGTGGTTCCAGCATACTGTGGTTTCAACATACAGACATTTTGTACTTTAGTTCGAACAGTCAGATACACACTGCATTCTTAGGAGAGGATTAAAACTGAAATAATTGTGTCATGCTGATATGGAGACACTGAAACAAGTCCGATCAAAGGGATTTGGATGAATTTGTCGCCCGTGTGTGCCACAAGCCCGCATCCAGTGGCCCTGAGTGTGAGGTCTGTGTAGTTGGTGTGTTATCGGACCGATGATAAGAATTTGACAGATGATACATACATATGCATCCTCACTGATCACCTGCATTCTTTCATGTCTTGTGCATTTCAGTTGACTTGGGCAGTTCCAGCAGGACAATGTGATACCCCACACTTACAGAATTGCGACATAGTGGCTCCAGGAACACACTGCTGAGTTTAAACATCTCCGCTGGCCAACAAACTGCCCAGACATGAACATTATTCAGCATATCTGGAATGCATTGCAACATGCTGTTCAGAGGGGCTCTCCACCCTCTCGTACTCTTACAGATTTGTGGACTGCCCTGCAGGATGCATGGTCTCATTTCCCTCCAGCACTACTTCAAACAGCAGTAGAGTCCATGCCTTGTCATGCTGCCACCAACAAATGTAAATTTATGACTTCACAATATTCAAACATCTCAAATGCTACAGGGCATTGAAATAAATTCAATGACTAAATTAAAATAGATGTAGATCAGATTCAAACCTGGTTTTCCCACTTCGGGACAGTGGTCACCTTAATCACTTAGGCTACCCAGGCACACTTTCCTTTCTGCCCAAATTCTCAACTTGCTGCACACTATGATTGTAGTACCCCCCTGCCTATTATCTCCTCTTGCTCACAGCTTTAATTATATTCCCCCAATGGATTGGGCATATTTATATACACACACATAAAATGTCATTTTTATGTCGGAAATATACATACACGTAGACATATGGAGTCTATTCTTCTGCATATGTTCAAAAACCACAGACACAATTAGCTGTCATCAAAAGTTGTAAATTGTTTCAACATATCCATAACTGGTTGTGGAACATGATGTCAGCATCGAATGGAACCAACTGTAATCACAAATTGCTCAACACTATTTTTGATAAAAAATATTATAGCTTTATTGAAACCTTATAACAAATTCAGAGACAATCAGACTGGTGATGCATAATCCAGTAATTGTTCATATAAAAGTATACAAAAATATATAAGCTACTCCTGAGTCACATCACATAAAAAATGATAAAAATGCCCTCATGATCTGTATGTCAACATTGTGAAAAGCAGTGAATGTATGTCAAATACAGCTACTTCATTATTGTCCACACTCTATGCTCAGTGTAAATCCTTTCACAAACACTTCTGACTTATGTTTGTGTTTGTGTGTGTGTGTTTTAGTTTTTCTTTTTTGTCTTGGTCTGGCTACGGCCAAAAGGACACAACTGCTGATTGAGGCAACTGGAACATTGTGGTTTTACTGGTTGACATATCTGTTGCCCAAATCCTACCAACAGATGATTAACTTCTGTCCACAGATCTTGAGGCAGCCAGGATTCCAAAGCAATACGAGTTTCTTCCGGCGTTTTTGTTGGTTTTCTCAACCAACCAATACGATTTGATATTCGATGCACATGTGTATCAACACCTGTTAAAACAAATGAAAATAAACATCAGTCAGCTACAACAGAAACTAAAAATAAATTTTTGTCTTTCTCCTCAAAACTCATTGTAAAACACATAATTGTTTCAAAAGATTTTTCTGTCTTAACTGCACAATTTTTCCATCACAGATGTGATTTACTGTATACTTCCTCAGATAAAACAATGGCTGAATCATAAAAAAAAGGCCCCAAAATCCGAGGTAGTCTTATACGATGGTACAAAAAACATTAGATTGAAATTTAGTCTGAAATTGGTAATTTTGTAGATGTGCTGGATAGCTCCAAACAATATACATCGAAGTGGTTAAGTATCAAAACGATATATATCGGACAGGCGAATGTTATCATTTTTATGAATATGTTGTGCTTTTAAAGAAAAAAAAAAAACTCTTGTTTAACCTATACCTAACGTTCTTAAGACTACGTTACAGATAACTTTTTAAAAGTGAAAGGTTAGGTATGTGACAAACAAGAAGTTTTTTTAAAGTATGCGAGTGCACGTAGCGCACAAATCTCCGAGTTAGAAACATTCACTTATTCTAAACATATCATTTCGAAATGTATCGCTTCGATACATATCGTATGGAGGTCATAGACTCGCTATATCGGCGCTATGCAGCACATCTGTGATATTACCCTGATGAAATTTACACTGTGAAAGAAAGATTAACGAAAACAAATTTTCGCGCAATTAAAAAAAAATTAGCTTTTCGGGCTTTATTAATGTACTGAGTGGACAAGGGTAAATACGATAACCTATATGCCATAAAGCAGGAATAGAATTAATTACTTACAATGCAGCTTGATTTTACAATGTCGCTTGTCAAAAATAATTTCTCAATATATCCAGAGTCGCACAGAAACAATTAGAGTATATTTACGTAGCAGTGAAAGGGTTAAAATATTTTGGAGCTATACGCAACAATTGCGGCTTCCTTCGAAATCCTTTATCTTCTGTTCTCGGGCAATTTCGTGTGTTTTCACGCACATAAGATGTGCATTGGCACGATTAAATGTCATCTCAGTGAAAGAAATTACTTTTTCTTCTAAACTTCGCGGTCTTCACAATTGGATACATCGTAGCACTACACGCATGAAAGTTCCAAAGCAAACTGCAAACACTGCAACAAAGGGTGAAATCCAGGTCTACTAATCCCGAAAACTACTTATGGCGGCTTCTAACAGAATTTTTTGGAACTTCCTGAGGCTTTGCCTCCCAATCTAAGTCACAGGCGTATTTTTAGATCCCGAAAACTGAAAAACAAGTGCAGCTTGCATTAGGGTAAATACGGTAACTTGGGGGTCGTCTTGTAGGCCAGATATATGCTTAAACTATAAAATTTTGATGAAAATTGGTACCTCGTCTTATCTGAAGGTCGTCTTACCTGCAGAAATATATGGTATGTGTATATCTGTGAAGAATGTAAAATCTTTGTCACAGGCACAATGTATGGAAATCTGCAATGAGTACCAGTCAAATGTGAATTTTTTTTTTATCACAGACAAAATTAAAGATGGTTTGTGTTTTTTACAAATGTTATTGTTGAGTAAATGGCAACTGTAAACATAGCTTCATGACCTCAGAACCAAAAACCCTTGCTGTTTGTTCCCTATGTTAGTTAAAACTACAATTACAAGTCAAACTGGATATTACTTGCATGTATAGGGTTACTTGGAATCTACAGATCTCAGTTATGGATAGCACTTTCAAGGCTTCCTGGAATCATCATCTAAAGAACATCATAAAAACTGCAAAGATTTTCTATGAATAGGTGGTGTAGATGTACCAATCAACACAGTTGGTACATTTGATACCAAAAGTTCTTATTTTTTTAGTGTACCATGTAACTAATACAGATTATTGAAAAGGGACAACAGATTTTCTAAGTAAACATCTTAACAATGTGAAGATAACATTTGAGTTATTTGCTTCTCCCCAAGATACAACCGTTTAAATTCGCATTTTCTAACATAATACTACTGTGCTCTCAAATGCATGACAGGTTATTCTGCTCTCAACTTTATATAAAATTTTGGTATGTTATCTACATTTCATATCCAGCTAAGAATGACCTACAATCAACCATTTGAAAATTATATGCAATATGTTTTTACCTCTGCAAAATATATTGCAATACGTGACAAAACTGGTTATTGTGCATTAACTGTGATGAATATGAAAATAAAATCACCCATTCATTGAGTAGTAAAAATATCAATCTGTAAGATATACAAAACTCAATTTTTTCTCACAGAGTAGCTTTTTCTATAAGATGTTAAATTCCAGAGTGACCTGAATGCAGTCTTCTTGAGCACAATATGCACTTTTTCTAGTAAAACATCAGTTTTTCGGTTGTATCTTGATAATGGAAAAAGATTTTCTAAAACAGAAACATGACATTTCTAGATAAAGTAGTTATTAAGATATTTCTGACTCATGGTGCAAACTCTGCTAGAAATCAGATTTTGTGTTTTTGAGCAAAATTACAATCAATCTGAACCTCTGGATCTCAGTAATGGATTAAGATATCGAAAAAAAATTTAAACAGAATACGATAAAAATATGATAATTTGTAATGAATAGAAAATTCAATTTGCAATTTTAGTACCCAAAAATCATGGTTTTCCATGACTTTATCAGGAATAGTGCAGGAAAAAATGGTTCTTATCTACACTGTATAAAGCTCACCCTAGACAACAAACAACATGTAAAAATCAATTGATTTGCTCTATTTGATTGGGCTCCAGGAAGTGTGTAACATTTAAAATTTTGTCATTATATAAATGATCACTAGGCCAAGGGCTATCCAGAACACTTTACCCCTTAACTCTGTGATCAACAGAGCCAGAGATAAGAGTCTCAAGAATCATGAATTCACGTGTACCGTTTACGAACATATTAATACCATACACTGCTGTATGCACTATGATAAAGCCTGTGAAATGTTTCACTACAGAGTTAGTAGTAAGGAGGAATTAAATTAATTTGTAGTGTGCCAGATTTTTCATACATTCAGCGATTATGATGTTACACCACTTGAACTGTGTTGTATGATACATCCAAGGTTTGTTGCAAGTCTCGGAGCACTATCCTTTTCAAATACTGAACGAATTTAGTTTAGCTATTTGTACATCATAACCTTTTATTTTTTAGCCTCACTACTATCCCCACTGAGAGGTGGTTTTTATCTTCAACATAGTTGCTTTAAAAGACAGGAGAAATACGTATACCATAAATGCAGAAACATTCCTTTATTATTTGCAATCTTTTTTCCCCAAGAGTTGAAATTTATGAAAAAGTCTATATGTTTGGTCACAATACCAGTGAAAATCCCATATAAATTCACCATTTATTTTTTTAGATAACTTGTTCAGACAGAAACAATGCTTTTCTTTTTATTATCAGTGTAAATATTGCAGTTTGTAAGCAAGAATTTTAGAAAGGAGTTCTCCTTGTAGGACTATAACTGGAATACCCAGAATTTTTTTAAATTAAAATTGACTAATTTTATATTTATGTATACAGTGTTTTTTGTATTTTGTCCCTTCAGATAAGATTACTGCTATACACTCTGTACAACACTGAAGTGTATGGCAGAGGTTACTTCTCATTAAACCAGATACTGGAACTTTTTCCCACCCCATCTATCTTTGATTGCTTGAAAGCCTCAGTGTGTGCTGCAACTGGCTTAGTCTTGTTTTGTTTTCACAATCCATTTGGGAGTGATAAATAGGGAGGCTGTACAAAATTTCATTTACTTCAAAATGGGTTATATAGGCTTCCTAACCAGGCTTTCACAGGGTGGTTTGCATTTCTTTCCAAATGTTTGCCTATTTAATTCTTACAGAGACTCCTTGACACTTTTGGTTGATTGGTTTGTTTCTTAGGGACCAAACTACTAGGTCATCAATTCTTCCTACCTGAAAAAGATGCGTCAAAAGAACTGCATCCAACAGGAGGACATATTGTAAGAGATTCATTGGAAGGAAAGGACTTATGTCTACCAAAGATAAAAAGCCTAGAGGAAGAAATAAGGAAAAAAGAATAGGCAAAAAGTAACAAAGTTGGGTGTGCCGCCATTACCATTGAAATTAATCATTCCTTTTGTAATCTTCTTTAAAATCAGAACCAACAGCTGTCCATGAGAGCTACAACTAGATGAAATTAATAGGTACAGTCTTGCCATCATTTTATAACATTATCTGCCTCCCTTTTCAAAAATTTGCCACTGATTCTCAGATAATTTTCAATCAGATCTCGATATCCATTTCTTTTTCTCTGGCGACTATAAAATAAGTAGTCATTTTCAGTTCCAACCATACTTTACCATTGTTATATTATGTGAGAACTTTATTAAATACAAACATTGACCCATCCCACTCACAAAATCAGGCATAATGACTAGATACCAACTGAGGGTTTGGTTCCTCAAAAGACTTTTTGCTGGTATCTTATGTAGCTACCCAGTCACTGAGTTTATTCTGTTGCCTCATCAGAATAAAGAATTCCATCTCCAGATAGTGTTGTTAAGGCACTGAAGAGCACTGACTTGTCACCAACATGTCCGTTTTAGTTGACAAAAGATGGGGTCCCCAAAAACTACAAGAGGCTTTCACTTTGAGGCACTGACCATCAAGATATAGATCCTGGGGATGACAGAAATGTACAAAGAATGTCTTGGCAATCAAAAACAAAGTGATTATTGCTTTCTATAATTGGCATTCAACAACACTCTTCATGAATGGCCAATAATAAAGACAAAAATCATTGAAGTATAAATAGTGGAACACCATAGGCTTCATAGTTGCCACCAGACCACTGATAGCCACTAAAAAGATAAGGACACTGAGTACAGAACACTCCTCTAGTGGGAAGTAATACAGGTGGTGTCATCCTGTACCTGTCAATTGGGACATGAAAGAAAGTTCTGGATGAAAATCAGGAGTGGAACATGGTGGCCCCAGCGATGTAGAATGGCAAGGATGTGGCAGCCCCATGGGGTGTCAAGTTTTTTGCAGGTCAAAGAAGACTGCAACAAGGTTTGGCATTGGGTAAAAGCCATTTGGATAGCTGACTCCAGTTGGGGGAAGTAAACTTACCGGAATGTCTCCTAAATACTCACAAGCACAAAGAGAAGCTGACTGAGTGGCCAAAGAGGTTTTAATTAGAGGGAGTCAGATTACATCTTACTATGTAACTAAACTCTGCCAAACTTCAATTAAAAAAAAAGAAAAGAAAAGAAGAGGGGTTTGGTAGCAGTGGAAGTTTCCCTGGATGTTTTGTAACACACCAAATAACGGGAAAAGACTTTCCCCTAAAGCTGGCGAGCCTGGCACTCCCATCATGAAATAACCAGGAGTGGAAGGCTGGGAAAGCAAAAGAAAGATTGGTTTGGTTGTTTGTTTGGGACAGGGGGACCGAACAGCTAAGGTCATGAGTCCCCTAGTGGGGAGGGTAAGGATTGAGGATAGATGGAGAGAGGGACAGAGGAGACGGAAAGGAAAGGAAATACAGCCCAACATGTGAGAGCAGCCACAACTATGGACATTAGCATGCTTCATGTGCAGTGTCCATGCTGGTACTAACGTCAATAGAACCCCATTTGAAATAAGTAACTTGAATGCTGTTCTTGCTAGTCCACAACATCCCTTCCCCCAAAAGAGGGCGGGGGGAGAGGGGGAAGGAAGCCGGAACTGTGGCAAAGAATGCAGGCTGCTGGGATGGCTCCATATCCATTTGGTATTCCGGCATCGCCCAAACTGGAATCACCATATACTGATAGAACCCCTTTGTGCACACACCCACCCCCTGAGCAACGTCCTACTGCCCCCAGCACTGGTGATGGTGGACGGTCTTCCATTCCCTTGTCTGAGGAACCTCTAGATTCATGATGGACAGCAGCAAAGCATCCCCATAGCTGATGACTCGTGCAGCCCGCTATGGCCACAGTGGGGAAATGTGCATCGGCTGCCAACAGCGGTGAGGCCTCCCTCTGTCGACAGCCAACGACTGCGAAACTGAAACAAATAGAGAACCCATCCTCGACAGCACCTCCAGAAGAGAGACGGGCGAGACTACAGAAGAATGGGGAGGGGCAGCAGGCACGGGAGCCAGATAGGGGCCCCAGCCGGTTGTTGTGGTGGGTGAGAACAGACCTCACAGAGACGATGGCCGCTCCCCCGAAGGTCCACGGCTGGAAGACAGTGAGGATGGCGGCCATAGCCCAGGGCCCAGGCAGCTGAACCCGGGGTACAGCAAAAACAAGAAACAGGAGTGGACGATGGAGAGCTTGGATTCAATAGGGATAACAGCATCCAATGAGGGCAGCCCTGAAGAAGCTCAGCAGGGCTATGTGGCCCAGCATGTGTGAATCGATATGAGAAAAGTAAACAAAGGAGAGCATCCTCCACCAGAAGATGTGGCACATACTTACACATTTCTGCCTTGAAAGTGTGTACAAATATCTCCGCCGCCCCATTAGACTGTGGGCAAGGACATGGCAGATCCCATGGGTAGAACAGAAGTCCCAAAAATGTTGTGAAGTGAATCGGGGGCTGTTATCTGTCACTAACATAGCCGGGAGCACTTCAATATTTCTATTAACAGGTAGAGGGTAGTGACATCTGCAGACATGAAGGCCAGGTGAAGAATTAAAATTATGCATCGAGGTCCAAAAGCCAATAGCTGTCCAAGAAGGCTTCCACAAAATTTACACGGAATCTCTTCCATAGCACAGACGGAGCAGGCAACGAAGAAAAGGAAGAGCGAGGACAAGCTTGTTGAGAATCACAAGAGCATCCTGCTACTAGACAAGCTATCTAGCCAATTCTCGCACCTGTTGTCAGTTATATAAAATTGTCAGAACAACATGTTTTGGAATCAACCTTATCGCATTCTCAAGTCCTATAAGTTAAAATGAAACAGCCATTAGGCAACGTCCACCTTAAAATATATGCAGCATCGGTGCATTGTCATGAAATAATCTGACATGTTGTCAGTTTCAAGAACCACTATGAACTTGCCTTCTTTTAAAGGTTCCTGTTGCCTTACATAGCATCCAGGTATTGATAATTACACTTTAGAATAGCTGCAGCCACCTCTCTCTGTGACTCACTTTCAACCTGCCTCTGGCTCTCCATGCCATAGCTTTGGGTAAGTCATATTGTTGTTGCATTGCACTACCTGCCAACTTCACTACCTGAACCCAACTGCTTGTGACATTCGTTTGGTAGAGTAAACACAAGTGAACACGAATCTCCTTTGCAGCACCTTTCTGTTAGTACAACTATATCGGTTGCTGTAATGTCGTTGCCTCCAGTCTATAGAAGCAACAGAAAGATGTTGCACCATTTTAATTTATTCTGCTGATATCAATACTTCAAAACCTAGATATCTCCATTGATCCCCAAATGTTTTTGATCAGTGTAAAACAGAACCTTGTGTGTGCTCCACACACAGTCAGATACATAAGGAACAATGTGTATCAATAATGGAAATTTTTGGATGGAGCAAAATGTAAAATAAAGGAAAGGTAATCAGTTACACAAAGGAAATAAATGTTTGATGCACAGCAACACATATCAGTAAACATAATTTGGCTTGCTTGCTAGTTAGCACTAAAGTAGTTGTTAAACCTTGGCATCCTTTGTCACCTGCCTTCATTGTTCCCAGTTCATTGATTTCCTCTTGCAATTCTGGACCCCCATTTCTTTGAGGTCTTCCTCAATATCATCCAGCCACCTTTTTCTGGGGGGTCTTCCTTTTCTCCTGGCCTCCTCAATCCCTACAAAAACACTTTCTAATACTTCCAGTTTCTAGCGTTCTTTGTACACGTTCAGACCATCTTATTATTCCTCGACCGATTTTCACTACACTACTTATCTGGTTTTGTATTTGTCCTTATTTTCCAGTTTTCATCCTCTCTCTGCCCCAAATATCTTTCTCAAACTCTTCGATCTCAATAACCAACATTCTTCCTTTGTATGGTAGTCAAATACATTTTTGTACTCTGACTAACATTTCTGGACTTGAATATATTTGAAAAGAACAATAGCACAGATTTTCAGTTCCTTTTCTTTCTTACATTTCTATTATCTTCTGCTGTTGCTGAAACTAGGTATTTTAACTTTTCCACTCTTTGGTATTGTTTTCCATTTATGTTTGTTTAAATGTCTTCTCCATCCCTACCAGGTTCTCTCATCATCATATGCTTTGTTTCCCCTATATAGACTTTCAGCCCTAACATCCAGACTACTTGTTGTGATGCAGCAGAGTTGTCCTCCAGAGCTTTTAATTCTTTGCAAATCATGTCACATCAGTGTATGTCACCTCCTGGATCTGCTGTTTGAATTATGTTCCCTCTGGTTTCTTGGTAACAGTTGAATTACTTTCTCTAGTGCCACAGGTACCAACTGGAACACAATACATAAATTCACATGATGACACTTTAAACCTCTGAAACAAATTGTGAAAGTAAATAAATAGTGACTGGTAACAGTAAATGTGGTGTTTCATTATATATCAGTGAGTCATGGTAAAACCTAACCAAACTGACTCAATTTAAAGTTAATCTAAAGCAGCATTGTGTAATTTATTGAGTCTTTCAATGACTTTATGCCTTACTGTTTTATTGTTAGAAACACCTGCCTGCAATGCATCTTCTCTGACAAGGCAGTCATGGAACTATTGAGTACAGTGTGATTTTTCTGTGCAAATTATTTTGTCAACAGGCTCAGAGATCCCAAATCAGACTAACATGGCTTACACGGAGTACAGACTAGCTGACACCACCTAGCCCAAAATCTTGATGTAACTGTCCCAAGACCAGATGTTCTGGGAACTTTTCAGATAGAGTATGTTGATGAAGTTTCATTTTAGAAGAAAAATCTACTTTAAGGTGTCATTAATAAATTATAAGGAGCAGAAGGCTTTACGGTATATAAAGGATAAGATAATTCTGTAAAATCATAGCATTGTTCCATGTTTCCTCATACACAAAAAATGAGATTAAGTCCAAACCAACAGTTATGCATTGAAAAGTTTTTTTTGAGCTGCACTTCAAAGATGAAAGCAATTGTGTTTGCAGACAATCCGATGGTCTGGAGCAACAAGGAGGAAGAAATACAGGCGCATCTGAATGCTTGGGAAAAAACGGTGGAAGTATATAGATTGAATTTCAACATCAGTTAATGTTAACCAACAGGTAAAAAAGGATAGACCAGTGAGGGGAATAACACTTGGAGGTAAACAGCTGAAGTTTCAAGTACCTGGGAAGTGGGGAAAATAACAAGGAGATTACATAACATAGCAGACATGCAGAAGTATTTTGGAGACGCTTTAGGAGTTTAGTGTGGAGAAAGGACGTACCACGGAAAAACAAAGGAGTGTTATGCCATAAGTTACTATATTCCAATATTTACTTATGTGTCAGAAACTTAGGTAACAAAGAAACATTATACGAGCAGAATACAGGCAGGGGAAATGAAAATCCTGTGAAGTAGAATAGGAGTGACAAGAAGAGAAGGGATGAGGAATGAGATCAGGAAAATAGTGAGAGGGGAGCCCCTGTAGGATAGGGTCAAGACTGCAGGGATATGGCCATTTAAAGATAATGGCGGAGAAGAGGATCCCCACGAGGATACACAAAATACAGATGCAGAAGAAACAATCTAGAGGAAAACCAAGGCATGGATGGCAAAAAGGAGTGGAGGATTGTGTCAAGAAGAGAGGAGTGGAGTGGGTCAGAGTGATAACATACAGATGGTGGGAAGACAGGTCAAAGTGGCAAGGCGTGTATTCTAAACAGACCTAGCCTGTGGCTGGGAACTAAGCAAGTGTGTGTGTGTGTGTGTGTGTGTGTGTGTGTGTGTGTGTGTGTGTGAAGCTGTTGAAATACTGTCTTTGCTTGACATTCTGATGATCAAGAGGTAATACGAGACCTATAGTGAAAAGCTAGTGAATGAACAAACAGACCACTGTTTCTTTCTACACCTTCTGGTACTACCAAATCACACTGTTTTCCAATTTTTTTTTCCTACCCTCCCCTCAACAATATATTAAGGACTTACAAGGAATGTATTTTAGTGTATTATGATTGTAAGTATATGGTTTCCTATCAACAAACATTTTTGGTGATTGTAAATGCTTTGCTGTTTTTATTTATACATTTATGCACAAAGGTCCCATTGCAAGTCATGTTAGACAATTTACTAATAACCAAACAAATAAATAAATAATGATTGAAGTTAGTTATAATAAAGGATATTTTCATTACACTCTTATTATGAAAGGAAAAGACGAGAAAAACAACTAATTGTGTGGTAATTATCAATCTCTCTTTGGCTTTATTGTGATGTGAGGCAAATGCAATATGCATAAATTCTTAATAATTATTTTTTAAATTCTGCTAATACAGCTTTCAGGAAGATAAATAAAAGCTCAAATTCACTATTTTACTGGTAGTTGATGTAATTGTATAAAGGCACAATGAGATCATTAGTAGAGAAACTGCTGTAAAAGATTAGTGGAAAAAGCAAGACAACTGAAACAAAATTACCTGTAAATGTATGAAAACAGAACAGCTTCAATCACAGCTATTTCATTTTATAAACAGGGAAAAAGCAAGAGAAAAAAAAAGGAAGGACAATGAACACTCACCTATGCCACTTACAACATTCCAAGCTACCTTCATGCAAAGATGTGCCATTTTAGGACCTACACCAGGTAGTTTGCAAAGACCTTCAACAGTATTTGGAATGTCTCCTCCATATTCATCTTTCAGAATCTGTGTAGTCTTCTTAATGTAATTAACTTTACTCTGCAATGGTAAAAATTAAATGTACACTTTCAAACTAATTGTGACATCAGACTTCATTTTAAAACCTGTAATATTGTAAGCCAATGTACATTAGAAAAACACAAAGCATTTGGAAGTTGCAATACAAATTAACCACTTTATTGGTCTACCCTCCACAAAACACCACGAAAATTCTGAAAACTCTGTACTGGAGAATAAACTCTTCTTCATATAAATATAAAACAGTTCCTACTGAAGCTTTCACTTTTTTTTTTCATCATCATGATCATCATCCACTAGAGTTTCCAGCCTCTGGCCTGGTTTGCTTGGAACATAGGCCTCTCTATCGTTTCCTATCCACCCACCACTTTTTCTCCTGCACTTTGTCCCGTTCTTCTCTCTTCTGCATTACTTTCTTTACTTCCATAATCCCTCTCTCTCTTGGTCTTCTGCCTCCTACTTCAATCTCATGGATCTTCTTTGGAATGCTGACATATTCCATTCTCTTTACACATCCATACCATCTCAGACTTGACTGCTCAGTGGTGTCTTGTACAGGTTTCTGCTTCACAATTTCTCCTCACGTCACCTCATTTCTCATTCTAGTTACTCCAATCCTGCTTCTGTAGAGTCATTTCACATGCCTGTATTCTATTCACCTATCTTTTCTTCATAATATACATTTCTGATGCATGTGCGAGTATTGCAACACAATAATGTTGGTATATCACCTAATTACTCTTCTAGGGTATGTCTTTGCTCAACACTAGACTTTGCACACTTTGCAAGAGTTTGTGGGGTTGCTTTCCTCTTTCACTGGACGTATCAGTCCTCCTACTTTCTTCAATCACACTTCCCATATACTTAAAACTGTCCATCCTTTTTTATATTTCCCCTCCAATCTTTACAAATGCTGTTGCTGTTATTTCTTGCTGTCACCATAATCTTTCTTAATCTCTTCAAATCAGTGGTGCTTATTTTATTTTGAAACTAAGCTTCAGTAAACTCTGAGCATTAAACTGTTTTAATGGAACACTACAGTAGTAATTCACTTGATTTTTAATTAACTTTTGTTTTTACAGAAGAGTAATATATACTTTTAATTATTTTCAAACAATGGAAAGGCCAGATTTGAATTCAACAATGTGATGAGGATAATTTGCAACTTACCGCAAATATGTATGGTGAGCTGTGACAGACACTTAGAAAAGAAAAAAAAGAAAGAAAAAGAAAGGGAACAAACACAAAGAACACTTCAACAATTGGCCATTAGCCTTAGTAAAACAAAAGACAGAGAGAGAGAGAGAGAGAGAGAGAGAGCACTTACATAATTAACTGGGCATACTTCACAGACAGTCTACCGTCACCTCTGTCCACCGCACTCACTTTAGTGACCAGATGGGCAACGCAAATTTTTTGGAAAACAGGGTAATAAATTAAAAATTTAACTCGAGGTAGATTTGAACATGGATCTTCTACTTCACTGTGCAATACCCTAAACACAAAACAATGACACAATGGCTCTTCTTTTTCCCCGATGTTACACATCTTAAGCTTCGACTGTGCACTGTTCCTATTTTGCTTCTTTTTTCAAAGTTCAATACACCTTATTGTTTTCACATTTCTTCTGTATTCAGTTTCTGATGAGTATCTATTGTCTCATTCTACCATCAATTTAGGAGGGGAGTGTGATGGTGACTTCCCTTCTTAGACTTTGAAATCATTAGCAAGGTGACCAAAGATGAATAGGAAGGAAGCTTAGAGTTTAACATCCCGTCAATAGCTTGGTCATTAGAGATGGAGCTAACACTTGGAATTTTGGGTAAGGATGAGGAAGGAAATTGGCCATGCCCTTTTGAAAGGAACCATCCCGGCATTTGCCTGGAGTGACTTAGGGAAATCACGGGAAACCTAAATCTGGGTAGCCGGAGGTGGATTTGAACCACCATCCTACCGAAAGAGAATCCAGTACGTTACCACTGCGCCACCTTGCTCGGTAAAGACGAATAGTATGAGGAGTCACCCTCAGTCTGCTAACGGCATTATCAGAGGGGGAACACAAGTGGATTACATAGAAGTCCAGGGCACATCCTTGCCCTTGGGTTGGGAAACTGCTCCTAAAGGTGGAAGAACCAGTAATTATCAAGTCTGTGTATCAGAAGGGAATGAAATCACAGCATTAGAGACATCACATGTATCAACAGTGGATGTGGCCTGCAAACAAAGTTTTATATTTTTGAAATTACACACTTGACAATTGCTAATTAACAGTTGCCAACCTGTAGCCAGACAGCCGCACAAAATGTAGTGGAGTTTACCATCTACACTACTTCTAAGGTACATAACATAATTAAAAGGAAAGTGAAGAACTCAAATGTTTTAGGTGAGGAGTTGCTGGAATTACCTCTCTTCATTGTTCAGTCATTTCTGACATCTGCTCAGGACATTTTTGATAGCTCTGAGAGATGGCAGCAAATTATTGAGAATGTAAGTTTTAAGTGTGGATTCAATCTAGATACTTTCTCTCTGCTTTGCAGAGATAAAAGTCACTGGGTGTTAAATATGGGAAACAAGGGGAGCCATACATTGTTAGTGATAACCCTGTCTTGGATGACATCTTGAATGTTCTGTAATTGTAACTTGGGTGTATGTGCCACTGCAGAGTCCTGCTGATAAGTCATGAAAGAATGTTATCTCTCTGTTAATTAGTCAAAAACACGCAGCAAAATATTTTCCACGTATCCCTGACTGTTAATTGTTTTCTGCGGGAAAAATAGGCCCTATTATTTTTTTCGCTGCTAATAGTGCAGCACACTCCTATTTTGTGATCTTGGAGAAGTTCTTCATGTATTGAAGTTAGGCTTTTGAGTATACCAGTAATGGTTATTTTGAGAGTTAACATACCCACTTGGGTGAAACCAAGATTCATCCAAAAAGAAAATTAGATATGAATAAACTTCTCTGTCATGCAATATCATCAATTCACAAAACTGCAATCATTTTGCAGGATAAGTTGGTTTAAGTTCTTGCACAGCAGTTATTTCATAGGGCTGCAACTTAAGAAACTTTGTAGCCATCAGTACATAGCTATACAAAATTCCCATTTGCTGGGGAAGACATTTAAATTATTTTCTGGGCTAGATCTTTTCCTCTGTGAGTACTGCATGTGGTTGTTTATATTTCTTGTCAAGAACACTTCCCGTTCTACAAAATTTATTTACCAGTCGCTGAATCATACTCCTATTAGCAACCTGAACATGGGGAAACTCCTCTTTAAATAGCCTCCTTACTGTTCACGGTGCTTCTGTACTCATGTATAAATCATACACAAACAATCTTTTGCAAACAGAATAGGCCTACTTCGATTTCACCATTTCATTTGAAGCACTTCACTGAATACACTGATCTGTCACCTGACAAACTGGTGCTGCCTGCTCTAGACTTCGCTGGGGAGAGGAAATCTCCAATCTATCAAATGCAAAAAATGAGAAATAAAAATATAATAATAAATAGATAGTATAAAAAATTCCTGGCTCTGTCAGTCACCTATGGTGCTGGTGACAGCAGCGGGTATCGCCAGACAGCACAGCACCACTAAAGCTATTGCATTAATAATTAATCAATTATATTAATGTAAATAATTCCACTTTTGGAAATAAAAGGTGATACGCCAAAAAATATACTTATTGATCCAGAAAATAGGATCAGGATAGACAGTTGCCAGCAATTGTGTGACATTGACATTAGCCAATTGCTTGATAATGCAAATTTTTGTCATGAAATCTTTGTTTTACAAGGGCAATTATCTTTACTGAGTGGACAAGGCTACATATAAGAACCTGTCAAGCACAGAGTAGAAACAACATTATTCATTTCCTTCAAGGTATGTATAAAATACTAATCAAGTGATTCTATGTGGTTTGGATTTGATATAATATATCTTGGCAAATATTTTCTACTGTGTTGTTGGTGTTGCCTACATAATCATGCCACCAGATCGGGATGTAAAATTTTACTAGGGAGACTTATCTAGTCTACTAAGTTCTCCCAGCTCCAGGGAAACTTACTGCACAAGAGAGAAACATCGATTTTTGGGGAGTGCACCAGAAGAGAGACGAGAAAAAACATCACCTAATCTAGAAGAGCCTTATTTTGGAGGGAATACATTATTTTGCTAATTTTAGAAGGAGAAGTTTGTGGCACATTCATAGAACTGTATTTTTTGAAAATTGCTTTTTCGACACACTGCTGCTGTGGCCTAAAGTCTCGCCCGTTGTTTCATTATATTCCACATACTGTAAAGTTTTTCATTGGAATTACTGATTTCTGACTACTTAAGTATACCTTGACATCAAAACCACTTTCTTTAGTTGGGTTTGGGTTGTCTGTTTGGAATAGCCCTTTCTGACCTGACCCGCACAATCGTGCAAGTTTGGTTTTAATAATGCTACTGCTCAACAATGCAACTTTCGGGTTTAACACTAAGTGGCGACAATTGTGGAAATTCCTGGCTTGTGTTAGTTAGCTGTTGTGGTTGGTAGTGTTCACATCGAAGAGAAGCTTATCGTTATAAACCTGCACAAGAAGAGAGAACCATGCAGCCATGAGGTAAATGTGACGTAATTTCTTATATTTAATTATTTTACGACCCTACTGCCTAATTTTAGACAGAGAATGTTTCATTTTAAATTTTTAGAGTACCTAAGCAAATTTACGAAGCATCAGTTGTATGTTAGACATATTTTTGTTTTGAGTAACACGATCGTGTGGGGTCAAGTGTAATTAGTGCCAACATTGATTCTACCCGCTCTTTTTACAAGCATGTGATAGCGTAAATTTTTGCACTATTATCTATCAACAAATAATACTGCTTTTTGTTTTAGTGCACATAATTGTATATATTTATTCCTTTGGGTTTAACAGAAGAAATGATAAAACTTTTATTGGATGATTGAAATTTGTGTGATGTTATGAGTGAAATTGAGTACGATGAGGATTTTCAGCCAGGTACTTCGTCGCGCAATATTTTAGAGGACAGTGATGGTTCTGATGATAGTGACACTGGTGATAATGGCAACGAAAATAAAGAAATGCAGTAGAAATCGCCTGTTTCTTGTACAGGCAGGAAGCTTCTGTTCCGCAAAAAAAAAAAAAAAAAAAAACAGTTTACATCTAAAACGCATCCATCTCCAAAGGATTATACTACAATTCAGGTTAGTGTTGATAATAAATCAGTATAATAATGCCCAAAATATTAAATTCGTTATAATCTTTTACTCATTTTGGGCATAAATATCTTGAAATAGATTGTCCATTTCTTGTAAGGAATTACAACCAGCACATAGGGAGGGGTTGACATTTGTGACCAACAAACGGAATGTTAAGCCCCGTTTACACCAAAGCGAACACAGGCGAATGCGCATTCGCCTGTGCGCGCACGCATTGGCTTGTACTTGCGAATAAGCGTTTACACCGGAGCGAACGGAAGAGAAAACAACACACTGCCGCAAGGCCAGCATACACAGTTTGTCGCATACGCCAGCGCTGTAGCGGAGAGGTAGCGAACTTCCTTTGATGGTTCGCCCTGAAACCGACACCCAGCGGAACACAAGCGAACACCTGCGAATGCGAGCCGAACAGTGTGCGCATAGCATTTACACCAGAGCGAATGCTCGTTCGCTTGTGTTCGCTTCGGTGTAAACGGGGCTTTACACAACATGATTTAAAACAAGGAAATGGACACTGAAATTAATTCTTCACTTCCTTGATCTAAGTACTGTCAATAGTTGGCTGCAGTACAGAGAAGACTGCAGGGGAAACAAAATTCCAGAAAAAGGACTTACTGAAGTTCAGAATGGCCATTGAGCAAGCATTGATAACAACGCCAGAAAGGAAGAGAAGTACAACAGAAAGTTAAGATGATGATGATGAAAACTGTGCCAAGAAAAAACTGAAATTTTACTCCCCATCTGCGAAACCAGTTGTTGACAAGCATTACGGCGGTTATGACCACTGGCCCACACATCATCACCAAGATGGTGCAGGTTTGAACAATATATCAGGACGAAGACACGATGAATAAAGTGTGACCAATATTTGTGCATGTCGAAAGAAAAAAAAACTGTTTTTGTTTATTTCATATGTAAAATAATAATATTATTATTTTGTGTCTGTGTTCTGTATATATATTAGTTTTATTCCACAATTGTTAAAATTTTGTATTTAATGTGACTGAAAAAATTTCAATAAAAGCACATGTCCAATAACCCAATTTACCTAACTAGCATGATTGTGCGAATCACTTTTTGAAAAAAGTATGATCTTGGATTTTGGGTAAAGATTGAAAAACTTTTTCCTCAGGTCTGAAAGGGCTAGGGGGACTACACTACAGAGGTCATCAGTCCTCTGGTGGGGAGGGGGAGGAGTGAGGATAGGAAAGGAGGGGAGGGGAAAGGAAATGTAGTCCGGGAAGAAAAGAAGGAAGGAAGAATGCATTAGCTCAGGGCCCCATGCTCGCCACACACATACTAAAGAAAGAACCATGAGCCCCCTTGGGGCACTTTCTTTAGTAATTTAGTAGTTTTTGTAATGTACAACTGCAGAATCTTTACCTGTTCTTGCCAGTGGTTACATTTCCAATTCCCTTCTACACTATAGACCAAAATTCTTTCTATTTCTTCCTTATTTCCACCTCCATGCTGTGAGGGTAAGACAGGCCAGTATTTCATAACTTCTAACTGGAAACCCCATTTGCAATGCGGTATTCCTCCAAAGCATCACTGTTGCCATATAGTGAAAAATGACATTCCACAAAAGGTATTACAGTGTAACCAGTACTCACATTTTGAATATGTGCAGAACCGAAAGCATCATTGAATATTAGAATACCTTGATCAGTGTTTATGGCTGCGCATCTACCTATCATATGCAGAACAGACATGTCAGTGGATGTCGAATGATGCAACCACATTAGAAAAAATGGAAATTAACCTACTTTACGATGAAAGTGGGGGAAATAATGAGGCTGTAATTTCTACACGTACCAACTTCTCTTCTAATATAAGATGCTACAGGGTACTGGTAATTTAACTTCGATAACCCTATGATTATGTGAGATTCAGTCAGGCATGCATTTTACAACACTATTTACTAGCATATTTCAGTAAAATTTTCTTTACTGTGGTTTTTAAGATATAATTTTTATCATGTTAAATACACCACTCAAAATCTAATAATGGAAAGTCCAGGTTGGAATTAATAATGTAGCAATAAGGACACTTTACAGCTCACCACAAAGACGTGGCAACGAGCTACAGACACACATACAACACTTTAAGCTATCAGCCATGGCCTTCTTCAGAAAATAGACCATTCACACAGGCACACAACACAATCATACAACCGTCACCTCCGGCTGCCACACTTCGAATCAAGCTCTGCGGTGTGTAAGTAGGGGAGAGGGGATAGTAAGGTTCGACATGGTGACGACGACGAGTACAGCACATCCTACAGGGGAGTAACGAGATGCTGCTTAGGAATGGAGTGGGGAGGCGGGTGCGGGGAGAAAAATAAAATAAACGAAATAAATACAAATATAAAAATCAAATGCACATTTCCACACACAAACATGGGCGCGTACACACAGACGTGCATACGCCCCCCCCCCTCCAGACACACACACACACACACACACACACACACACACACACACACATGCACGCACGCACACACAATCACTCGAAATAGGAAAGGTTTAGGATAGGATAGAGAGGTAGGAACTGTAAGGTGTGGTAAAAAGGGAGGTTATTGTAGGTTGAGGCCTGGATGATTTCGGGATCGGAGAATGTACTGTATGGATAACTCCCATCTGTGCAGTTCAGAAAAGCTGGTGGTGGGTGGGAGAATCCAAATGGCCTGGATTGTGAAGCAGCCATTGAAATCAAGCATGTGCTCCATACATACTGTGCCACATGGTGGTACACCTTGTTTTTGGCCACAGTTTAGCGGTGGTCATAATTCCTAATGGACAGCTGGTTAGTGGTCATTCCAATATAGAAAGCTGCATAGAGACTGCAGCAGAATTGGTAAATTATATGGCTGCTTTCAGAGGTGGCCCAGCCTCTGATAGGGTAGGATAAGCCTATGACAGGACTGGAATAGGAAGTGCTGGGTGGGTGAATTGGACAGGTCTTGCAGCGGGGTCTTCCACAAGGATATGATCCCTGTAGCAGTGGGCTGGGTTCCGGGATGGTATAGGATGTTATGGAGGTTGGGAGGGCGACGGAACACCACTTTAGGAGGGGTGGGAAGGATCTTGGGCAGAATGTCTCTCATTTCTGGGCACAAGAAGAGAAAATCAAATCCTTGGCGAAGGATGCAATTTAGTTGAGTCCAGGGTAGTACTGGGTGAGGAGGGTAGTGCTCTTTTGTGGGAGGATTTGGGATGTGTGAGGCTACAGCATGGGAGATCTGTTTGCGGACTAGGTCCGTGGGGTAGTTTCAGTCTGTGAAGGGAGTTCTTGCCACTGCAGATACGCCATCCACAGGTGGCCAGGCTGTAAGGGAGGGATTTTTTTATGTGGAAGGGATTGCAACTGTCAAAGTGTAGGTACTGCTGGTGATTGGTAGGTTTAATATGGACTCAGGGCGACGACACCCTATCATCCTTCCTTCAGAACCTCAACTCCTTCTCCCTCATCCACTTCACCTGGTTTTTCTCAACCTACCATAGATGAAAGCATTGTATGTGTGTGTCTTTTGTATGCGCTTGTCGCCATGTCTTTGAGGTGAGTTATAAACTGTCCTTATTACTATATTATAAATACACTATTCAGTAAGACATGTATCAGCCATATTATGCAAAAAAATAACATAATAATAAAAATAGTGTGTGTTATAATAATGATATGTTTGCTGTCTATCATGGTCACCACATGGGTAATGATAATCTTCATAGAGATCTGGAAGACATAATTTCAAACTTTTACTACAGGTTTAATGAACGCCTAAACAACAAGTTCAGGTTTTACATCTTTCACAAGTAACTATTTAATTTTTATTTATTTATTCATTCGCTTTTTCCATTAAACTGCATGGTGGGTTAAAATTTACTTAGAACACCATCTGCTTGTCGTGACAGGAAAATGTTTGCTTTAGAAGGATACTTATTTACTGACCAAACAAAAAACTGTCAACCATAGAGCAGGAACAGCACTAATTATTTATTTCACGGATAACACAAAATTTTGGTATAACTGAAGATGGTGATACCACCGGTCGGCTTTGATCAATGTCGTCATAGGAATGGAAAAGCAAATGTGGTCCATTTACATAACGTCACGCAAACTGTCACACTATGTAGTGACTGATTCCCAATTTACTTCTCCTAATCACTATGTGGTAGCAATTTGTATTTCCAAATAAATTCTATGAGCTTGACTGACTACAATATGACGTCATTCATCAAAGCCGACAGGTGATATCCCAGTCTTCAATTGACAGAAAATTTTTTGAAAGAGCATTCACAGTTGTTGCCAACAAAAACACACTTTACCACTGCAGTGACAAGTAAAACTTTACTGGTACCTGTGTCTTTAATCAGTAATTACTACAGCAGACATCCTTTTAAAATTCAGCTTCATTAATCACTGTCATAAACCTAAGATGCAGTTTATAAGTGTCATGGAAGATATAGCAAAAAGATTGGATAAAGTGAAAAAATTGCAAAGACTTCCAGTTGCAATTATGCATACCTTAATCAGGAACAAGCAAAACTTTAAAAGCAGCAGCAGTTACCAACATATTATTAACAAATTGAACACAATTCTTATATTGCAACATTTCCAGGTTTATATATGTTCTGTAGATATAAACTATGTACATTGAAGAGAGACTGAAAAAAAAAAAATTAGGCCTACCTGTTTTATGGTTTGTTTACATAAACGGTATTGTACTTCATCTTTTCACAAAAGTAAATTTACCTTCCAAAACGAAACAGGATATATCAGTTCTCCCAGCGTCTTATCATCAGTGGCTAGAATATTAGACACGGAAAGCCCATGTTTTCTTAACTTCAGCATAGCAGCATGAGTAACCTGATCTTTTGTCTGGCTCGACAGCATCAACGAGATAAGAGATTGATACCTCACTACCTAGAATAGAATGTAGACAAATTATAACATTGTTAAAGTAATTGTTTCAATCCATACGATTATTATGTTACCTCTGGAGCAGCCTCTTCATCCATACACTTGTCACAGCCCATGCTGTCTACAGGCGCATCTCTACTTTTTCTCATTTCACGAATGTTCTCCAACACCTGAAGCCAATTTTGGGGTTCCCATTTATCTTTCTTCTTTTGATCCGTATCATTTGCTTCAGTCGTAGGTACTTTTAAATCTGATGGTGTATTGTTAAAATATTGAGAAGTTTCTCCCTCCTCATAACTTACTTTCACATGATTTCGTTTTTTCACAGCTGCTGGCTTTTTAAGCTCCTTCTGTTCTTTCGAATTTTGTTTCACATCGTCTGTTTTAACATCATCTCTCTTTGAACGTAAAGTATATCTAGCCGTACCACTGATTATTTTTGTTGTTTTTGTTACTCTGTTCATTTCATTTGAAGACTCTTCTTGTTTGTCTACCATACTGCCAAGAACACTAAAGTACTGACTACCTTTGTTTACAACTAGAGATGTCAAAAAAGAAAAAAAACAATTACCGCCAATTGTTTCAAAAGAGGAGAGCTACGTTTCATCTTGTTGCACTGTTGCCAATACATACAGACCTCTATATTCATCATCTGACCAACACCTAAAAATTAATCGAAATTAGGTATCTTCGTATTTTCTTGGCAAAATAAATTAACAATTAAGTCGGTTTCAAACACATAATTAAAGATACGCCATAGCAGTTAAGCCGGGTCCACACGCAAATGACTGCATAGTGCACACACCAATCGTTGCGTGTGGACAGGTGCTACAAATTCTCGCTCCCGACATCGTTCGATGAAAAAAGAAAGTAGGTAGTACAGACTGCAATCGGACTGGCAAACGAATACGATACGCCTTTTTTTTTCTTCGAAGTTCATTTTTGCCAGTGATAAAGGAAATCTTGTTATAGTCGCTGGAGCACAATAACAGAAGGAAGGGAGGAAGCTTGGGGTTTAACGTCCCGTCAACAGCTTGGTCATTAGAGACGGAGCTAAAACGCTCGGAGTTTTGGGTAAGGATGGGGAAGAAAATCGGCCGTGCCCTTTGAAAGGAACCATCCCGGCATTTGCCTGGAGTGATTTAGGGAAATCACGGAAAACCTAAACCTGGATGGCCGGAGGTGGATTTGAACCACAATAACAGAAAAGACGAACGAAATTGTCTAGGCAATTGCTGCTGAAACGAAGGCAGTTGTCACGTGTATTTTACTTCCTGAGTTGAAGTGCAAAACCGATGACTGCGTAATAATTTGCGAATAGATGTGAAAACTTATAATTCTCTTTTGACACTGGTAACTTCTCGCATAATACGTAAAGACCCTTACATGAGGAGATAAATTTCTCCACATGAGCGGCTGACAGTTACATTAAGATTCCTGGTCACAGGAAGGATATAAAAAGACCTCGAATTTTCGACAGCAATTTCTAAACAAGCATTGAGTGAAATCATCCCCAACACTTGTGAAGCTATTTACGCTGCCCTGAAGAATGATTTGATGAAAGCAAGTAAAGTAGGCCTACCTTCTAACAAGATACAAATAAAATTGTCAGTTAGTTAGATATGTTTGAAAAACTGTACGCCTACTTCATTTTATATTAGGCCGTGTCCTACGTGAGCGACTAAAGCACATGACGTTAGCGGCGGAAAAATGGCAACCAGAAGTGTCTGTAATTTCGCAGTCAGAAGTATAGTATCTGTGTCTTCAAGATCTTTGCATAGTCTACGCAACGCAAAGTGACAGCTTTATTTTTTTTATTATTTATTTATTTTATTTTTTCTCTTTATTTGGCCTTCCGAGCATATCCTCCATTTAGCCATTCATAGCACAATTTTACACATTACTTTATATATAAAAAAAAAGAAAAATTCAGCATCTCAATACATACTATAGATGAAGACCAATATTATTGAGGAACTTAACAATTGATTTATAAAGCCATGAGTCTTTGGAACATAAGAGAGATGGAGCTGTCTGAGGTAGTTGGTACCCCATATTCAGTAATGACTTCATGAAAACCACTCGTTCATGATCATATTTTGAACACTTAAACAAGTGAATGATATCCGCTTCTGATTCTGGATCACATTCACATGCAGGCGATCTATAGACATTGATCCGACGTAGATGGAGAGGAAAGGAAGTGTGATTGAATCGGAGTCGGATGATCGTCGAAATAGTTGATCTGCTCAAATGAACCAAGACTGTGAAGGTATCCGAGGCTGTATCATATCGTAGAAACGCCCTTTTGTTTGTAGAGAAACGTTCCACTCCTCTTGCCACTGTAGTTTTGAATACTTTTTGACCTCACATAAATAATCTCTATGAGGTATCTGCAGATCGAGAACTTTACCTATTGTGGCTGCTTGCTTCGCTAATGAATCAACTTCTTCGTTAAAACAAATACCAGCATGAGAAGGAATCCACAACAGCTGAATTTTCCTCCCCATTTGAATATTACGATTATATTCCGAGGCCAAATCCAAAATATAATAGTTGGTTGTTCTATTCCATTTGTGGTGATGGATATTTTTAAGACACTTTGAGAATCAAACACGATTAATATATTGTGGAATTGAGAAGTAGAAATGAATCTGAGAGCTTCTATAATTGCCACTGTCTCTGCTGTAAATATAGAAACAATAGAAGGTAGTCTGAATGATTTCCAGACCTCAATCTGAGGACAGAAAAAGGCACAACCAGTGAAGTTTTCATGCGGATTTTTGGAGCCACCAGTATATATGCAAAAGATACCAGGCCACTGATCTTCAATGAGGCGGTTGAATCCACTATTGACATTAACATTTCCTATGAAGATCGTATTAAAATAATAAACTGCAATTTGACAGCTGATTATATCAAGTTCATATTCAAAGAGAGGCAGTTTAGAAGAGCATCTTACAGAGTGTATGATGTCATGCCAAGTGTCATAGCTGGAGCAAATAGCCAGAGGATTTTTCCTTCTGGAGTTAGCGATCCATAGTCGGTATATACAGTCTCTCACTTGGTAAACAGAACTATCCATGCATGCTATACCTTGAATGTAAAATTTGTCTGACAACATTTGGCGTCTTATTTTAAGAGGCATCTCCCCTGCTTCCACTAAAAGTGCATTTGTAGGCGTCGATCGCATACCTCCAAGACAAGTTCGAATAGCTCTGTACTGAAGAGTATCTAGTTTAGAGAGGTATATCTTAGGCGCATTGTGTTACAATATACAGCCATAATCCAACCGAGCTCGAATCACTGCTCAGTACATAGTGATCAGACTACTCTGATGTGGCCGGCCGCGGTGGCCGAGGGGACTGAGGCGCTCCAGTCACGGTCTGCACGGCCACTACGGTCGGGGGTTCGAATCCCCCCTCGGGCATGGATATTTGTGCCGTCCATAGTATTAGCTAGTTCATAAGTAGTTTGTAAGTTTAGGGACTGATGACCCTGTAGTTAAGTCCCTTAAACTTAACAAACACTTGAACATTTGAACTCTGATGTGCTCCCCACCACACTCGGGTTAGTGAACGAATTATGTTTAAACCTTCTTCACACTTCTTAATAACAGGCCGCGATGGAGTAGCCGAGCGGTCTAAAGCACCTCACTGCAGAGTGCGCGGTTGCTCGCCGTGGAGGTTCGAGTCCTCCCTGGGGCATGGGTGTGTGTGTTTGTCCGAAGGTTAGTTTACCTAGGTTTAAGTAGTTTGTAAGCTACGGACTGATGACCACGCAGTTTGGTCCGATAGATTTACAATATACGAGGAAGCAGTGGAGTACACGCATACATCATCTGCATACTGCAATATTTTCGTGGGAGGAGAAACAATGCATTCTAAGTCATACATATACAGAGTATACAGGAGAGGACTCAAAACTGCACCCTGTGGCAAGCCTTGGGAGACATGGAAAGGTCCAAACATATTATTTTTGAATCGTATGTAGATTGTTCTTTGAGAAACCAGGGAACTGATACCAAAAATCATCTGTACTGGGATTCCAATATGTTCCAGTTTGTCCAACAGAATCAGTATTTGCACATGATCATATGCTCCCTTTACATCAAGAAACACGGTGACAACCGTTTGTTTCATTTGAAAAGCAGAAGCGATATCCATAGCCAGTGTAAACAAATTATCAGAGGTCCCTTTGCCTTTCCTGAAGCCGTATTGAGTCCGAGGCATCAAATTACTGCTTTCAAGCCACCATTCAGGTCTCCTTTTCACGATACGTTCCAGCGTTTTTACCACACATGATGACAATGCAATCGGTCTGTAGTTAGAGCCCACATTTGGGTCTTTTCCACGTTTCAGAATTGGGATTATAACTTGAGTCTTCCAAGTTCCTATGAGATTCTTCCGCATCCAATACTGATTGAAAATATGTAACAACAGCTATTTCTCTTCTGTAGGTAAAATGGTGAGCATAGAGCAATGGGTAAAATCGATACCTGGACAGCTATTACATGATGTCTTCATAGCTTCGTTAAGTTCTTCTTTGGAGAAAGGACTGAGTAGCGGGTGTTGTTGGTCTTCTACAACCGGAAACGAAAAGTTTGAGACTGGAACTGTAGGAGGAGGAAGCCTATCAATAAATTCCTCTAGCTAAGCATTGGTAGCAGGAGGCGGTGAAGTTAATCGATTAGTTCTAAAAGCCCTCGGTTTGAACCAAATATTTGCCATACTAGTTTCATTACTATGGGAAGAGCAGAATTTTTTCCAACTATCCAGTTTAGCTTTTTTCCGGATTTTTTTTTAGTTTGTGCACTCACTTTTCGCACTTCTAAGAAGTTATCCTAGGTAGGATTCTGATGATATCTTTTCAAAGAGAGTCTACTCTTGGCAATTTCTCGAGAACATTCTAGAGTCCACCATGGAGGAGAGCGTTGCTTACAGATAGTAAACTCTTTTTTCTTGGGTATGCTGACTTCCGCAGCGACATTCCCAGCGTTGATGAAAACTTGATATGCATATTCAGCCCTTAAGTCCCCAGTAATGTTTGCTGTAGTCCTTCGAATTGATCCCTTATTTGAGTCCCAATTAGCCTCCTTGATTTTCGATATATTATTAGCACATCGTATAGGTGTAGTTTCCACAATAATACTAATACAGAACTCTATGGGGAGGTGGTCAGATCCCATTGAATCTGTTATAACATGCCAATTTGTTATTTCGTTAAAACAGGGGGGTGCTAATTGTTACATCAACTGCCGAAGGTCTGCGAAACGGTGAAGATACCATAGTAGGAGAGCCATCATTGAGAATTACTAGGTTATGATTTTCAATGACATTCATCAAAGTTCTGCCATTTTGGTCTGTTATGTCTCCTCCCCATGCAACATGATGGGCATTGAAGTTTCCACCTACTATAAAAGGAGCTCGAATTTGATTTATTAAATGTCTCCAATCATCTTCCGTGATACTGTTGTGGGAAGCAATATATACCGAGACAACTGTAAAAATTTTGCAAACTGTTTGTATCTGCACAGCAACTGGTTCAATGTTGTCATTGCTTACATGAAGCATGAGTGGTTTATATGTCAATGAATTTTTAACAAGGATAGCTACACCGCCCCACCCATCTGGGCGATCTTCTCTCACTATGAAGTAATTTTGAAATCGTACATTCTGCCCAAACGTGAACCAAATTTTACTTAACAATACGATATCCGGTTGACTAATGAGCAGTTCTCACTGTAAACTTTCTCTGTTGGAATTAACTGATCTACCGTTCCACTGCAGTACTTTTAAAGCCATTATAAAGTAGGTAGAGAGTTATTGAAACATGCCAGATACAAGTTGTCGGATATCTGAATCATTCACGACACTATTTTGTTTTATATTTTGCATGACAATACCAATAACGTTTATTATCTTATCAATGAGTTCAACATGAGCTGCAGACAGAACTTCATTCAATACCTGGGATTCTTGGTTGAATACTTGGCAAGTAACTAACCTGTGAGCACCAGAAGGATAAGGGTTCTGGATGGATGTTGAGAAGGATATAACAGGTTATGGTACTGCGACCACTCCCGAACATTATTATTTTTGGTTGCTACTGCCTGACACCGAAGAGATCTGTAAACAGTGGCTGACTGTTGAGGTACATTCAGGTCCTGAATTCCATCCCCACTTCTACATTGTTCTGCCTGCATGCTTCTGGTAGATAGCGTTGGAAAATGTTGAGAATTTTGAGAGTCCGGAACATTCGGATAAGTTGAAGCATCTCTGACTGGCGCCAGCATTTTGTCTTGTTGAATCCCAGTAACAGATGCATAAGTTGGCTTACCAGCTATGGACAGAGCTTCGCTGATGGCAATTTGGTGCAAGGTAGCTAATTCTTGTGGTCGCCGTCTTATATGATATTCAGGACAGGATCGATCTGTGGATAAGTGTTGTCCCCCACATTGAGAACAAATAGTAATTGGGGAGGCACATGATTCAACACGATGAGACCCACTACATTTGTCACATCTCTTCTGGGATCAACATTGTTTGCTTATGTGGCCATAACGTAGACAATTAAAGCACTGTCTGCCACTTGGCACTTAAGGATCTACAGAGCATCTGGTACCATGGATAGACACAGCTTCTGGTAACGTTTGAGAGTCAAATATTAATAAGCACATCTGTAGTTTGACAAATTGTTCCTTAACATATCTCTTCATAAATCTCCAAACACCTATAACAGGGAACGAGGATTGAATCACTTCCAAAATTTCTGCTCTTCAAGATCTGTGTTTACGTTTCTGATTACACCCATTTTATGTACAAGAAAAGAAGGAATGTAAGCTTCTATCTTTTTGCCCCGCAATACTTCACTGTTTACTAGAAAGTTAGCCTTGTCAGGATTTTTCAGTACAAGATTTATATTGTTTTTTCCCACGGAAGAAATATTTTGTATATCATTCTTCATTTCTGGTAGTGAAATATGCAGGAATTTCCCTAGAGCCATTGGATGTAAACTACCTAAGTTCTTGTCTTGGCTTTCTATATAAACAACATATGGCCCTCTATCTGTGCGTTTGTAGAAGTTAACAGACCGTGGAGAAGATGTAGCAGGCGAATTGACTAAAATTTGTTGTTTGGCAGTGAGACCAAGTGTTGCTGTAGACTTCTCCATGAGCACTCTGTTGGTATCCTCCCATTTATCATTAACTGCCGGATGAGCCGACTTTCCTATGTTTATATCTTCTAGATTCGTCCCTGAAAAATTCCCTTGTCGTTTTCCCCCAATATCTTCATTAATTGTTCGTCTCTCTGTCTCGGGATGCATCTCCGAAGAGTTTGTTGTATCTTGAAAATGTAACCTGACAATATTATTCACTGTCTTAGAGAGTGTCTTACCTGATGAGTTTGCAGTCTCTGGAGTCATTCGCTTTTCTGGCATAACCATTTCGGCTTCTTCTTGCCTTTTTCGTGTTGATATTGCGTATTGAATATCCATATGCATGTCCTCCTCGCGCATGACTTGTACCACATTTGCAACAGTCACGAGAGTGTGAGGGTTTTCGGACAACTCTCGTTCACCGCCCTCTTCATAAACTCCACTGGACATAGCGGAATCGCACTATGGACCTTGAGAGAGAAAAAATAAATGTATTTTTCTGTTTCTTTTCGCCTCGTAAATCCCACACGCACGTCGAGTTTAACGGTTGCTAACCAAAGATGAAGTGACAGCTTAGAATGTCAACAAAGCAGACAATCGTGCTGTTTTTTCTAGACACTCAGTTAGTGTTTACCTCACAAGGAAAGTACTTGGGCTCGAACAAACATATCTGTATGAACGTTTGGTTACAGTATCTCTACGTACAACTCAATGTGCTGGTGGGTGTCGTTTTTATGCAAAACTTTGCAATCATGCTCTAGATAGCACTGTAGATGTAATTGTAGCGCCATACGTAATGCAGATATCTGAACTGTAACTTATGTAATAATCGTCGTACATGTTCTCTAGCGTATTGTCATCAAAAGCCGTGATGATAGTTGCAACTTTAACCTTCTTCTCGGAAGACTGTTGGTATTCACTGCCACTGATTCCATCGCCTCTTCCCGCACTTACCGTATCACTACCGCTAGCAATGAGTTCTTCGTCATTATCATCCCTATTACCATCATTATGTGTTAGCGTTACAACAGTATCTAACTTATGCTCATATTTCTGTACCATAACAGATACGAGAAAGCATGCGAATGATTCATCTTCTACACTAATACCATCTTCTTGAAGAATGGTTCTTTGTAACTTCATCTCAACCAATCGCAATACTTTAGTAGGATTGATATCAATCGTCGCTCCATTTGACGCTTCACGACACAAAAGTCACAAAACGCAACTTTGGAGGCACACTCCACCATCCCTACTGGCGAACCGACAGGTCAAAGTGCAATGTGGCAAGGCACACACAGAGGCCTCTGACGGACGACTGCAGAGGTTTGCAGATGCGGGAGTGTCACTAGTGCAATAAGGGCTCTTTACATTATCTCGCATACGATTTTGATGTATATGTGTTTGTTCGAGCCCAAGTCAGTCTGCTGATTACTTGTGAAATAGCTTGTGTTTCTTGTCAGTCTGCTGATTACTTGTGAAATAGCTTGTGTTTCTTTACGTATTGTTTTATTTTCTTTATTGTCTGAGTGAAAAAGAACTTTTTTACAGGCAGTACATCACGGATCTTTCAGTGACTATTCAACTACTTATTTTTAAGAAATACATATTCAGTAATGACGTACTTTAAATTGTGTACCCAGGTACAATCTATGTTGTACACAGATCTTGTTGGCTTCTGTCTCGGAGTTATCAGCCCACGTTTGTTTAATGTTGCAAATGACGTTTCGCTTACACCAATTCAGGCTCAGATTGGCTAGCACTGTTAAAGTTTCATATTTCATTGCTCTTGGAGGATGAAAATGTCAGCAGCTCATATTGGGCGAAACGTCTGACAAACATCATACTTCGACAGAATGGACAATATGTTAACAAACGGCCATAAAAGTTTTAAATCTACAGTAGATAAGAATTTGGGACGCCTCTTACAACATCTGTATTTCCCAGTATCTTGAAGATCCAGTAGCTGCGACAGCTATTTATCTTATAATTCCTGATACCAATAGATTGTTTGGCTTTTATCTACTTTGTACCCACAATGAAACATTTTAATGCACATTGTATCATAAATTCATTGCAGATGGAGAAGAAGCTGCTTACAAAATATTTGTATTACCACATTACTCAGACAAACCTGAGTTAGGGTAGCAACATTTTCTTTATTAATGTTCCCAACAATTAATGATGTCTACTGTCAAGTCCTAAATACAGAAATATTTATCATTCTCAGTGTATTTTCTTAAGTGTCATTCCCCATCCGAAAAGATTATTACATTTACAATGTTTTGTTATTAGGACAGTATTCCCCTAAACATGCACTCTGAAATCGTCACATATACAGAAATTACTATCCAAATAACTGTTCCGTCCTTTGTTTTCTAATCAGTTGGAAGTGCAAATAAAAGACAGAAATGTAGAACTAACTTTTAATACATTCAGAGAAGTTCAATTAAAATGGAAAGGTGAAATAAAATAATATAAAAAAACAAAAAACAAAAAAAAACAACGAAAAATGACAGGATCTGAATGACCACTCATGCACGTAACAAATTACAAATCCACAACACTATCCATTACAATACAGTCACACATACCCAGTTTGATATTTAGAATACTTATACCTAAACTTGAATAGTTACGATGTTTTGTTACAAAATTATTATTTATTTGTAAGGTAAACGTTTTCGTGATTACTCTTAAAGAATCATAATGGCATACTGCAAGTTTAAAGTTTACAATTTCTGAATAAGCCGAATTTAAAATGGCGCCTGTCACATCATGCCAGAGATTCTACCTGTGCTGTGTATAGTCTCTGGCCCAAAACGGAAGTGGTATTTTTTTCGCCGCTAAGATAGGTTCACACCGGAACGAACGCAACGAACGAGCATTCGCTTGTGTTCACTACCGTTCATTTGTACTGACGAACAGGCGTTTACACTAGACGATCAGTAGAGAACTCTGCTAAACGAGCAGTGTGTATGTGAACACTAGCGAACGCTGCGTTTTTGTTTTTTGGCGCTAAAGTCGTCGTCATCTGTATTTCGGATTTCATCTGCAAGAACGTTGTGAAATACTAGTAGTATGGAGGTCCGTGTTCAATTCCCATCCACATCATAAATTTTAACTCAATTCTCCACCTTTATCTTTAATGTCTATGACATGTTTGAGACGAAAAATAATCTTGGGATTTGTAAATTTCTATTTGTAATGATATTGATTTAAAATACTTTATGTAAATACTTAATTCTATGAACTTAATTGATGAACAGGATAGAAGTTCCAGAAACTAAGAATATGGTAATGTAAAATGCTATATAAATACATCACACTTGGCTGAAGATGGCATTGGTCAAGATAATGTGAAACCTTCAAGGAATAATAGTGTATTATAAGGGTCATAAAAAACAGTGCCAAAATTCGACCCTTTGAGACGAATTTTTTCTAATCATAATAAATTCAGAAACATTTTTACTGGTTTTATCCCTTGATATCATAATGGTGATCGAAAAAAAATGATAACAGGAAAAATAGGTGGATTTCCTCATATTGGTGCAATGTACAAAACAATAGCTACAAATAACAGACAGGTAAGTGCAGATGGGGAACAAGGATCTGCTCATGTCAGTTGTTCTGATACCTGAGGCAGGAGATATATGGGTAAAAAGGAGAGTACGGGAGATGGAGTTTTTCTTTAATTTAAGAAAGAAAATCATAATTAATTAACTAATTAATTTACGATATATTTATTGTCAATTAATACACCATAGATAATTCATGAAACGATTTAAGTTACCTTTTATACATTGACAAACAAAGAAGAGTGTTCTTTCTTATGTTTTAAAACATAAATTCGAGTTAGTCTTCTTTAGTTATCCGAAGTGGTGGGAGCAAGCCAACCTTGTAAAAGTTTCATTTATTAATGTAAAATGAAAGATCTCGGTTACTATAAAATTTTAACTTGAATCAGAAGTCTTTTCTATTTATTAGTGAATAATTATATTCTGGATTGACCAACCTACATGCCCTGTGAGTCGCAAAAAATATGAATTGTCAGTGATAATAATACCATAAAATTAATTACTTATTTTCAATTACTAATTTTTGAACCAAATATTATTCTCACACATAAAATATTATCTAATATATAAAAATCATTTAATTTTCTTTATGTATCAATATACAGTACAATAGAAATAATTGAAGAACCTCAACTATATGAGGCAAACCAAAGAAACGTAATTCAGTCACATCTCGCACACTGATCTTGACTGTGGAATGGAAAGGCGGTAATACTGTATGAAAAGTTAACCTACAAAGGTACCACAGTGATACTGACTTAAGATAGGACCTAGTTGCAGAACCTAAGAATCGTAGAGGCAATAAGAAAAGCACAGTCAAGCACAAACATATGCTTTTGTAGGTCTTACCCCCACTACTGACAGAGATCCACAATGGCCATATAATCGAATAAGAAAAGGACAGAAAGTACCTGCATATCCTATGCAGAACTGCTGTGTATAATGTGCGCTGGATAGAAGGTCCCAGCTTGTCAAATTGCAAGCTTGAATCGAAATAAAAATAGAAAATTGAGCTATTAAATTCTGTTAATTAATTAATTACAAACTACATATGTAGGATCGACTTTTTTCATGGACAGAAAAAATTGAGCTTTTCCTCTGTTAATGTACCCTGCAGGATGGTGACCAGAATATTGTAAGAGATTGCATATCTACTGAAGCTCTTCAGGGCAAATATTATCAAGGAGAAGAATTAAACATTTGTTATACAACAATGCATGCTTTCATGTGTTATTGATATGAGGCACTATAAAAGTAGAAAAATTTCTAGCTATGGTATTAAGTATAAAGTGTTACATGGTGGAGCTAATTTTTGTGATGTTTTGGCCTTTTTTAATTTTTTTAGTAGAAATTATTTTATAACTCTAAATGCAAAGGTCCCAGGTTCGAGTCCAGGTTCTGGCACACAGATGTAATCCGCCAGGACGTTTCAACTCTAAAGCATGTTTCAGTAAACTGTCAGGATTTGTATAAACATTCATTCCATATTTAATAGCAGATAAAATTTATATATGACATTAATTTTTCTGCATTTCATGTAGGTTCTTATGTCCTTCTGTGTTTCTAAGCTGTTCTGTACGAGACAGTTTCCTACAATATGTCATTTTTTAAATTATAGATTCCGAAAGGTTGAACCATGATTCTGCAGAAACAATTTTTGACTTCCACAGAATCTATTGCTGAAAGTGTAATGAATAATACTGGCAACAAAAGAAATTTCAAGTGCTGGTGTGTGTTGATATTACAATACTTGTAATTTTATTTTCAAAACGTGAATAATAAGGAATCTTAGCTATGATATAATACTCTCGACCTTTTCGCTTTTATAGAAACTTCTATCATGGTATTACATTTTTCAGACACCTATAAATATAAGGACTAAGTTTTACAAAACTTCTGAAAGCTTATATGTGTGAACTAACGAAGTAACAATACACGAAATTCACTTAGAGTTAAACGGACTGTTGTCCACCGTCCCAATACCATGTGGCTAGGGAGTGTCGCTGGGGAAGAGGAGGATGTTTCATGCATAGTTCTCGTTCTGCCCATCCTACTGCTTACTCCACAGATACTTATAATCTATGAGTATCACAGCCCATTATAAGAGCTAATGTGGCAGATATGCCAATCCAGATATGTTTAGATACAGTTATCTGTGATTGTGATTTCTTTAGCACTGTTTAAGGGGACCTGGATGTGAATGGGCTGCATTTTAATACCTTGCTTTTGGTGCATATTACTCGTGATCTACAATGCAAAGGAAGTTACCATTTTGTAGCAGCACTGAATGACATTAACTCAAGCTGTGATAGGAAATTTATTGAAATGCCTGTTTAAGAATTACAATACTTTGCCTAATAGATATCTTTGTAATACGTGTTCGCATTCTGTAACCATTTTCTGGTGCATCGTCAGTCTAATAGCATTTAGAATGTGGAAGGCTGCTCTCAACATTCGTAGGAACTCATTATGCATCTTGTTTTGTAGTTTGGAGTATATCTGAGAAAATATTTTGTCTAAATATCACCATTAAATTATATACAGAATGACAAACATAGATCATTTCTGCACTGTATTAGGCATAATACAAATATACTGTCCCATTCTTCAATTGGGAGAAATTTGGTGAACATAGTTGAAACCATTATGAAGATATATGTACCTAATCTTCTGAAAATGTTGTTTCAAGAAACTGAGAAAAGAATCTTCACAGCGTTTTTGACTCACCTTATGCCTCTTTCAGAGCATTCCAGTGGCATAATCTTCCTGGCAAGCTGCTTCTTTATCCTTTGCAGACGTTTTCAGGACTCTTTTACTTACTCTGGACTCGTTATTGGTGACTTCCACAGCCCTTTCAGCTTCAACTAGTCCCTGACGATTTATGGCAGTCAGAGCAGCTGTCATATTATTTCCTGGTTGGATACTTAATTTGTCCATTACTTTTATCCTGCTAATTACACCATCATAGAAACAGATAACAGCATCCATCGCACCTATTTTGGGTACTGTCCATCCAACAAACACTTTTTTTGGTAGTCATTACCACTCACTGCAGTTGAAACTCTCATTAGGATTTTGTGTACAATCATGTAGAAATTTGCTAAGTAATTTTTTATCTGCAAGGTCAATGAATTGTTTCAGTGACTGTGGAGGGAATGGTCTAAAGCTCTGCTCATCACGTTCCATCTCTTCAATTGGGCAGACGACTTATTCCACCTTGTAATTCGTGCAAGGACTGATCTGTAATATTTTTGTACCCTTAAACGTTTAGCTCTGTAGGTGGAACAAATCTGGCGTGACTCCTAGGCTTACACATGAGAAAGTAGTGCTCATTTCAGTTCAGGACAGATAAATGGTCCTTAACAATACTCAAAAAGATCCGAACTACCACTCCTGTAAGTTGAAAAATATGAATAATTACTGCTAAGTGACCTCACTGGGTATGGGAATGTGGTATTGGCAGTTTCTCAGTAAATAAATAATTTACTAATTACTGAGAGGTAAAAACGTAATTTATTAAAATTACTAAAAATTTCCGGGATGTTATGCTGTGGTCTAGTGGATTTACTATTTTAATTGTAAATCAACTAGACCATGGCATAACAGCCCGGAAATTTTCAGTAATTTTGACCATTCCAGCCGTGAAAGTTTACATTTTACAATAACGTAATTTATTATTTAAAATAATTAAACTTGAAATGCAAATAGAATTATGGAATAATCAAATAAATTTAATAAGTTATCAGAAGAAATAAATGAAGATAAGGTTCTGCCATAAACAATATCATTGAAATATATTTTTTTAATAATCCCTGAGGTGTTGCAATTACACGTAACTCTTTCATTAATAAGCTGAAACACTGGACGAGAGGATGTCGCCGTAATGTCAGGAATACTATTGTAGTGGTGTTTGCGGCGTTGCACGGAACCTACACTACTCAGATATCGCCGTTCGCTCGCGTTACGTTAAAAACTGTACGCGTGTTTTGTAATGTTGAACCTTTCGTTAAATCAGACAATAAATTGTTCATTAACTCAGCTATTTGGTTTAATTATGGCCCTGATCTTAATGTACAAGAAACAGTGCATTAAATTGATTTTGTGCGCAACGGATCTTTTAAGTAAACAACTGTGACATGTAACCTTTTGAAACAGACACTGACTATACTCAAAAATTTTGACTGCGAGAAAGATATAAGAAAAACCACAAATCACTTTCTTAATGCTTGACTGTGAGAATTAATGTCGATCAGTTATTATTGAAATCCAAATCAACTATTATCTTACTATCGCACCAATAATGAAATATGTTCAATAATGTTATTCAAATCAACACTCCACTAAATCAAGTAATTATCAAATGAAGGAAGTGGGTTAATTTTCTAACTACGTAAATGAAATATGAAACAGGGTTAAGTTACTTATTATTGATAAACAGCATTACATTACCTACATAATACAACTTCTGACTTGCTGGCAAAGCAGCCTCTGCTCTACATCGGAGCCATACACACAACCCAACCGCTCTCTAAGCGAGCTGAACCACTAGTGCTACTCTCTCTCTCAGTGCGAGCTACAATGCTATGCAATACATGATCTTTGCCAGAGATGAAGCTTTACACATATCGATACATACAGTAGAAGCGATATTATACATTTTCTTGCAAGCAAGTTACTCGATACAAAACAGGAGGCACAATATTAGACATTTTCTTATAAAAATAATTTTTTATGGACACGTTTCATCACCCCCCTCCTACCTATTAAAATTTTGTAGGGTGGGTGATGCCAATGGCATTGCCTAGCCAGCAAAATTACTGAATTTCAAGTCCAAAAATCCATTAATGACATCCAAAATTTAACAAGATCAAAACAACAGATGGAGTACATAGAAAATTTAAAAAAAAGTGTGACAGTCATAAATACATGCCATTTTACAGAACAGTACCATCAAAAGTCATGCATGGAGAGGTACAGGGTGTGACAGCCATAAGCAAATGTCAAAATTTACAGAACATCAGCAATAAGTGGAATATATGACAATTATACATAATGGTAAACATAAGTATATATAGAATTTCAGAAAACATAGTTTGACAAATGATATAGTGGAGAAAATGAGATAGCTAGAAGTAATACACAAATGGAAAAAAAAATATACAATAATAAACATGAACATATACAAAGTTTTACAAAAGATATTTTAACTAATGTCATCATTCGTTAAAGAAAATGTGGTAATTACAAGTAATACACACAGTAGTGTAAGTTCCATGGGTTTACATTTTGTACAAGAGATCAGTATTTTGGGAACATAAAATGAACATTTGTATCTTGTGCACAATGTAGTCTATGTAAATTTTTAGTGCACTTAGTATAAGATAAAGTGTCAGTTTTGTATTCTGTGATGCATTTAAAATGCTATACTTTCATGGATGCTAGAACATACATGTAAAATTTTTGACTACATAGGCTTCTGATCATGTACAAAATAATGTTACTGCTTCAGCACAATAGGATTTCAATATAACGTTTGTCAATCGAATAGGCACAATGACATTTCAGACTAAGTATATGTATCTATCAAGAGCACAATTTTATTTTGGTCACTGACTGTGAAAGAACCATGAAATATACCTAAACACTGGTAATGAACCTGTGGACAACGTTTGCAATGGGAGGCACTGAATAGTATATGCACACGAATAGCACATTAGCTCCTAACATTCATTTTAGGTCTGCACACGAACACAAAACACTGTAAGATTACACCACACTGTAGGCGGGCTGGCTGGTTGCATTGAAGTGGAAGTCATGGGGAAAAGGTTCTGATGTATTCCTCCATGCAATTCGACAACCAAGTGTGCTCCAACCAACAGAGCTATTAGCAGACTGCATCAGCATAGCCAAAATTAGAGCAAACTGGTGGTGGGTGGCCAAGGCTGCAATGGACAGTACTGTGTGGCCAAACATCATCCAACAAACATCTTCATTAAAAGGCCCAAAATCAGTGGTGTATAGTAACTCGTCCATTGTTCTGTGTGCATTCTGGAATCTCGTGTGCGAAATCGCCACTTCCCATGCGTGTCCAAAGTACATGAAATAAAGCATTTTACACACAAATTAGTAACATAGTCATGATATTTCAGTTTAGACTGAAAGAAAAGTCATTGATTAGAACATATCTACAGAAATATTTTCCCACAAATTCAAGTGGTACAAATGGGGTCATGGTATTAAACCATATTTTTACATTACAAGTAGTGTCTTGAAGACGGATACATTTGAATACTAATGAGTAATTTAATTCTTATTTTAGAGTATCTACAACATTAGTGTCATTTCATATAAGCACAAGGCTTTACATACTATGTACATATTGCTTTACAAACACATAATCGTATGAAATACATTGAGGGTGCTTGTCATCAATTTGGCATGATATAACTTAAATTGACATTCCAATTACCATTAGTTCATATCTCTTTAAATTAATATATATCACTATGATGGTGATTACATTACCACAAATTATAACACTTAAATTACATAAGTTGCCATGGCCAGGCTTTTGTCTCAACTGAGCTACATATTTCATTGCCTTAAGGTATAACACATCAGGGTAGTTTCGTGAGAATATCAAAAGAGGTTCAAGTCAACAGGTCATGTCTGTGTCTGTCTGGGTCAACAGTAGGGTCAAACAAAACAATTAGTGCAAATTTTGGCACAGTACTAGATGTACATCACAGTAAATCATCCAATAACATAAACACAGACGTAATATTCGTTAGGCATAGCTGCAGATTTTCATCAACAAGATCATCAATAAAATTTGGTAGATAGTAGTAAGCAAAAGCAAAATATTTCTGTGCATTATCTTTCTAGACTTAACTAGGCGCAGTTTATGGCATAGCTGCAAGTTTGCAAGATAGATGGCTGTGTGGAACGTATAAGCATAACCATACATTGTCATTGAGCTTCATTATAAAATTAATTAGCATAGTGGTAGGGCTTAGGTATATAATTAGTGAGCATAGCGGTAAGCTTTGATTACAAGAGCAATACGCATAGCTGCAAGCATAATTAGAAATATTCATTACACATAATTACAAATAATTACAGATCATCAGAAGGATATGAATCTCACCAATCACACATGCCATTGAAGGCACAATGCATCAATATACAAAATGGTGCACATAAGCACAAAGAGAAAACACAAAAGGGCAGTGCGAGTAAGCACATAAGAAAAGAACAGAACATAGCATCATTAGCAACATAGCGATTCTCCTCATAATTGCTTCATAATCATTGTATAATCTCGTCCACATAATTACATTTATCAAACATCTTTGACTGTTACCAATACCTTCCTTACCATCATTTATCCATAAACAATAATGCATTTTAAAGACCACCATGACATATTGTGTATTGCCTTACTCATCATCCTCCATAATGTTCTTGGCTTACCAAATGCTCATGTCAACTCAAAATCTTCTTCACTTGCTCAGAACTTCGTAAGTTATGCAATTAGTAACACAGAAGAAAAATCTGATATTTTCTGAAACATAGGAACTTGATTAGATTACACAATCAAAAATTTCCATTAATTTTATTTGTCTTGCACAGCCACAGAGTTCGTTATATGCAAATTGCAAGATAATCAAAGTTTCGTATGACAATATCCCAGCGTAGCACAGAGCATAAGTATTCAGAGTTAGAGAAAAGTAACAGTGAGAAAAAGAGGTAGATAGAGCGCACTAAGGAAAAGCGGAAGAATAGTGACACTCAGCTCGAGAACGGGGCACCAATCGCCACTTGGTGTGTCCAAAACAGATTAATGGACTCTCTACCCCAGATTTATGCCTTGAAAATTTTAATATTGGAAATGTGGTGTATGCCTTTCGACTTGTGCGTCTTTAAAGTTTCTACCTCAACGACGTTGTCGTGGATGATACGTTTGATTCGATACGGACCATTGTACAGTAAGAAGAATTTGTGAATCATAGATCTTCCCTTGTGGGATAAGTGGTGGGATCTAATTAATACCTTTTGTCCTACATAGAGTTGTTTAGCATAACAATTACGTTGAGAGCGTTTCCTTTTTTCAGCGGCTTTCTTAATGTTTTTAAGCGCCAATTCAATGATCTCATGATGACGTAGTCTTCTGTGTTTAGGAAAAGGTATCAATTCCTTGATACGGTCGGGAGGTTGCTTGTTTTTCAGAACCAGAATTGGTGAAAGACCTGTAGAATCATTAGGAAGTTCATTTATGATATTTTGAAATGAAAGAAGATATCTATCCCATATGTTATGTCGTCGGTAGCAATATAGCCTACAAAGTTTTCCAAGTTCTTTCATCACTCGTTCACAAGGGTTAGAGGCGGCATGATAAAGTGATATGAACACAGGTTTGATGTTTCTGTGCCGCAACATCCGTGCCCAATCATGAGAACGGAATTGAGGTCCATTATCGGAGATGACTTTATCTATATGGCCAACATCTTTTAGGAAGTTTTTGACAAAGGCGTTAGTTACTGTCTTCGCCGTGGCACGGCGGAGCGGAGTAAAAGATACAAATTTTGATGTGAGCTCAATAGCAACGAAAACAAAAGAGAAACCATTGTTAGTTCTCGGAAGAGGTCCAAACAGATCAACGGCTGCTAACTGCTTTAATTTTGAAGGTATAATCGGAAAAAGTGGAGCAGAATGCGATATGGTCGGCGGCTTTGCTTTCTGACACAATTTGCATCGAGATAACACATTGCGTATACGTTTCTCCATGTTGATGAAGTAACAAGAGTCGCGTAATTTCGCGAAGCACTTCTTGGCACCATAGTGTCCGTAACTGAGATGAATATACCAAATCAATTTGTTCACGGACTCCTCCGGAACACACACTAACCAAAATTGACTGTCAGGGGCTTTACGTTTGAAGAGAATGTTATTATGGATAATGTAAAATTGTCTGATGGAAACATTATATTTATCATGCCATTTTATTTTAATATCTCGCCAGATTGGATCTTTGTCTTGTTCTTTAGCAATGTCAGAAAATGTGGCAGATATGTAATTTTCGAAAGCAACTTGCTGCATATAGAGGATAGTAAAGTTATTTTCTAAGTATGCCTCTTCCGTCGCCTTGATGAGTCCAACAGGCGAACGAGATAGCGAGTCTGCAACGATGTTTTGTTTACCAGGAATGTAAATTACAGAGAAATCGAATTCTTGAAGGAACAAAGCCCATCGTCTAAGTCTATCATGGTTAAGTTTTGCCGACATGAGGAATTGAAGTGCACGGTGATCCGTGTAAACTTTAGTGTGTCTGCCAAACAAGAAATAACGGAATTTTTCGAATGCCCAAACTACTGCCAAAGCTTCAAGCTCAGTGACGGAATAGTTCCGCTCTGACTTGGATAATATGCGACTAGCAAATGCAATAGTTCTCTGTGTGGCAAAGCCATTTTCTTCATCCTCTTGAAACACGTGAACGCCAAGTCCGAATTTTGAACTATCGGTAGAGATGCAAAAGTTCTTAGACAAATCTGGATGGTGCAGAATAGGTGCATGAAGGAGTGCATCCTTTAAGCAAAGAAATTCTCTTTGGGCAGCTTCATCCCAGAACCAAACAGTATTCTTTCCAGTTAATTCATATAATCTGGGAGTAGTTAGGTCTTTCAAATTTATAAAACGGCGATAGAAATTAATTAAACCCAAGAAAGCTCTTAATTGGCGTTTAGTAGTGGGAACAGGCATTTTCATTATCGCCTCTAACTTTTCGGGGTCGGGCTGGATCCCATCTTTAGAAATAATGTGCCCTAAAAATTTAATCTGAGAACGACCAAACTGTGACTTCTCTAAGTTGACAGTAATTCCGGATTGAGCAAACACTTCAAGTAAAGATGCCAACGTACTGTTATGTTTTTCCCAGGAAGATTCTGCAATTAAAATATCATCAACGTAAATTGTGATTTGTTGTTTTAAGTGCTCAGGGAGTGTGGCATTCATCGCACGGATGAAAGCAGATGAGGAGATGTTCAGTCCGAAAGGCAATTTACGGAACTGATAACAGTTTCCGAAGCAGAGAAACGCGGTATACTTCCTACAGTTGGGGTGCAGTTTCACTTGCCAAAAGCTAGACCTAAGATCTAATGAGGATAAAACTTTGACACCATAGAATTTTTGCAACAATTCTTCAAGGGTTTGGGGTCGGTCGGTTTCAGGTAAAATGATAGTGTTAATTTGTCTGGAATCGAGCACTAATCGAATTGACTTATCTCTTTTTTCAACAATATGTAGGGGACTGTTATACGAGCTAACTGCAGGTTCAATTATACCTTGACTGAGCATGGACTGAATTTCAGCCTTAACTCTTTCCCTGTATACTATCGGAATGGGATATGGAGGTACAAAAAATTTATTATGTTCTTTGATCTTGAATTCATAGAGAAAATTTTTTATGGTACCAGGACTGTTAGCGAATACACGGGAATAACGCCGCAAGATAAGGAACAATTCTTCCTTATCACGTTCTGAGGCACCTTCAACTTCTACTAATTTTTTCTTAATGATGTCAGAAATCAAGTCAATTCGCTCAGTCTCGAAATGTTTATCTGTTATATCATCATCAGGTTTGACATTCTGCGTCGCATTAGAAATAGATAAAAATTTTAAACAACTGGCGCCTTCTTCATATCTGGTAATCCAGTCTTCGAATTTAATTTGAATGGCATTTTCCTGAACAAAAGCAGTGGCACAAGCCGTATTGAAATCTAAAATAACCTTGTACTTGGATAGGAAGTCCACACCTAATATTATCTGTGTAGTTAAACGGGGGACAATCAATAGGTTGGCAGAAAAGAGATGACCTTGACATAAAAATTCTGCGTATGTTTGCTGTCGAATTTCTACAGGTTTGCTAGAAATGACGCCACGAATTTTAGTACAATGCAAAGGCAGAATGGGACCATTAAGCAAGTTCTGATATTTCTTAAAAGTCACTTCACTGATTACTGATACTGGGCTACCAGAATCTAAGACAGCAGAAAGATTGATTTTGCCAATTTTCACAGATACAATAGGGTGAATTGGAATATCGAGACATTCTACCTTCTCTTCTAATAGTGCCTCTTTTATGTCATCTAACTGTACAAATTTTACGTCTTGTTCGGTAGAAGGTTCATAAGAAATTTCTTTGTTGAGACAAGTGTTACCAAGATTAATGAGGCTTTCACAAGATAAATGCTTTTCAAATTTTGGTTGTTCATCAACTTCGCATTCGCTATCATCGTCATTAGAAAACATGTAATTGTCTATCCAATCAGCAACAGAGGTGTGCTGCAAATCTAATTGTTCGACATCATCTTTTGCTGTTCCAAGGTTACTGTTAGTTGCATTATTGTGTGGCAGTACTGTGTCGTGCCTTTCAAAGTACATGACCGGTCTGTCATATGCAATTGTTGGTTGATACTGTAAGAATTTTATTTCGTATATAGTGTCTTCCTCAGAGTCTGAAGACGAAGCTTCTGTCTCCCAATCTGAATTGTCGTCATTATATTGCTGATCGACAATTATCTCGTTTAACCGTTGGGCAGTATAACGTTTGTTCGATACCTTTTCATTTGTTTCGTTAAATTTGATAGTACAATTTTTGTTACTATCATTACTTTCAGGAGTAACGGCTTTAGGTTTTGACACAAGTTGTGTCGATTTTGCCTTATCACTTACTGAAGTGCTACCAGCATCAGTATTGTGCACTTCTGCACAAACTACTATTCTGTTTTGTTCGGGAGGTTGTTCATCGTAATCTTCCTCTCTGTGAGGTAGTTCACAATGAACAAGTTTCAGCGTATAGTTAGGATCACACAAATTCTGTACGGCCGAATTATTTGCCGTCGAGTCCGCTAGTCATACCTGACGCGGCCCCTTTTTTGACGAATTGTAGCGTGGATTAGCAGGTCTGATTTCAATGTTTTGCTCTTGTCTTTCCGGGGTACGCGATCTGCTTTGGGCCCGATTTGTGTTTTCGTATCGTGGAAGGCGATCACGAGAATTATCGCGTGTGCCCTCCCGACTACGCTTCTCAGCGTTATTGTTGTGATTTTCAGTCTCGCGATCACTATCAGTATTGCGTCTATCACGCCAATTAGTATCATTCGAAGTATTGCTGTTATGATAGTAATCATTGTAGCGTCCTACGCGACCAAAACCACCACCTCGGTTGCGGCCACGAAAACTTCCACGGTTAATGTCACGATCATGAAACTCACCGTTCTCATTGTCGCGACTTTGTTTGTAAGATTCATTAGTGAAAGAGTTATTTTTTGGTTTATCGTCGTGCTCTGAATAACGTTTAGTACGCGGCGGGCTTTGTTGCGACCGGCGATCATATCTGTTTGTTTCAAAATATCGACTGCGCGAGGAATTTTCCTCGTCTTCTTCTTCTAAGTCTTGTAAGAGATTTCTAAAGGCTTCAATATCATTCTTGCATCGTGCCGCAATGGCAATTTGACGCAAGTGTAGAGGCAATTTGTTCAAACAAATTCTGATTAATTCCGCAGGGCAGTAAGGTGCCGATAAAAATTGATTTTTGTATACTAAGTTTTGGAAATATTCCACAGGGCTCGAGAAATTTGATCGCTCAAAAGTTTTGAAAGTCGCAATACTGTTTTTAACGCGGTCTTGTGCCGCTTCCGACCAGTATGCGGATAGAAATGAGCGTCGGAAGTGATTCTCGCTATAGCACTCTTGTGCAATAGCTCTCATTCTGGTGGCTGGCTCGCCTTCCAGATAACCACATATAAATTCTAATCTGTGCTCAAGTGGCCAATTCGGGGGAAGACAATAATCGAATTGCTGCAACCACTCTTTAGGGTGCAAGTCATTCGGAGAGTTTTTAAATGTCTTGAATTTACGTACAGTCAGGAAATGCTTGTAGTCAAACGCTTCCTTTCGCCCGTGCGGCGTAAGTGAGCGTAAACTACGCACTGCGTCTTCATTGTTGTTACTAAGAGGTACACTTCGTTCACGTACCAAGCGACCTACTTGGCTCGAATCATCATTGTCATTTTCGTTCAAATTTTCTTCCACATCTTCGTATGGATTTCCACAAGTGTGGTCAAATTTCCTCTCTATTCGCGCCACGCGATCATCTAATTTTCTGACCTCAGCCTTGTATTGCTGATTAATGGTCATTTGATCTTGTTTAAAACGGTCAAGGGCGAGATATTCATTAGTTTCATTAAACGGGGTAGGATGCGTTACATCAGAATTTTTGTCACTGTTATCACTGATTTGGGTAATTTTAACAGTAATATCCTCAAACTGTTTATTTATTTTATTGATCTGTTCCGTCGTGACTGACTGGAAGTTCTGCAACTTTTCAACAACTAGATTACTCTGTTGCTTCAATTGAGCGAGTTCAGTAGTTTCCATATTTTCGACTCGTGACGCAAGGCTTTCCACTACCGGGTTGATCTCGTCGCGAATATCTTGTCTTATTTGCTGAGATTCACGTTTGAAAGTATTGAGCAGTTGTTCCCTGAACCGATTGTTGTCCTCGTTTATCTTATTAAAACTACTTTGAATACTCACAAACCTCGAATCGCACGTTTGTTCAATTTTCTCAAGTTTTTCATTTAATTTCTGAGATTGTTCCTCAAGTTTTTCATTTAATTTCTGAGATTGTAATTGACTATTCTCAAGTTTTTCATTTAATTTCTGAGATTGTAATTGACTATTCTCATTTAATTTAGAGAGCTGTGACAATAAAATTTGCATGAAATCATTTGGTAATACGTTTTCCATAGCCGTCGCACAAGTAATTTTTGTAGCAGAGCTAGGCGGAACCGATGCATTATTTTCCGCAACCACATTACAAGAATCGGAATTCTGTATTGTCAAATCCTGTACTTTGTCATTATCCATATTGTCTGTTCCCGAACTAATCTGTTCCGCGTTTTCAGACACGGTATTTACTGTCGTATTTGTATCAGTGCAGTGAGAAGACTCTTGTAAAAATTCAGTTTCTCTCCTTGCTTCATTCAAGGTCTCATTTTCGGAAGCAGTTTTAGCATCAGCGCGGACTCTCCTATTCTTCGACATTGTTAACAGAATTTTGCAGTAAAGTGACCAATAATATTTATTTTCACCTACTGCTAATTTTTTTGAAAATTACACACAGTAATTATGAGAGAACAATAGGTTGAATCGGGCTAGTGCAACATACAATCACAATCGAGATTACGCAAACCGTTAATTATCACACGAGTTCCGCGGTACTAGAACTTTCATCACAACAAACATCAGGCAATATAAAAGAGAGGCTTGTTCAGTAGTAATGCAATTATTTGTATATTCAATTCATCTACTATAAACAATACTACACAATCTCAAGAATGGTAAGTAACAGACTACAGAAACAATTACTATGCTACTGTTGCTACAACAGAGGATGGTGCTACAAAAATTAAATTAAGAGCCAAAAGGTAAGTTGGTTAGTGGAAAAGACAAACTAACTGAAATAAGACTACGTATCTAACTACGTCACGATCCTGTTTGTGAACTATCCTGGCAGAAAGGGCGCCAGATAAAAACTGTACGTGTGTTTTGTAATGTTGAACCTTTCGTTAAATCAGACAATAAATTGTTCATTAACTCAGCTATTTGGTTTAATTATGGCCCTGATCTTAATGTACAAGAAACAGTGCATTAAATTGATTTTGTGCGCAACGGATCTTTTAAGTAAACAACTGTGACATGTAACCTTTTGAAACAGACACTGACTATACTCAAAAATTTTGACTGCGAGAAAGATATAAGAAAAACCACAAATCACTTTCTTAATGCTTGACTGTGAGAATTAATGTCGATCAGTTATTATTGAAATCCAAATCAACTATTATCTTACTATCGCACCAATAATGAAATATGTTCAATAATGTTATTCAAATCAACACTCCACTAAATCAAGTAATTATCAAATGAAGGAAGTGGGTTAATTTTCTAACTACGTAAATGAAATATGAAACAGGGTTAAGTTACTTATTATTGATAAACAGCATTACATTACCTACATAATACAACTTCTGACTTGCTGGCAAAGCAGCCTCTGCTCTACATCGGAGCCATACACACAACCCAACCGCTCTCTAAGCGAGCTGAACCACTAGTGCTACTCTCTCTCTCAGTGCGAGCTACAATGCTATGCAATACATGATCTTTGCCAGAGATGAAGCTTTACACATATCGATACATACAGTAGAAGCGATATTATACATTTTCTTGCAAGCAAGTTACTCGATACAAAACAGGAGGCACAATATTAGACATTTTCTTATAAAAATAATTTTTTATGGACACGTTTCAACGTATGTGCACAAATACCGTATGCTGCGGCGATGCTGACAGCGGCTGCGTCTCTGAAGCCTATAGAAATCTAGCTGATTAAATCGATGGCTGGGATAAATCAGCCAGAAACTTCCTATTGCACTTGGTGAAGCCAAGGCTCGCTAGTTTCCCCTTGTCAAACTAATTTTGGCTGCATACACTAATTCAGCAAATTAGCCCACCAGAAAATGCCACTCAAAATCGTCTGCAGACGTTAAATATCACAATTATCGATTGGTAAAATGTCTACTTCTCTGTGATCATGACATACTTATATGTTATGCATGTAACTCAACACTTTGTACACGCAATCAGGCGTAACCACAGCAAGTCGCTTTCAAATTCACAGAGCGCGCATTCACGTCGCCTGCACAAGGTGGGAGAAGACACCTAAGTGTCCTACCAAATCTCTGCTACCAAAGCGCATGTTACATACAGCTTAAGCCATTCTGTAAAGTTTTTGTTTTGCTCTAGAACACGTCGCTCTCATGAAGTTATGTGGCGCCTACCTCCCCCTCCTTCCTTTCACTCCTTTGTCCGCCTAAAAGCTCTTTAGACGTGGCCCACCTGCTGTTTAAAAGGTGTCCCCTTTGTGTGTGTTAGCTTCGGGTCCTCTCTTTCAACCTGCTGACTCATCGTCGTTGCCTCACTCCGGCTACGCCATGGAGTGCCAGTTGTCTGTCTGTGGAATCCTCTCGTTAAACATTAAACACAATTGACAAATTCATGTGTAATTACTCATTACACTCATGACCAATAGAAATATGACGTGAGGTATCAAATGAAATGGAATGACGAGTAGAATGCGATTCTCTACATGTAATTGTCGTGGAAGCAAGTCAGAAAATCTTGACTCCTTGCATATCCCTCTTCTTCCGCGTAAACTTTTGCTTTATTTTCTTAATGGTGAAGTAACATTAGCAAATTCAGCCAAAATTTTTTCTTACTGTTTTTCCTCTCAGGCACCCTTTCACAATAATAATACTTATTCTATGATCCATATAGTAAGTTTTTATTCTTTTTACAAAAAATTGTCCTGTTTATGTGTTAGCAAAATTTCTCTTACAATATAATTTTTTTTATTGTTGTCATTACATGTCCTTATTTGCTTTTAATGTCCCCTTTTTTTTTCAATGTGCAGTGTATATGCAGTGTCAAACATTATAATACACTTTCTTATTTATTTAACTTTGCATTCAAATGTGCAGAAGCTGCAATTTCAGTGTCAATTTGTTTGTAATTTACCTTTTCAACATATTATTTTTATTTTTATTATTTGTGTCACTGTTTTCCTTTTTTGTTTTCTTTGTCTACAATATAGAAGCATGTCTAGATTAACTTCACATATTGTAAAATTAAATAATGATTCTCCATTTAAATATTCGAGTTTTATTAAACAAAATAAGTATTTCAATTTAGCTTATGTACATTAAATAAATTCTTTAAAACATCCCTTCACCACAAAGAAACGTATAGAAATCTTAGTAATTACCCACATACAATAAATATAAATTAACATATACAAATTCCAATTTAATTCCTTTCAGGAAAATAATAAAATCAACATATATCCACTCAAGATTATTTATAGAAAAATGAAAAGTAATATATACTCATAGTTTCTTTTTTTGTTTGTTACATGTTCTCGCCATATAACTGACATATTAGACACACACAATGTGCATGTAGGCTCTGGTTGAATTAACTGGGTGTTATGGCAGATATGTGAGATCGCTAATGGTCAGTTCTCGTGGATTATTTGAGACTCAATAATAGCTCCTGCTCAAAGTTTGATAGTTGTTGCTATCATTGCAGTTCATAAGAATGTCAGATGGCAATTCTCTTCTGTTGCAATTGTTGACCTGACAGAATATGAAATTTCGTAGTCTGGAAGTCGTTGGAATATCACGAGTCATTGCCGTCAGTCTACACACAGTTATTAGTGATGTCTTGTATGTACTGGACTTCTCTTGTAGATTTATTTGGGTGTTGAATTTATTTATTTTTATTTCATCAAAAATATATGTGACAAAACTAATTTTCCAGAAAGACGTTGAATATTCGGGAAAGGCAAAGAAAGGTACTCTCGTGTTTCTTTGCCCATCTTCTTACTTTGGACATGTCTTGCGCTCTTCTTTTCTTGGGTATTCTCTTCTTTCTTGATCTTCTTGCTTCTATGGACGGGAAAAAGTCAAATAATTTTTTTGAAAAAGGAATACAGATCTGTCTTTCCAATATGCCTTTTTCATTTTCTTTGTTTGTATTGTATTTGTGAGATCTCTGTCCTTTTATTTACGTCTGACAACCAAGTTTTTCCAACAGTGTCGTTTTTCTTTACTACTGTATAGTGGCATCACATTTAACATGTCTGCCTCATACACTTGTTATTTATAGCACCATGTCTGGACACCAAATGTGCTCTATCTGTTAGCCATTCTCGTCGTTCATCAACCAAAATCTGACTCAACACACCTCCATACCCTCTCCGCCGACCTATCTATCTCGATGTCTTGGATGGGTACCCCAAACTATTAAATCTTGAGATTCGAAAGGTTTTCTTTTTAGACTTATGAACTAGTATGATAAATTAAATAAATCAAAATTCTTTACAAAAAGTAAAAATGAAAGGTGAGAGTTAGTTTTACAATAATGACATGTTTAAATATTGAAAATACCCTAAAACTCTAATTTTAACCTTAATTATTATGCTTATTCTATGTAAGCTTCTTCAAAGTGCTCTTACATAAGTGTATGTATTCATGTATATTGCATATCCCAAGTTAGTTTGTGAACCATTGTTTTTGTTTTTTATTTCAGTAAATTATTTAGCTTGTGTCATCATTGTTGATTATTCATATCTTATTTAAAATGATTAGTCTGTAGCTTCACACGTCTATCTGTTACAGCAAAAATTGAACATATGATATTGATTATTTACAAATCACTTGCTTTTTGAGTGGCTCACATGGTGGAGTCCCAGTGACTTCCCAGTTTTGGATTCATTAATTCCACTGAATTTTGATGTGATGTTCTATTAATAATTACCGGGCTTTTATACATTGCAAAAAATTTACGAAATCTCTTTTTATTCTTTTGCGAAAGATGGTGTGTTTTAACAAATACCTGTTGCCATATGGTAAATTCTCTGCTTGTTGCAGTTTTATCTGTGGTAGTTTTTCGTTTTACTGCTGCTTCACGGGTATTATATAAAGCAGTTGAGATAATATTATTGTGTAGCAGTCATCTATTTGTAGGAAATTTGATAATTTCTTTAATGCGTTCAGGTGGATCAATATTTTTCAATACGGTAATGGGTGGAAACAATGTAGTACTATGGGGTGTACTTCTTGAAAATACTTTATGTATTGATCTCACATACTGTGATTTTTGCTACAGAACAATCTACATAATCTTTCATGGTTGGTTCCACAGGATTTGCACTGGGTTTGTATTTAGAAATAAAGATTGGCTTGATTTTGTGCTTTCGCATAGTGTTCTTCCAGAGAACGGATTTGTATTGTGGACCATTATTGCAGATTATGCACTGTACCTTTCCTACTTCACGCATAAAATCACGATGAAATGCCTGACTTATCATGAAACCTGTTGCTCTTTTTAATGGAGGTAACGTAGTGTATATTGATGTCAATTCAATTACAATGAAAATTAAGGTAAAGCCTTTATTCGTTCTCGGTAGTGGATCATACAAGTCTGTAGCTACAATTTGTCTCAAATTCTCAGGAATAATGGGAAACATGGGTAGTCGTGTTTGATAGGTTACATTTTTTGCCAAATTACATTTTTTACAGAGCTGTAATACCTTTCGAACGTGCCATTCCATGTTTGGAAAATAAACAGTTTATTTTACTTTCAAGAAACACATCTTTGGAGCAAAATGCCCAGTACTAAAATGTGTGTACCATATGTATTTGTTTATAAGCTCCTCTGGAAGACAAGCCAGCCATATGTCTTTATTAAGGTCGCATCTGTAAGACAGTACGTTATCTTTAACTAGGTATTTGTATCTAATTTTAGGATAAATTATCTTTCTCCATTTGTGCTTGATCGACATCAACTCATGATCTCTGTCTTGCTCTCTCTGTAATTTTTTAAAGCATCTGTAACATAGTTTTCAATGGAAGATTTCTTATGTAATTTATTGCAAACTCCTCTTCATCGGCGTCAATTTGAAAATCATCTGCAATGCCCTGAGGAGCACGAGATAGAGCATCAGCTAAGATATTCTTTGGTGCTGGAATATATGTAATTGTAAAGTCATACTCTTGCAAAGTGTTTGTCCATCTAGCCAAAATGCGTCAATTTAGAAGATAACAAAAATTCTAAAGCTTTGTGTTCAGTAAAGACCTTAGTTTTCCTGCCAAAAGGGAAATATCGAAAACGTTGGAAACCCCACACGATCGCCAATGCCTCCAATTCTGTAATGGAATAACTTTCTTCAGCTTTACTCAAAACTCTGCTTGCGAAGGCAATTGTCTTGTGAATTTGTTTGTCATTCTCCTCATACTGCTGAAACGAAACTACTCACAAACCGGTTTTAGCACTATCTGTTGCCATGCAAAAGTCTTGGTCCAGAGCAAGATGAGCCAAAATTTGTGCTTTGGTCAAAGCCTCTTTAAACTTGTGGAATTCTTCGTGCACTGTTATATCCCATATCCAAGGCTTATTTTTACCTGTTAACTCACATAACCTTGGAGTAGCCAGCGTATCAATCCATATGAGTTTTTGTGAAAATTAATCAATCCTAAAAATCCTCTTAATGATTATTTAATATATGGAGTACCAAAATTACGAATTGCATCCATTTTTATTGATCTGGGGCAATACCCTCTGCTGAAATAATATGCCCTAAAAACTTCGCCTGTGTTGCACCAAATTGTGATTTTGTAATATTAACTGTCACTCCATGTTCTTTCATGATCTATAGAAATTGATACAGTACATAGTTATGTTGCACCCAATTAGGTTTTGCAATGAGGGCGTCGTCCACATAATAAGTGATTCCCTCCAAAATATCTGGTTTTAAAATGGTGTTCAACCCCCAAATGAAGGCAGCAGATGAAACTTTTAAACCAAATGCAACATGTTTGAACTGGTAAAATCTACCAAAAACTATGAATGCCGTATATTTCCGACACTCTGGACTTAACTCGATCTGCCAAAAACTAGAACTAAGATCAATAAACGCAAATACTCTAACACCATGAAACTTCTGCAATAACTCTTCCAACTTTTCTGGACGATCAGTCTCGGAAACAATAACCGTATTCATCTGCGTGGAAACCAGAACTAACGAAATACCGCCATCTTTCTTTCCTACAACATGGAGTGGTGAATTATATGTGGAAGATGCTGGTTCTATAATCCCGTCGTCCAACATTTTTCTAATTCCTAAAGAAACTGATCGTCTGTAACATAAAGGAATTGTGTATGGTGGGACACAAAATGGTTTGTGCTCTTTAACCTCAAATTTGTACTGGAAATTTTTTATGCTACCAGTTTTTGGTGCAAACACTGCAGCTTTGTCCTTTAAAATTTTCTCTAGATTTACTCTATCTTGGTTTTCAACATTACTTAAATTATATAATTTTTCATTGATCTCTCTATGAATTTCGGCTAATGTTTCTTCTGAAAGTGGTTCAGGGGTCCCATCACAAACATACCTTAGTGGTCTACAGTCCTCATTATAATCATCCTGAAAATGTAATTCTACATACTGTCTTGGCAACACTTCATCTTGTAATGACTAAACAAAGAATAACTTAACACTTTCAATAATTACAAATCCTTGATCCATATTGATTATGGAATTCCTTTCATTTAAATAGTTGGCACCAATAATCACATCAACATTTAACTTAGGTATAATCACAAAATTTGTCTCCATCTCATACCTTTGACATTGAAATGTCAATCGCATTTGCCAATTGACTTCTGCTGAATACTTTGCTATTGGACCTGTTACTCTAATTTTCCTTATCTTAAATACAGGTAACTTCTGCTCTGCATTGCATCTTTAAAAAATACTAATTGAATTTACCTTAAGGTGGCTACCACTGTCAATTACTGCATACACTCTTATTTATGTTTACTTTTAATAAAGGTTGGATTTCCTTAATCGTTACTACTTCTCTTTCCTGCTCAAATCGTCCACAGGAGACTCGTAATCAAGATGATTTATTACTAATTCATCCTCCTCTATTTTTGTTGGCACAGGTTCTGACCTACCCATGGGTTTTCCAGATACTGTTGTAACCTGCCCCTTAATAATTTTTTTTGTCTTTTTGCAGAACTGTTGGTTGACATTATCAGTATTTCTTTCAACTATTTCTTGCCCCTGGAACGCCTACACCAACGCTGTCTAAACAACAGGCTCCCTCAAACCCCAAAAATTAATAGAAAACTATGGAATGGTTGGCTTACACATAGACTTTATCTTGTCTAGCTGCTCATATTGGTTCTGAAAATATAGGTAATAACCACTTGATTAATAACCCGAATTATATAGCCACTGATAATTAAATTAAAGCAATGGATAATGCATCTGACAATATTGAGGAAATGGAACCAGTATGGCCAACTAACAAGAAGGGAATGTTAACTGTATTTATTTCCAGAGCAAGTAGATTTTTACTTTCCCCATCCAAAAAAAGGGGAGTCTTAAGGGCAGTTCAAAGAGGAGAAAAAATTATCATTTATATATTTTTATTTAGCTAAAACAAGTTGTCCATTTAAACATTACTTCAATAGAACAGCTGACAAACACATCTCAGAGAAGAGATGATCAACACACTCTACCATTTATCTCTTCTTGACAACTAATTAAATATTTAGTTAAAATTAGGTCTTGGTCTCATTATTAACTGTTCTATGCGAGTTCATTGCCACACTTAGAAGCACGGGAAGGACAGGTTTCATTCACATGGGAAATATTACTTCCCACAAACAGCAGTGAGACAAAATTAAGCATGCAGTGCACAAGCATTTATAAGCTACAAATGTGATCAGATTTTCTTACACTCGTGTGGGCGGTTCTATATTAGGCGAGCTGTGGGGCTATTCACGACAAAGCAACTCAACGTTAAACAATATTTTCCAAACATCTAATAATCAATTCTGAAACAAGACCAGAATTAGCTTCAAGGAAGTTAAATACTCTCATCAGTATTAAATTTGTTTCGATGGTAGCTGGCTGGTGGTCAAAATTTACCTCACCAAAAACTGTCTTAACAGTTACTGAAACTGGGTGGAATTTACCCAATATTTCCCCGAATTACAGAAAACAAACTTCACTTCTTATATTTATTAACTGAACCGAAGGGATTTGTCGAGGCAGAAGGCCCAATGCACAGTGTGGAATGATAATTACTGTTCACTCTGAAACTATGTTCACAATGGTACAAAAATCGTGAAGCCTGAAGAAATTTCTTAACAAAAATACACATAAAATTAAAGCATTTCTTATCCTATAGCAGTTGCAGGTAATAGAAGAGGCTTAGAGCCCAATTGTCTATCTCAGTCCATTGTGTGGCCTTAGCCATGCCAGAAAGTAAGTCCAAAACCATTGCAAACCCCATATAAAATCTACGTAAAATTCGTTGGCGAATCATACATTAAACTGACGTGAATTTAATTTAGAATGAAATCATAGCAACATCAAGAGCGCAAGGCCTTAATTTCGAGGAGGTGCTATTGTGTGGCCAACGCCACGCCAGAATCTAAGTCCACAAGCACAAAGAATTTAAACATATGGACATAATACTAAACTTACAACTACATCCTCCTCTAAGAGGCTATCTCTAATATCTTCAAATTTGACAAAACGCATGTGCCGCACTCCCATTTCTACCTCTGCGTCAGCCAGCATACGTGGAGGTGACGCCCCTAGTCATTGCAAACGCTGCAGGCTGGGCGCACGCCGCCCGTCATTGTTTGCACTACTCGACCCAGGTGAACGGCCTCTGCTGCGTTCACGCTCGTCACCGCCATTCCGTTGGGTTTGATTGCTCCCTCTGCTTCCATCATGCCTCTCCCGACCATTATTCTTCCCATTATTATTCACTTGCACATGGTTATTACCTTGGCCTCAGAATCGTCTTCCCTTTAGGTTCTTACCATGGTTCCCGTCCCCGTTACCATTTCCATTGTGAAGGTTATGGTTATTACTTTCCTGGCCGTTACTCCGTGAACTATTTGAACCATGCACCACATGTGGTGGTCCATTGACACTACGGTCTGCACCTAATTCTTGCAACAGCTGCTGGAACAACTTGACATTGTCCATATATCGACCTGCTATTGCAATTTCTCTTTGCACTCTCTGTGGAAATTTGGTAATGCATATTCTCACTAGTTCAGGCGCTGGATACGGGGCATCAAGATACTGATTTGCACGGGCCATTCCACAGAAAAACTCCAATGGACGCTTGTGTACATGGTGTTCATAATTCTCTTTCATCAATATGTTAAATTATACTCTCTCCTGCATGCTCTTCGGCCAAAATTCTTCAAGAAAGCCCGTTTTGAAGTCCTTGTAACTTCTGCAGTCCCTCATGCGACTATGCATAATGGCTGCTTCTTCGCCTCTTAGGTGACTCATTGCAAATTTTATCTTGAACATGTCTCCCCAGGAGTCTGGAAATGGGTGTTCAAATTGGCTTAGCCACGTTCGTGGGTGAGTCTGATTCCATTCACCCGGGAATGTAAGATAGGATTGCACAGAAACAAAGTGCCTTTTGCAATCCTCTTCGTCAGCTGATGGACACGGCGCTTTGCTAATACTGTTAGTACGACTTCTCAAATCGCGAAGCCGCTCCTCGAGCTTTTTGTGTCCCAGCCTCGCCGCCGCTTTTGTGTCTCGTTTCCGTCGTAGGTGTCGGTGGCCGAGTGGAATGAGACCGACACAGGAATAAAGATAGCACGCTGGTGCAGGTACGGAGGGGAGCAGCCAGAAACTAGAAACACTAGAGTAAATTAGAACGAGATATATATTGAACAGAATTTATACAATACTTAACTTTTACAGAGATCAGTACTGCAGAATGCTGATACATAGTTGTTAGAGGCCTGCCTAGTGCCTATTCGATAGCTAAGTCTTCACTGGTGCCTATCTGAATACGAAGGTCTTAACTGGTTCCTATCTCAGACCCAAGTGAACGATGTCGTTCAGTGGTGGCCACGAGCGGAGTTGTAACAGAGGGCGCTCGTGGCTGACGTCGTAAGAACGCCGCGCCGTGCGTGAATGGCGGCGCGTGGCGAAAGTAGGTGGCGCGCACTTTGGACTTGTGCGACACCACACCGCTCTTGTTGTTCGAGGTTCTTAGGTTTTTCACCTGCCACATCCTCCTGGCGTGAAGCACACAAAACTTCTCCTTCTTGACTATCCACACCTTTCCTGTGTTCATACAGATTCGCTATATGCTCGCGATTTTTCTTATTGATTTCTAATTGAGCCTGTTTGAATCACAGCAACTCTTGCACTTCCTCTGACTCTGTGACCGCAGCTGGTCTGGTTCTGTCAGAGTCAGCTTCAACGTGCAGTGACAGCTGTTCGACTGTTGACGCCAACACTGCTACCTTTTCTGCTACACATTTTAACTCTTTACTAATTTTCAAGAGCATGCTGTAGTTGTTCTTCAGATGCTCCTGAGCCAATGTTCGCGATGTTTGTTCCACTGTTTCTATCCTATTCTCTAAACCTTTACTATATTTACCAATCTATCCTGTATGCTCTTTACTACACCCTGTACAGCCTCCACACTGCTCTCAACTTCGGCTAACTTTTCGCCGTGCATGTCTATCACCTGTTGGTGCTGATCAAACCTCGCGTTAAAGACTGCCGCATGTTCGCTAAACCGTGCATCGATTTTTTTTGATAGCACTTCAGCGTGTTTCCGTTGCTCTATTCCTAGACTTTCTGTCATTTGCAACAGTACTTCCATCATGTTAGTACCGCAAGCAAACGCGCCTTCTCCCGGTGTTCTACTATGCCCTGTTTCTGACACTGTTTGAGCTGCCTCATGCACCTCGGCTGGTGATTCTGCCCGCCTGCGAGTCGTCGCCGCCTAGCCCTTGGCCACCTGTGTGGTCGAATCCGACCGCACGCTATTGTTCGCACTCGCCCTTACTGCATTCCGACTGCTCTCGGCTAACGGAACTCCCTGCAGCGGGGCCGCCTCTTCACTTGCTGGCTGCTCCATCCTAATGCCTTCTGTTCCAACAGCTGATTCTACGGACTCCATGTTTCTCAGGAATCTGCCAGGAAGTTTCATATCAGCGCACATTGCGCTGCAGAGTGAAAGTTTCATTCTGGAAAAATCCCTTAGGCTGTGGCTAAGCCATGTCTCCACCATATCTTTTCTTTCAGGAGTACTAGTGTTGCATGTTTCGCAGGAGAGCTTCTGTGAAGTTTGGAAAGTAGGAGGAGAGGTACTGGCGAAAGTAAACTTGTAAGGTGGCATCGTGAGTCCTGTCGGGATAGCTCCGTCGGTTGAGCGCTTGCCCGCAAATGGCAAAGGTCCCTGTAGCAGCCCTGGTCAGAAACTAGTACTGGTTATCAGGTTGTTTACAATCAGTGGCCCTCTGTCCTCTTTATCAAAAATATACTTTATGTAGCCCACAAGGCCAAGGACTCATTGGGATTTCTCTACCGTCACCAAAAATAAATATTCTTTAACACTAGCAGATACATTGACAAATATGTTGCGTGTCGTTGTAAGTCCCTGTTGGTTTTTAATATCGTCTATGGTACTCTTCTCTGAACTACTACAAATATATCTGTTCCACTGAAACAATTGATAGAAAATATTGCTACTCACAAATGCTGGATGACCATACTATCTGTACCCTTGATAGAATGGATAAAGTTTTACTTAAGGTATCACCCAGTCTAATTGAAGAAGTTGTCAGCCCAGTGTCGCCACTCCCGATATTGTATATCATCAGTGATCACAGAGATATATATTACTATGACACCCCAAATAAAAAAAAAAAAAACAATGCATCTGACATTAAAGAAAATCAATGGTTCAGAAGAACTCAGTTCGAAGGAAAAGAAAAGGAAAGAAAAATAAATAAATAAATAAAAAATCATGACTAATCATTCGAACATAGTTCATTAGTCGTTATCTTCAAAGAGTAATATATACTAATTAAGTAGAAAAATTCTGCAATTTGACACACTTTATTGTTGCTGAAGTCGACCAGTAATACTGCTCGGTTGCAGTAACAAGTAAATTTGCAAATCCTTATCCTCACTGGTTATGCTATCTTTTTACAACAAAAACAGAAAATAACCTACAGTGCCACCACCACTTTCTGGACACCTGTCATAATTAAAATTACAAAATAAAGGCGAGGGCCATTGTTCAGGTGTGGGCAAAACGAATCATTCAAAAGGACTGGTTTCCCACAACCCATAAGAGTCTGCCTGTTGATCTTTAAAGAACAGCCTAAGGAAGAAAAATGAATGTAGTCATCAATAGGTATGGTTTTGATTTAGTCGCTACCCAAATGACGTACCGTAATCACTTCAAATAGAATAATTGTTAAACTGTTATTTTGTTCAGTAGACCATATGCGGCATCTACTAAATAAAAACAACTTTTCACTTTAAAAAGAAAATCTTTGTATCTGTCATGAAAGTAACTTTACATTTAATTACTCTTCTTGTCCTTAGCCGGTGAATCATACTGTTTCCACGCCTTCTTTTCAAATATGGAACATAAGCAGTATAGATCCAACTTCTCAATAATAAATATGAGTGGAACTCCATCACACTCACGATACTTCGCACAACACGCTGCCTCCGACAGTATCTACCATCCATACTGTCTCCCAACTTAAAAAAAAATGGAACTATCTGCTATGTCCAAAAATTTTAATAAAATCGACTTACCACTATATTATACAGGGTAACTATTAAATTCCACTACGAATAGATCGTAATTATACACCAGGCTAAGAGAAGTTATTCATTACTCTGTGGACCATCAAACAGATAACAAAAACAAATTCATCCATATGCATGAAACATAACTTTCATGACCTGATACTCCCTTGATTTACGAGTAAATTCTTGTAAAATAAGACCAAGAATTATGATCGATTACTGATTAATTACTTGTGGAATAAAACCACATAAGATACTGCATAAACTACTTACTTAAATTACGGCACTTGACCCTTGATACATCATCTTAAGGTGGCTAAATGCATCATAATGCATCAGTTCATCATAAAAATCATTTAAGATGGCTGAATTACTTTTTTATAATATTCGACAGTACTTTTGTAGCAAACCTTGACCTACGGACACATTCATTTTTTTCCCTTAACATAAGGTTTCTTTTTAGTAACGCGCTTCTATGCTCCGCGGGAGACCCGTTTATTCTCTGCTTCCGCACTGTTAGTATGTCCAGAGAAGTGTACGCCATCTTACTTTGGTCAACTCTCTCTGCTCCAGTGCGTTCACGTGAAAACATACAACAACATAAAATCACTAGGTATAAATATACCATTCATACAAACAAAACAATTTCGTCAACCTAACTTGTTTGCCATATACTCTCATTTTCCTATCATATAGAAGTCATGATGTACTCCAAAAAATTCTTTACATCCCAGGTTTGAGTCCCGGTTCCGGCACACAATTTTAATCTGCCAGGAAGTTTCATATCAGCGCACACTCCGCTGCAGAGTGATAGTTTCATTCTGGACAATTGACAAATTCATGTGTAATTACTCATTACACTCGTGACCAATACAAATATGACGTGTGAGGTATCAAATGAATCGGAATGACGAGTAGAATGTGATTCTCTACATGAAATTGACATGGAAGGAAGACAGAAAACCTTGACTCCTTACAATAGAATATTTATAGTGATATTCCTCACCTGAAGCATCAATGTGACCAGTGTGCAGACTTTTTTTCAGTGTGCAGACATTTTTTCAGCGAGCGTTTAACGCTATGATGGCTATTTAAAAGTAAAAAAACATACATTTTTGGAAATGGGAAAAATTATTCTTTTAGATGGAGACAAAATTTTTATTCGAGTTTTCAGTTTTTTTCACGTCCAGGTCCTCTTAAGACGGTTTTAAATGACCAAGTTGCCTGTATTTGTAGACTAAAATTGTAATCGCTACCATTTGGGCAAAATAGAAACTTCACATTGAAAATTGAATTGTATGTTGACCTACCTAAAGGGGCATTGATCACAAATGCCTAGTCTTCGAAAATTCGTTAGTGGAACGCATTCTTGGCATTTAGTTCTTGTGTCAAAAGGCCACTAGATTAGACTTCTTGACATGATTAATTACTCTTGTGGTCAACTGAGCCAATTTACAAGTAGATCTCGTCATGAAAGAGGGGAAACATTGCTGGTATTGCAGAGGCTGTATGATGATATTAACATAAAAAATATGTTGTACACTTTCCAGAGTTAATGTAAAGCATTTATGGTACATTGTTAACCCCTTTTTCTTTGATTCTGTAATATGTTGAATATTTGTATATTGTCGTGTTTCATTATAATGATTTTGTTTACGATCAAGCTTTGCCAGTGACATGCCAAAGATAAATTACGTGAGCAGAATGCACATTAACCTCCTTGCTGAGGTAGACGTTTTTAATCTGTGAGCAAAGAGTTTTGATCTTTTGGTTATAAACGAGAGTTCAGCTCTAGCAGGTTGTCAGTTGGAAGTCAGTGTTGGCTTGCACTTAGATATTGATAGTTATGTTTTGAATTTCTTTGAAACTGTGATATATTCTTGTACTGGAAAAGACGTATTTCAGTTGTAAAAGAGTGAAGTAAAATTGGGAAGTTCACCTTAGAGGATGGAATAAACAACTTGTGAAGATTTCACTTCAGCTGTTCCTCTTTTGAAGCTTGACTGCATCTATATGCAGAAATTCTATACTATCTCGAAGAACCTGAGTGTGATCATTTCTTTGCTGAATGTTTGGAAGATTGTTTTTTGTAAGTGTGTTGCCCACTATTTCCATCCCCCAAGAAGTTTGGGGCAATACCATTTCACATGGTGGACGAGCAGGGATTGTGAAAGCTGGGATTGTTGTCTCGCACTTGATCAGCGGATTCTACAAAAGCCAAGCTTCAAAGGAACCTACTTTAATGAAATTGAAACCAATGGGAAAAAATCTCCAACATATACAAGATACTATAATCTTCAGTTTCTACAATCAAGTGGTACTTTTTCATTAGTAGTATGCTTGTGAAGGATTAGGTGTCAACATAATGTGTAGATTAATCCTGTTTGTACTAAATGGCTGATGCTAAGAATCGTTATCAAAATGTAAAAGATCAGGCTGAAAATGTGTTTATGTCAGAATCCTTAATTGACATTAATGAGAATATGGAAGAATCACAGTTGGAAAAAGTACAAAAAATTCACCTCTTCATGGAATCACTAGTCAGGAAATTTTAGACAGTGACACTCCCTTATTCGACCAAATTGCCCTATTAATTGAGAAACAGAGGAGGGTGACAGAAAGTTTAAATGAGAAAACTGAGCTGATTTATAGGAAAACAGATAATCAAGTGAAGGAAACTGCAGAATTAAAGAAATTAAATGATGAAATGACCAAGATCATTGAGGAGGTTAACCAGGTTAATAGTTAGCTCAATAATCATATTTAAAAGGAAAAAATGAAAGTGAAGTATTTAATACGAGAATTTTTACTGTAGAGCAAGAAATACAGTTATTATAAATAAAATGTTGAGTTTCGAATCAAACGAAATAGAGGTTAGTAAGCAAGATGATTGCATGCAAAAAGATTGAGCTGACAAAAACTATGTGAGTTTGGTTGGTCAGAGTAGTATGTGGAGCAATATAAAATCATACCCAGGTAATAAAAATATCAAGGCAGTACATTTTATTCATTTGTGAAAATATTTTTTTTTCCTTTTTTGTGTGCCATGTCAGATGAAGCTAAAATTAAGTTTGTAAAGAAATTTCTTGATGACCCTATTCTGTCTTCGGCCATCCAGTACATTCAATCCAATATGAATTTCGAATTATTTGAAAGAGCTTTCCTGAGTAAATTCTGGCCAGTCTCTGAACAACCACAAAAAAAAAACAGAGTGAATTTTTGAATGGGTCTTGTTATAAAGAAGGTGGGGAGAGTATGAAGGAATCTGTGTAAGACAACTGAAAAACTGAATTCACCTAGACAATCCACTAGATGAAATCATTCAAATTGACGGTTTAAATAGGATATTACCTAATAAATTTTATTGGAGCCTTGTTTATGAACCTGATGAACCTGTTAAAGAATTTTGGATATAGAAAAATTGGTTCATGCTGCTGAGGAGGAGGATGACTTTTATCATAATCAGAGAGATTTCTCAAATAGGAGATGGCAGAATGATCAATACACAATAGGCAATCTTTAGAGAAAGGAGTATGACAATGAGAGGACAATGAATCAGGGGGCTGGAAGTAACTTAGGCACTGATACAGGAAATCCTCAATGTAACAAAAGTAGAGACAAACGATGGGATAGGAATAGCACACAACAAGTCAATAGAACAGAAAATAATGATTCCATAACTTCAAACTAATTAACACTCCTAGGATAGCCGCCATGGGGTGGAAACTAGATTTCAAAACCAGGCCAAATTCAGTACAAACACAAAAAAAGAAAGAAAGTAGAAGTAGAACTTTCTAGATTAATAGAACTGATTTGGTACATACTTTTGGGAGAATATTTTAGATGAGTTTTTAGATTTTGTTGAAAAGTTGGAACGAGCATTAAAGTTTAAACCAAATCACGGTAACAGGTTTACAAAAACTATTTTGTGAAGAGAGAATGAGTGATGGAGTGAATGAATGTATGCTAAATAGGTCTAAGTCTAAGAAAGAGTATGAGGAAAATTTGATTTTGGTAGAGATTAAGTGTGCAGAAAATTCCGAGAACTTATTGAGCAGTAGTGATAAATGCAACTTTGTGTGTACTAAATTTTGTGAATTTGAGGCTGTGGATGTAAGTGGTGAATTTTGTGAAGGCATCATAGCGATGGGCACGCTAGCTGGTAACATTTTAAGTGATAAATCGGCGGATGTGAGTCAAGTTGATAAGGAAAGCGGCGCAGCATTGTTTTCGTCAGCTGGTGATGAATTATATTATGTATGTGGCATGATAGGTGATTTATTGTTGAAGGGAAATGAAATAAGTGAGACATGTGGTAAATTTGAAGCTACTGAGATTATGACAGCTACAGGGGAAAAGAGTAAGCCCATCACGCAGGAGATAAGTTTAGAATTTAACTATTGTGGATACGAATTTAATGTCAGATGTTTTGTGATAAGTGGGTTGGTGATAGATGTTATATTAGGTACAGATTTTCTATGTAAATATAAAACGTCTCAACTGTGTACAAAGGTATCTCGAATCTGAAGTAGAAGGATTAAAATGAAAGGTGAAATTCAAGAACTTACTAACAGGGGAGCAATGCCCGTACTGTAATGGCGGGTAGAGAAAAAGAATAAGTTAAATCTTTGCTATGAATGGTGGTTTCAGTGTATTTATGTTTACTATATAAAAATTTCAGGGAAATTGGGTGTTTATTGTATGTTGTCTAAAATAAGTTGCTATGCTGAGGAGAACAAAAAGGAATTGTGTGAGCGCACTTTGGTACATGGAGGTCGGCAGTTTGATGGGATAATGTTGATGAAAATTATTTATTAAATGTCTCTATAATTTTTGGTTTAAAAAATATGAGGATAGTTGTCAGAGTGTTGTCACAAATATTTTGGTGTGAGGAAGTAGGATTAATTTCTCAGTAAAAAAGATGTGATAATTTTAGGATTGCAGCGTATTGAAAATTATAAGAAGGATCTTAGTGAGATGAGTAGTTTATATACGGGTTGATATGGAAATTTAATTTTTGATTCGTATTTGGGGATTAAAAAACAGACTAGTGTTGCAAACACAAAAATTACTATAGTGTGGATATGTTTTCTTGTGGGAACATCGACAGACTGATGATAAAAGTAATATTTATTAATGTATACATTAAAAATGTTTTACTGCATTGTTGTTGAAGAGAGTGTATCGAATCCACTGGGGAAGGCATTAAAAGCTGGAACCTTGGGGATTCAGTTGGGTTTCTATATATTGGTAACTATATCGTATTCGAATTTTAAAAGTCAACCACTGTACGAAATAAGAGCCTTGCCTTGACACTAAAATTAGTAAATAAGGTCCGTGTGAACTACTGGTTACTCCCTGCTACAAAGCCTTGTTCTCTCGCCCAAACTGAGAACTGACTCGCTTCAAATTACTTCGGGGACAGATGACCTAGCTTTTTAGTCCCCTCAAAACCATCAACAACAACAACAAATTAATTTGATAACAGGAAGTTAATACGACATGGGTCAATATACATAGCAGTTCACATGTTATTACACACAGACGTTGATAAGCAAGCCACCACAATTGAAGTTATCTAAGAAAGGTGGCTTAGAAAACATTTATGGCGCAAGGGGATTTAGATATAAGAAAAAATTGCATCTGAACTAGTCCTCAGCACTTGTGAAGAACAATATTAAATAAAAGAGATTTAGACTTGTTTATTCAGATAGAAACCAAGCAAAATTGGGGACCAATTTTGTTAATACAATAAAATGAATCTCTTACATGGATCAATAGGACGGTGCCCAGCCTAAATTATACATGATTTAATGTTACTGGGGGAAAGGATTCACAAACAACACTCATTCTCTCACACACACGCAATGCCACAGCAAAACTCACCAAAAACAGTGTGCTGAGATGAGGTGGAAGCAGGCGCCGGTATCGTAGTCAAAATTCAGCAAGTCGGAGGTAGCACAAAACAAAATATACAAACACTTTGAAGCTGGCTCAGGTCTGTCATGCCTGTTTTGAGATGGTGCGATGTGTATAGCAAGTTAAATTACATCTGAATTGGACCGCAATCAAACACGCTAACAGTGACACACGGCTACATTACGTGAACGCGCTCCACTGAAGGTGAACTGGTTGAAAGTCGGATTCGTTATACATCATATACATACATCATGGTGGATTCTTAAGTTGTAGTCTGTTAGAAATTGATCTCGGTATTGGTTTTATAAGAGAAGTGGCGTAAACTCAAGCGATTAGCTGCAAGCCCTGGAAGTCGGAACTCGGACCCACGTGGTTCCGAAAACCGATAATGTTGAATAAATACAGTTTCCGAAAAATAAAGAAAATTAACTACTGCATGCAACCCATATAAATGTTTAGAATTACATAAGGAAGCTACTGAAGGGGGTTTTACAAGGCTCTGAGACAATTACTTACAAAGACAGAGTACGTACTATCAGTCGGAGAAGAGACAGCAAAATTAAAATAGGTGGGGAGAGAAGATCACGAAATATTAGTGGAAATCAGAAGGAAACCCGCATAGTTACTTGCCTGATGGGCATCGAACAAACAAGAGTGGAAGCTGAAGGCTTTGTTTTATGAACCAACCACGTGGAACACATATCACTCATGGAAGGTAATGATAGGAAGTTTTTTACATGCACTGTACAAAATGAACATATCACCTATTAGAAATCGGGCCCCACAAAGTTCGAAAGCATTTACACAGAGTTCATACACCACCACATGATCACAAAAGGTTTTAACATACCAACCTGTTATCAAACTACAACTAGAATCACACACACCGCGTTTATCTATTGGAAATCACTGAATTGAAAAACGAGAACACATTTCCACATACGATCGGAGAAAATATTCACAAAAATGATTCTAAGTTCACGAATCTAAGTTGAACGTGCTAGTCAATGAAAGCTACCATCTCCAGAAACAAGAGCAGAACCAACCTTACCTCACCAGATGACCAGCACAGAGTGATGAGCCGAGCAGCCACCGGGGCGCGGGAAAACGAGGGAAGCCACCAGAAGCTGGAAAATCCAGGAAACAGCAGTGGTGGGGACGGACAGCGATACTTGCGCTGGAGGGAAGGCTCGCTAAATAGACTGTAACCAAAGGGTGTAGAAACCTCTTTGGTAACCTCAGCAGCTATCGACTCTGAGCCAGAGAGAACGATACAAAGCGAGCTATCACTCCCCACATTCAAACAACCATAGATTCTCGCACACACTTAAAAGTACAACAACTGCACATTCTCACAGGGACAGTGGCATAGCAAAGAATCCATACTTGTGCCACATTGATTAATATAATAATAAATAATTAATATAACAAAATAAGAAAAACCTAGCAATATTAACAATTATTTTAACACATTAAATAGAAATGCTATCCCTTAAGCCTTGAAAAGAGTGGGGTTCAAGTCTTTAAAAAATGATAATCTAGCAACATTAAATAAATTATAACTTTACAGAAGTATACAAGAAATGTATGGAAGACGACAGACGGTCGTCTTTCAATTTCAACCAGTGTTTTCATTTCGTCCGGGACAGTCGGCTGCAGAGTCACACACATACCGACAAGTTACGACACTGGTAGAAAATTGGTGACAGTGCTGCAGGCGGAGGAACCATATCGTCGGATCAATGAGGCACAAGGGCACATTAAAGTAATATTTGCGGAGTGAAATTAGTGTGCTTCAAGCCAAAGGAACATATACTTCTCTGGGCATTTAATTAATATGCTATAAATTTTATAATTTATGTTACTTTAGATTTAAATCTGATATATGAAATGGAATGCTGGTTCATAGGGCACTACAGATTTATACACTTTGTTCTGGCACAGTAGTTGGTAATAATTTTAATGTTTTTATTAATTTAAGAGAAAATGGTAACAAATGTTGGTACTAGTTGACATGATAATTTGGCAGGCAAGTGGAGGTGTGTGAAATTACAGATTGTAATGAGACAGGTCTGTCAGACACATATAGGACCTATCATGAAAAGAACGATTCCGGGTTGGATCTTAACGTACAGATAAAGTGTTTAGTATATTTTACACTACACGAGGTGTGGAAAAATGTGTATTTTGTGGCTGGAAGGCATGTTTGTTGCAAGGTGTCATTTAGTTACAATTTGACAATTAACGAATGCTAATTAATAATGAGTTAAAGTCCATAGCACTGAAATAATTGATGTTATAAATTATCAATAAATGAACATTCTCTAATAATCAGATATCCGCCAATTAAATACTCAGAATAACATTTCAAAGCATTTGAAACACTAAAATATATGTAAAATTATTTGTTTTGCAATGTTATGTTGTTTAATAATCGTGTCACTATAATAAATGTAGGAATTGTCCTAATTGTTTCCTAATAATGATATATATCTAAAAGAACATGTAACAGATAATATTTGTCTAAAACTTGTTACTCACTGGATAGATTTTATAATTAGAAGTCTGTGTAAGTGAAAATTTATTAAAAATTTATGATTCTGTTTCCAAAAAACGTATTGAAAACTAGTACTTACATGTCACGAATTTTATGTATAATACATTGTTTCTTAAATGATTTTACGATTTAATGTAATACGAATCACCTAAATCACCTAATGTAATTATTAATGTAAAATAATTCATTAAATTGTAATTGTAAATTATTATTTAAACTGATTCCAATAATATATAAACACTTTTCTATTGTTTGTATCTTATATAAGGAGAGGCGCTGCAGCCTCGTGGTCGGTTAGCTCTGTATCCGTTTTTAGTATCAAACCTATATCAGTTTGTATCAGCAATGTTTTGTAATTAAATCACGGTTATTTCTGCAAAGTTGTTTTTAATTTACATTGTAGATAATCCTCCATCTCGTTAAAGACCCCGATTCATGAAGAAGAATATGTACATTTCATAAGTGTGACACAGATCCAGTCGCTGGCAACGAATTTAAGCTCACCACCCAAAATGTGTAACATGCCAAATTCGCTAAATCAGCAATCAACAGTTAAGAAATAATTTGGCAGTGACATATCGGATGTTGTGTTACAAGATACAGGTGGAAGTTGGTTGTTTCCATGTAAAAGGCTAACAGTGTGGACCTAGTGAATGTAATACAGATAGTTACAATTTTCCTAATCTGCTCGGTAACCAGAAACGACGCTCTTGGCTGAGCAAGGCGGCTCTCCCAGATTGCAGCTGAAATACAATATAGCCACACACATTATTCTAAAAATCCATATAAAATCAGGGGATGATCATACGGCAAATATAATTATAAGAATGGATTCAGGAGACTTGGCAAAATCAAAAGCCGTAATTATAATTTCAATATTCCTTACAGATAAAAAGCCGACAAATTTCAGTACTATAATAATAATATTATAAGACTTATATTTTACAATTATTGATACATAGTGTTTACCAGTAACAGTTTAAGAAGCAAATGGGCAGCATTGCACCATGCTACCTATCTTAAAATATGTACCTCATTATTTCCATATTCTTTCAATAAACTTTATTTTACTCTCTTGTTCTGCTTTTCGTTGAGGTAGTAATATTCTTGTGTCAGAACATAGTTTCCACTACAGAAAGACAAAACATGAACCCAGCAAAGCACATTACATTCATATACGTATTTTATTTTTAGTAAAGTTCGTTTTATGTTGTAGACTGCCACTTAAATATTTCATGGCCGACTAAAAATAGTAGATATGAAGCAGATAATATATACATGAACAATAATATGTATTTGTGGACAAGAACTGAATATATTTGCATAAAAAGCCATAATAAATTAAATATTAATTGTGTAACTATATTTCGATGGCAGCAGCATATTTAAAGAGTGAGACGCTACCTGAGCGAAAAGATTCAGTCTCAACAGTTTTTAGTATTGTTAAATATGTATATGTTTATTAAATGTAAACAACATTGTATTTTAAAGATGAGGCGTTAGGATGCACAGAAGGATATAATTTTGGGAGCAGGGAGAGCACGCTTTTCGAACGCTTGGGAAGCGACACGTAACTTGGACTTCGTGGTGAAAGGTTGTGATGCTGGGTGGTCTGAAGCCGCATTACAAACTTGTGATTTGAAGAGATAGGCATGTGTGAACTTAGAAAATTTACAAAACTGTGACTGCAGAACTTAGTCTCTGCTTGAAAAGTGGTAAACTATGAACGGTAGTATGGCTGTGGAACTGTGATAAATCAGCAATCGTGTACTTGTGTATTGAAAAACGGTGTTTTATAACAAATACTGTAATCACGGATGAATTTGGAACTGCAATGTTCGATGGACTTCACTAATGTATGAGTGATAATTTGGAACTTTTACTCTCGAGTGCGTGTGATACTTATTGTGCCTTTCATGAACAATACTTGGGGAAATATTCAGATATTTACCGATGTATGAAGTAGGACTACTTCCGAATTTTATGTCCAAAATGAGTAATAAACTTCATTTATAAAGAATTACTTCGTGAGTGAATCACTTCTTTATCTTACAATGCATTTCGTTGGTTATTCACAGGTTTAATTTATGTTTGTTAAAATATATTTTCACATCATCATATGCAGATTGAAAGACTGGCTAAACTGCAGATTAATTATTGATCTTGTTTAAACAGATTGTGTACCTGTTTGGGGCATAGAAGCTGGCATTAATAACTCAACCCTATGAACCAAGAGAACCATAAACCTTTTACTACTCTGAGTTATGTATTGCCCTATACTTACTGGTGAATACCGAAAGGAAGGTCGCAACTTGTTAATTAAATGTAAATTCCCATAAAATATACTACAATAATTTTTACCTGGTACAATGGCGACAACTGCATATTGCATTCTCAGAATATTCTACTCATTATTCCAGTCAGAAAGTGCCCATCTCTTTCCATTTTGTGGTTTGTTTGAACTATTTTGCTGTGTGATTAAATATTGTTTAAAAACATATTTTCGTAAACTATAATTTAGTATGCCTACCACACTATATATTACTTGTATGAAAAGTTGTCGGTGTCGTTCGGTAATAATAATAATGTAGTCAGTTGTCAAATGTAACATTAATTATGACATTGGTTCGAACTGACTCTATGATAATATTGTAACTTTATTAAATTATCTTTTCTTACTTATTACTATAGTGTGCCAGCTGTAACGATTTTTCTTTGTCCGTTTTATTTGAATTATTGGCTTACTTCTTTGCACTTGCTGATGTCTTTACTTGCATAATTGTATCATATAACCTTTGTTTTCAATTGTGTATATTTGACTTTGTTTCACAAACCTGTCTTGGCCGAACTCTTGTTGCTTCATAAATTGTTAATCGGAACTAACTGTTTTCAATTTCAGAGTCGCAATGGATTTTTTCCGGAGATAACACAGGAGTACATAGTTCCTCTAACCAGAGAAAATAAAATAATGGTACATATATACAGACATATATTACTAGACTGGCAAACTTGTCTCTCTAACTCAAATCTGACGCCGTCATCTTGCTTTACCTTAAGTAAAAAATTTCCATATTGTACTACTATGATCTGACATGAAATGACGTTGTAAGCTTTTCTAGTTGGTTCAACAAACTTCACATTTGAACTAGTACTTCCATAATAGGTGAGTTTAACAGATACACCATTGAATCGTCTTATGAGTAGAACATATTACAAAATGTTAAAGCAGAATGAAGTTTTTAAATAAACACTCAGGAAAATAAAGATATGTGTTACAGACACACTACAGCCGGAGGTTCGAATCCACCCTCGGGCTTGGGTGTTTGTATTGTCCTTAGCGTAAGTTAGTTTAAGTTAATCAAGTAATTAGTGTGTAAGACTGGAGACTGATTACCACGCAGTTTGGTTGCGTTAGGCCTCACACACATTTGATCATTTGAATGTGTTACAGACGACAAATAGCATATTTATAAGGGTCTTGCTATTTAAGAAACTGGTAGCAGATTAACATAAAAGGCAACTCAATACCATATATGCCAATGTATAATTTTTGTAAGAACACTCAAATGAATAATCATATAGTACATGTTATCCATGACAAATAGCACTTTTATAATGACCTTACAATGGAAGGAACAGCCGAAGTCCAATGAAATTGGTGACAGATTAATAAAAATAGCAAATCAATTGAACTAATTACTGTATCTCCCGTTTGCCATGCAAAAAATTACAGCGATTATATCAAAACTTTCATGACAGCATAATTACATCAGTTCATCCATATTTCTCTACATCTACATAAATACTCTGCAAATCATATCGAAGTAAATGACAGAGGGTTCATCAAACTGCTCTAATGAAATCTCTGTATTGATTGATTTCTGTAGTTATGCACATGACTGCTTACACGTTTATAGAATAGAAATATGGCGACAAGACATCACTGACACCAATGATAAGTTATACGGCAGTGTCAGTTTGGTAATATACGTCTGTCAACTAGTGATCTCTATACAATCTGGTTGTATACTGAGCACTAAACTGCAGTGTGTCTGCATGTTCATATGTTTTGCTTGTGATTTTGCATTGTCCGCCATGTTTAAATTTGGCAAACGAATTTCCATAATTTTTTACATGACAAATTATTACTTACTTGCTTCTTGTTTTGAATTTTTGTCAGTATCTACTGAAATAGGAATTGAAACGTATTATCTTTAAATAATCTAGTAGATTCTAGTAATATTTGGTAGCACATATATTTCAATTTGGCAAGAAACGAAATATTAGCATCTATGGTTGGCATGCTCAGACTGCCGAAGTTCACATACAGGTAGTATAGAGATCAATGATGTGGACAGATAGTAATTCCACTGTCTAACATATACAGTCACAACAGTTCCACTGATTTTTGTTACACACCACAACAGGAGCGCTGCAAGCGAGCAACATGGGACGTTTCTGAAAAACGATATCAGATAAGTGTGACTAGTTTCATTTAAATTGCTAAGGTGGCTTCCCCACTGCTTGGAGCGCTAGTGTTGTTGCAACTGTCAGTTGGTAACAACTCTCATAGCAGTCAGTGTACAACTGTGTATGTTAGACTGTGGTCATTCTCTTATTTCAAATTATGTTGTACAAGATATTTTAGAATAAAAAATGATCATTGACAGTGTAACACCAGCTTCCTCATCTGCCACCAGTACAGGCACACCAGCAAATTCTAACAATATTTGCACCTTTTGTAGATCATGTTCCACAGATTACTAGGTCTCACTATTCTATTCTTTTTTCTGAATTTCATTGCTGATTGAATAGTTTTCCACTTGGGAAATGCTACATCTTCTAGGACATTGTCGGTACAGGATACTAACACAGCCTAACATATACAGTCATGAAACTCGTTGAATTTTGTTATAAACCACGACAGCAGCGCTCCAAGCACCTGGCAAGGTAAATTCTGAATACAATATACGAGGTATGTCCATGAAGTAAGTTCCGTTTGGTTATATAATACAAAAGTGTACATATACAGAAAAAAATATTTATTGTACAAAATTCTACAACTGTTAAAATACATTTCTACGTACCTTCCGAAATTTTGTAGGCACTTGTCATAGCGTATCACAAGTTTTTGTGTGCCTTCTTGATAGAAGGTTAACGCCTGTGTATTCAACCATGTGGTAACATGTTCTTCCAGGTCGTCATCATCGCTGAAGTGTTGACCACCAAGGATAGCTTTCAGATGTAAGATGAAATGAAAGCCGCTAGGAGCAACGTCTTGGATGAATGGAGGATGATAAGTGAAATTCGCGTTAGCGCTGTTTAGTCACATTCGCCTTGTGAGGTCGGGCATTATCGTGGAGAAAAAGGAAGTAAAAAATAAAACTTTTGACAGTAATCCATAGACAGGGCACTAAGTGTAAACTTACCGATTTGCTTAATCTTCTTTTCAATTGTGTGAACCAGTTCAACGGTAAGCACGGACAGGTGTCCACTTGATCATGTCCTTCACTGAACAGTCTGACCCATCTTGTAACCACTGAATCACTCATAGCATTTTGTCCGTAAACCTTGCAGATTTGCCGATTAATTAACTTTGGTTTAACTTCCTTTGCATTTAGAAACATAATCACAGATCTGATTTCACATGCAGCGGCATTTTCAATTACGGCTGACATTATAAAAAAACAAAACAAAGCACAAGTCGGCAGGGGCGATCTGAAAATGGCGTATGTGTCTTCTCTTCGACTCAGAGAAACTGCCGCGTGTGCTCGGTACTGCGATCGTAGTGCTGCCATGCATAGATATAGAAACAGAACTTAATTTGTGGACGTCCCTTGTAGTATGAGTGTCAATAGGATCATTTAAATTGATTTTAAGTTACTTTTTACAATAGAGAAGTTATATGGAGCCATAAAACTCGGCAATAATGACAAAATAACTCCCCATGTCTCTTTATTGGGTTTCCTATGAACCATTGAAACGTACAAAATGTTAGATAGTAAACAATTAATATAAGATTCTCTTGAAATATACGACTTTTTAATGAAGAATTTAATTTTCTATTAACAACAAAAACTGGCTAATAAATAATAGAAGATCTGCCTTTTTGCAGAAAGACGTCGGTTTTCTACCCAGAAACGTCAAGGTTTCTTCATTAAATTGCCAGCCAAATCAGTGATTGTTGAACGTAATAAACGTATATGGAATACAATAACTATGTTATTTAATGAAACAGTTCAGCAACAACAGGTTTAGCTGAATGAAAAACCTCAAAAATGTGACAATAAAACGTAAAAAATAAGTTTTCCAACAAAGCAGAAACCATTCTACAGTTGTTGATACATCTAAACCACAAACAACAAGTATGTTCAAGATTTTGTTTTGTACACAAAAGTAATTACACTCAAAAGCATATGCATTTAAACCGAAGACGAATGTTCAAATCATTAGGCTCCATACTGAATTGTTACGTATTAAAGAAAGTACCTGTCATGTAAGAACATACTGGACCAGAAATGTATGTTTCACATTTATTTACATTATATTTCTTTGAGAGGAATAAGCTGTAAATATTCACAGATTCAAATATTACCTCATTAATATGCTGTTTATATCACTGAATCAGTGAAATTCAGTGGTTTTTACAATTATTTCACAATCAGATGAAAACCTAGCATTACCTGATTATTTATTTATTCCAGCCTTGAATTAGTACTTCTCCTATCAGTTATCTCTCTCTGTCAATCTCTTTCTTTCTAAAACCATGTTATATTTATGGGAGAATATTGTAAGAATTAAGGCTGCCTTGCATAATGTACAAAATTATAAGTACAGTATCCAAACAAAGAAAGATAGTAATAAAAATACAAATGACATATAAAATTCCTACGATCTCATATTTATTGAGTTATATGTTGTACAACTGTATAATTTTTCAGGTATGTATTCAGTTTTATAAGCGCTATACAACTGTAAAATCTGTTGCAAATACAATTAGTAGTAAAGACGTAATATATTAAAACTTAGTGATAGGGCGGTTTTCCATGAATGTGACTGTTTATGTGCTCCTATGTCATGAACTGAACAATTTCGAAGGTACATTCAGCTATAAGTGTGTATACGTCTGTAATATTTCCTGTGGCTACAATTTGTTGTGTAGAAATTATAAATTGTGATGTCATACCGAATACTGTAGTTTTAGCAGAATAGCAGAAAAGTAGTAAGCGAGAAACTTTCTTCCTTTCATAATTTTGTTGTGGTTTTTAGTGAGAAAAAGTTAAATAAAGGTTTGAAATTATGTTTAAAGTTTGTTGCAAGTCGCTAAGTAGTCTCATTCTCATATAGCTTTTTTATAAAGTCTCGCCACATTATATGGCAGTTTTTTGCGATTCCTATTATTTATGACGTCATATCTCCTGAAACATTTGTCGTATGTGACTCTTAACCTTGCAGGAATTATTACCTCATGATAAGGAATATGTGTATCAAATTTGATTGAAATTGGTCCATTCGTTTAGGAGGAAATGTGCAATATTGTCGGGTGATGTAGCAGTTTTTCTCGGATCTTATTGATTATGGCGTCATATCTCGTGAACTGATTATCGTACAAGGATAAAATTTTGAATGTACATTCTGAGGTATGTGTAGCATTTCTCATGAATACAATTAATAATGTACAAGTAATAAATTGTAACATCATGCCAAATGCCGTAATTTTATTGTATGAACGCTCAAAAAGTAGTAAGCGACAAACTTTTTTCCTATTATCATTTTGCTGGGGTTGTCAGCAAGAAAATGTTTCGTAAAGGTTAGAAATTATGTTTAAAGTTTGTTGCAAGTTGCTATGTGCTCTCCTTCTCAAATAGTGGACTGATAAAGTCACATTATCACGTGCCACAAAACGCGGACGTTTTCATTTTTTATGACGCCATGTGTCCTGAACTACCGGTTCTATTGCAAAATAGTTTCGTAGGTGACGTCTTATACCTATAAACTACATACCTGCCAAATTTCAGCTTCAAAGGTGAAGTAGTTTTGAAGATTTAGTGTTTAGTTAGCGAGTGAATGAGTAAGTGAATGAGTGTCCTTTCGCTTTTATATAAGTAGAACTTATTTATGTCTGTTGATATTTTACTAATGTTTGGATCACGAAAATTACAGAAACAATTTGGTTAATTACGTAGAGTAGTTATTGTAAGCAAACATTATCTTACATCGTATTGCCTACTATTACGAGTGCTAGTGTCGTTGCAACTTTCAGTTGCTATCAACTTTCACAGCAGTGCATGTCATAAGGATGTGTGCTAGACTGTGATATTAATACGATGCAAAATACGACTCCCTCTCCTGTTTTTAAAACTCATATGCTAGAAAGCAATATCAAAGAGATACTAAAACTTCTCAGACAAAAACTCGGATCCGCTAAGCAACATACTGAAAACTCTAAACAACATTCTGATTACATTGACAAAATTTCACAAAAAATTGTAGTTCTCGCCGAATCACAAACTGAAATTGCCAAGCAACAATCGAATCTGCTATGCAATAAACGAATTAATTGAAAAACTATCTCAAAACATTGAAAATGTAACTGAGTCTCTTGAATAAAAACTTTCACGACATATTGCATATGCTACTGGATCTCTTGAACAACAACTTTCACAAGACATTGTTGACACTACAGAATCTCTTCAACGGAAATTTTCGCAAGACACTGCTAATACTTCAAAATCTATTGAATGGAAAGTTTCTCAGAACATTGTTAATAGTAACGACCATCTTGAGTGAAAATTGGAATGGAAAGCAGAAGTTTGCAAACAACAATTGGATTCTCTTGTACAACTTGTTGATCTTAAATTTCAAAAGCAAACAGTGTTTCATGAACGAAAATTGTCACAGGACTTAGCTAACATAAATAAGTCCTTTGAATAGCATGCAAACATTTGGATACAACAATAAGCCTACAATTCTCTTTCACAATTTCTTAATCAGAAATTTGGATTTCTTTATCAATTGAATCAGCAAACTACTGAAATTACATAGATTAAAACTGCGATTGAACAATATGAACAAAAACTCGTGTCAATTAATGACCGTCAAGATGTAATAGAACAGCACGATAATGAAAGAGATAAACGGATTGACTACTGTTTACATATCATGACTGATTCACACCAGAAAGTCGTTGATATGTTGGATAAAATAACCAACATTGTTCCACATGATATTACTACAGCTTTGCAATCTCAGACAGATCACAGAAGGAACTTTTGTGTGCAACACATCTTCTGGAAGACGAAAACAGAATTTCTTAAACCGTTTTTGCTGTTGTATTTACATGTTAAAGCCTGAAGCGGATTTTCTACCCACTGAAATCTGGCTACTGAAAAACAGCTGTTTCAATTTTTTATTTAGTCAGCACAATTTCTATTTTTCTTTACTTAAATAGAGAGATTTATGCTCACCCTAATATGTATACTTCTCTTTCACAGCAGAGAAGCCACTCTGTTCATAGGAAATGAAAATTATTAACTTGAAGACGCAACCTGACAAAAAGTATTTTTCATAGACAGTTGAGTTTACATGGGCATGAAAATCGATTGTAGAACTGGCAAACCGCCTCATTAAAGCGGATTCCCATGATCAACCAAAAGCAGAAATGGGAAATCGGTTTACAAAATCAGGTTTTTGGAGCCTATGTAAAGTCTGACACACGAAAACAGATTCCCTCGTAGAGAAGTACAAACGTAATACCTATCTTAATGGTCACCAAACTGTCATGAACTGAACAACAAAGTCAACTATAGGGAGAAAAACATCTTTATGTCAGAAATTCTGTGCATATTTCAGACATAATACAGTATTAAACGCTACCATCATGTAAAAATAAACAGATGGCCATAAATGAAGGCAGAAATCACGATATAAATTCTTTTCATGCTCAGTCCTCTGACACAGTCCTCCATCGGTATTTCCAGGACATTATACTGTCACTGACAAGCCTTGTTTCAATTCTATTCACCCAATACAGTAATTACCAAAATCGTGTGATAACACATGCAACAAAATGATCTTTCAAGTACATATTTTAATAGACAAGAATTTACTTCTTTACAACAAAATGATTCTTTCGATTTTCGACACTTTCTGTCGATCCAAAAGTTTGTTTTCACGAATAATCCTAATGCTCTACATCCACATGATTTGGTCCATCAGTTTACCTTTGTGTTATCACTGCAATGGCCTCTTAACATGCAATTATATTCTGTTTGTGTTTTTTTAGAGGGTGAACGTGTGTTACTGATAAGGCCCATTGCACAACCATGGTTTTCCTGTAATGAGTTTCAACTAGAATTTTTGGATGCATACTGGAACAATACTACCCAAAAAGCCATAAAAATAAATTTATAAATCTACCAAGTTTGAAACAGTACTATGGGTACACTTCATGCACGTTAAGTAACTCTAACGTGCTACAAACAGCGGGCCAAGGTCCTGCAAAGCTTCTTTTAACTTCAAATTATAAAGACGTTGCAAAGCTACTTTTAACTTTTAAATTACCATTTATGAATTCTACAAGCGTGTCTTGTGTAGTTATTAAGGTTACCAAGTATTGGACATGGAAAGTGACAACTCTGTTTCATTTAGTTATCACTGGATTGTATTTTTATCAGCTGTGTTACACTTCCTTTCTCCCATTACCCTTTTCTTTCCTTGTGAGAGTGGGTGCATGTAGTGTGGCTGTGCTGTGGTTTATTAATATATTGGTAGGATAGAACAGAGCTGCTTGGGTAGTAGATGCAAGAGCAAATACAATTCTTGGTAGATGGCAGGGTCATTCAAAGATGCTGGTATAGTGAAGTTGTATTTCAATGAAGGAAGGCAAGGTGCTTGCCACAGAAATGTCTGACGAAAGCTAGTGGAGGTGAATTCGCATGGCAAAGAGGGTGGAGGCCACTGCCTCAGCCAATCAGGACAGGGCGATTCAAGTGACAGCCGTTGGGATAATCATAAAAAAAATTGTGGTGACTTCTGGTGGGGCGACCACGGTGCTATGAGGTGATGGTAAATGTGAGCTTGCAATGTTGTGTGCTTTGACATATTTTATTATACCATCATTTGATTCTGGATTCATTGGTTGTAGTAATGGGATACTTTTTTGTGGATTAAATTGCTTGATTTTAATAGTTTTCTTTGTACTTTGCAATTGGAGCACTTGCCTATTGGCTGCTGACTCTTGTTTAGTGTAAGTATCGCTCATGAGGTATTTTTTTTCTTTAATTTGGTTTAAACTGTTTCCTATAAGTCATTGTAAATAATTTGATTTAATTTGGTGACACAAAGTTGTTTCATGCTAACGGTTTCTTTGTGTTTAGTACTTGTGCACATGGTTGCATCTTGGTAGCTGTATGATATAAAGGCATATATATTTTATAATGTGTAACACTAAGTGTAGCAAAAATGTTCTCATGTGTTAAAAAACGTAAGTGCCCAATGCACAACTTAGTTACACCTACAATAAGAGCACAAACCAACATGACAGCATAACCTACACTTAGCGGAAATGTTCCTGTAAAGTTAGCCACTGAAGATGAGCCTGCAGTGGCTCGAAAGATAGTTCTGGATTAATAAAAAACATCCAAAAAGGCAGCTGGTTGCAATTCTTTTCACGAAAATAAACCGTCAATTTACGCTACAGCTGCAGTTCGTGTCCAACATGGATATTTTGAAAAAAAAAAGCCTATTAAAATTATAATAAAATATAACCGTTACTACAATAAAGATACCACAAATCCAATTTTTGATGTATGAACGTTAAAGGCCGCGCCATAGTGACCAACGACGAACCCTGACGTCAGCTGTGTAAAAATTATTCAGCTGCATCAGTATTAATGTAACCTTCAACATGGAGGTCGAAATGTTTTGCATGTTTTAACCGGTTTGTTTTAAAGTGTTTTATCATTGACTATAATTGAAATCTTGTACAACTGGTTTATAACTTGATATGCATATTATCTAACTGGTTCTTTTGGATTTCTTTTAGCATTGATAATGACCACACAGTGTTCGAAATCTAGATCTGTGAATAAATGTATATTTACGACTGATTGCTGATTATTTTTTCTACAAATGTAATAAAAGTTTTTGTACTCTAATATTTGTGTGCTTATTTACTATATTACTAAAAATCGTAAGAATCCCATATTTTCTGTGCTCTATGTGCCTATATTTAAAGTAAAATGACCATTCGTTTTCAAAAAAATTGCAATCTTAAAATTCTATATAGAAATTCCGCATTAGTGTGGAGTAGAATAGCATTAATACCCTGCACAACACGGTAGTCTCTTACGTTCTCTGGTACCGGTGCGTGCATGGTCTCAAATGCCAACAGTCTACATGTTGAGCTACAACATCGAAGAATGGTGTTCCAAAGGAACGGTTATTCTGACCGACAAATAAGTAAAGCATTCCAAGTGATGCGAGTTCAATGTAGTGTGTTTAATCACAGGGTATTGCAGGATTTACAAGGAAACGTTCTGTCTTCAGCATCTTCGTTTTGGGACAGTGTTTTTAAGGAAGTCACATATACACAGACGGAATCCAGTAATGGCTGCTAGAGTTGGGCAACATGATTCTTTTTTAGGAATCGATTCCTGTGATTCAATCCCACACTGAGAATCGATTCCTACGATTCATTCACGATTCTTTAGCCTGCATTGAACGATTCTTACTTCTACATTCTGCTCATAGATGGCAATACATGTCTGTGTCAGGGATGTTGGAATCTAACCTAGTGAACCTGTTCCTACGATTCGTTCACGATTCTTTCTGCCTTATGGTCTGCGATGGCACAAATCTTACAGAATGCCAAAAAGCAGACAATATGGGTATCGGATTTTTTAATATTTGTGGTGCATAAAGTTCAGACTTAAAATAATAATGAGACAAAGCCATTGGATTCAGCTCTCAAAAATTGTCAAGAAAATAGTCTTTGAAGTTTTGCGAGCGTAAATAAATACATATTACTCTATCAACTATTTCTTCTGTCGTCTCAGCTCATTTAGTAGCGTTGTAGGTTTAGTGAACGTAGGAAACTTATTTCGAATCCGGCTGTTACCTTATACTTTTTTCTTCATTCTGTTCGAATACTTCTGCCATTTAAATATAAATTTCATTAAATCTATGGTAATTAACACTTATATAATCGTTATGAAATATATATTTTTAAAATCAATTAGTTTAAGGAAACACGTCTATTTAAATAAACATTAAAATAAAAATCCGTTTCTAAATATTAAATTTCTTTCGATATTCAAGAAATTCGCGTTTATTAAAATGTTTGTTTTTGTAAAATCGGTTTCTTTCAGGAAAGCTGAACATAGAAACTAAATCGGTAAAAAAGATTTTTGAGATGGCTTTAAAAACATTTAAAATCGCGTTTTTATATAAAATGAATATTTTTGTAAAATTGAGTTTTTCTAAAACCACAACTGTGTAGATGAACTCAAAAAAGCTTAAACCTCTCTAAACACAAGATATAATCCAAATCGTTTACAGCCATTCCGGGATACGCGAAATATAAATGTGTAAGAATTGCTCGTTTAAATACATAATATGCAAACTGTATAAAATACGTATAGTCGTATGTGTTGGCAGCTGTGTATTTCGCCGCGTTTCGTTTCTGTCATCTGTAATTCGTGAATAAGCTAATAATTAACGTCTCACGATCTTCGTTCTGTGCTTACTTTGTTCACACGCTTTCTGGCACGATTCGCCACTTGCTTTCGAATCGTGAATCGTTGGACCTTGGAATCGTCACGAGACAGGCGATTCTTTTGAACGAAGATGCGTCCGGACCCCGATTCGATTCTTGCGGATCTTTATTTGTATTCATTCAAACGAACGACTCATTCACCAATCGCCACAACTCTACTGGCTGCCATCAGAATAAAGGAGAAGAAAAAAAGAAGATTTATACATGATGGAGCGCGGCATGGTGTGGATATTTAATTCAAACTTTGGGGACAAGAGCGACCAGCAACACAGTCATTGCCCATTGCGCAAGCGCTGAAGACGAAGACGTCTCCTTGGCTCCCGGCAGGAGACAATACGAGCGCCGCTGCTAATCAACTCAGAGCGGACACTCCCGCATGTATGTTTTCTAGGTTCCACCTTATAAATTCGGATGCTGCCGCACAGTTACCGTTAGTCGCGTCTTGCCTATGTGACCAGCAGGAAGTACCATCCCTTGAAGATGTCTGACAGTTGTTTTGACGAAATATTGTGGAGAAAACAAAATACAGTAGGGTCTCGATTATCTGATCTTCGGTTATCCGACGTTCTGTGTTATGTGACCCTTTCTCCGCGCTGCGACTGTACGTAGTAGCCATGTGACAAGTGACATGTCAATAACTATAAGTGTTGTTTGTTTTGGTGCGCGTCAATATCAGTCATTTCATTGTCGACGTCTGCTACTCCTCACTCCTCAGAGCTAACGTACACCTGTAGTGGAGTGGACGTGCTGCGCTTGGTTTATAAGAATTTGTGGCGATGGCTTGAAAATGGAAAAAGGTGGTCGTTTCAGTGGAAGAAAAACTTAACGCTTTAAAAATAATAGACAATAGTGAAACTTTGTTAAAAAGTGGCGCAAGATTATAATGTCGGGAAAACAACAATTGGAGACTGGAAAAGGAATCAATGAAATTGAGATATAGTGTTCTCAATGAGCAACCTCGACCGTTTTGGAAGATTGAAAAACCATGTAAGAAATGTGACTTTGAAAAAGTACCATAAGTGAAGCTTTGTTCCTATGGTTTACTCAACATAAAGGTGTACCGATGTTAGCACCTATTTTGCAGGAAAAAGCCTTAAAGTTCCGTGACGAACTGAATGAATATGAACCTGATATACAGTATCACTTTTCTTTGAGTGCCGTCTAATGTATTTGAACGTTATCTTAATTTATTGTCGTGTATTTAATAAATTTTCTATGTTCAAATAAATTTTTCAAACATTCTATGTTTTCTTGTATTACTTTCCGTTTTATCCGACCTTCCCGCTTATCCGGCCTCTAATCTTGATGCGTTACACTATATGTTCAAAGAAACGCAGCACTGTTGAAATCAGGATTATAAAAATTTTGTATTATTGAAAAAACACATTTAACTCTGTCTTATGTCGTTACAGCCAATTATGCAGGGCAAAAATCCCCTAAAAGTATAATTCGAGCTTCTTCACTCTAGGCAGCAGCTGAGGCAGCTACCGTTTTTCAGGATGAGATAGAAAACGCAGCCTTAGTTGCGCAACTTCATTGTCATCGATTGTAAATAAGGCGTTTCACCTGTATCAGGCGTCATCAGATCATAGGCAGTAGTCCCAGCAGAGACCATTCCTAGGATACATGCAGTTGGCTTGTCTTTACATTTCAGTCTGCTCCTAGCTATATTCCGTTCACTTTGACGAGGCGGTTCAAGGTCATTCGGCCCGCACTCCGCACGTCACGTGATCACCCCCTCCACAGTACCTTTTCCCCTCTCCCCAGCGCGCCGTCCATCCTTTCTGAAGTTCTACAGCAGTGTGGTAGAGTTTCTCTGCGTTTATATTTAAATTTGCTACAATGTCGAGTCTGAGTGGTATTAGGCGTCAGTCGAAGGATATTGTGTATAAAGTGTACAATTTTTTCAAAAGCGTCGGAAAACTGCCAAGAAAAGGTTTATGACTTTTTCAGAGATACTCAAAAATCTGTGAGGAAGCACATAAAAGTGTAATTGAAAATGAAGATATCCTAGGGCCAAGCTTTTCATCTCCAAGAAAAAACATTACTCCCAAAAGCCTGTCACAGAATTAGACAATTTCCAAAAAGACGTAATCCGCCTCTCAAGTCAAGAATTTTACGATAATGATGATTACCCAACACTTAAAAAACTTAAAGATGTTAAAGATAAGATAGACTATGTAGGGGGTATTACACCTTTCCACAAAATTCTGAGAAAACTTGGCTTCAGATACAAAAATGCTAATGACGGTAGAAGATTTTTGATGGAGAGAAAAGATATTGTAGCCGCAAGAGCCACATTTTTAAGAAGAATGCTTGAAATAAGGAATGAAGATCATCCTCGACCTATCATATACATCGACGAAACATGGGTAAATCAAAACCATTCTAAAAGTTTTATCTGGCAGGATTCTAAAAGAAACGGCGGTCTAAAGGTCCCCTTAGATAAAGGATCACGTCTGATAATCTGCCATGCGGGATCGGCCAAATATGGTTTCATAGAGGGGGCAGAATTGGTGTTCCAGTCAAAAGCGGTGTTGATTACCACCAAGAGATGAATAATACAGTCTTTAGGGTTTACTGATCTCCTTCGAAACCTGGAAGAAGGATGTGTGATAGTCATGGGAAATGCAAGCTATCATTCCATGCTTAAAGAATAAATTCCTAATTCAAGTTTCAAGGAAGCCGATATTTTTGAATGGCCGCGAAGCAAAAGCATACCTCATGATAGCCGAATTGCTTTGCACTGTCAGGCAACACAGCAGCAGTTTTAGGCGATATGAGCTTGATGATCTAGCTACAGAAATAGGACACGAAGTAATATGACTTTCTCCTTATCACTGTCAGTACAATCCCATTGAACTGATATGGTCTCAAATAAAGCGAGAGATAGCAGAAAAGAATTCTACATTTAAAGTGAGAGATGTGAGAAAATTACTGGAGGACGCCGTTAAAAACGTGACAATAAAAGATTGGCAGAAATGCGGAGCGATTGCAGGAAGAAGACTTTGCGAAAGAAGGACTTAGAGGTGAACAAATTCAGTGGATTTTAATAAATCTACGTGAAGATAGTGAAGCTGATATCCGCCTACCGTAGTTTCTGTTTGGTGAGTTAGATATAACTTTTTCACTATGTCACTTTATCGATGCAATTATTTTAACGTAATAATCTCTGGGGTGATGTACATTAAATACATATAGCAACGAACGAATGAAGGTCACTAAAATGTGAAAAATTAATTTAAAAAGCCGGCAGTGCTTATTATTGTTGGCGCGTTGTTTAAGCGGGCTGCCCAAGGTTAAGGGGCTGCCTGCGCAGTGTGCTGGCAAGGGAGTAGGGGAGGAGGGTGTAGAGTGCGGATACAGCTGCGTAACCTAGAGCCGCCTCGTCAGAGTGAACGGAGTATAGTCGCTAAGTTACATAGCTTCTTCTTTGCTGTTAAAATTTTCCTTATGTTTGTATATTTCAATAGCTTCCCAGAGAAATCGGCTGTGGCAGAGCATGCTCTTCAATCTGGAAGTCATATAGTGAGATTTTCCGAAACATCAATTTTATCTACAATGGCGAATTATTATCCACGACAATACAGGGAAGCTATTGAAATACATGAACATAAGGAAAAATTTAACAGGAAATAAGAAGCTATGAAACTTAGCGACATATGGACAGTAGTTTTGAAAGATCGACAGGTTTTATCTCTGACCGATCGCAATCGATAGTGATGTTTTATCTCTGGCAAGGAATATCTCTGCTGATAACGTGACAGCTTGGCCACGCCCACTTTTCACAGAATATATGGCGAGGAATCGTAAATTTAGCATTGGAGGGAAGTGTGTGGGGTAAAAATCACAGAGGAAGACCAAGAGACGCTTATAGTAAGCAGATTCAAGTGGATGTGGGTTTCTGTTCTTATGAGGAGATGAAAAGGCTTGCTCAGGATAGAGCAGGGTGGAGAGCTGCATCAAACCAGGCTCCGGACTGAAGACCATAACAACAACAACATATGGCGCTCTCAGACACCCGACTCATCAGTCGGCAAGACTCAACGCAAGTAAGAAGACCTCTGAAGATGACCGGAGCAGCTCTGGACGAAACGTTAGGAGAAACTGAAAAGTTTTATGGACCACGGCCTTTAATAACCCGGAAGTTCTACCAGCAACTATAAGTGTACTTTGTCTTCGTACAGCACCGTTTATTCCGTCACCAAGGAGAAGTGGTCGTCTGCCTATATTTACTAGGTGGAGAACGGCATCCGCAGCGAACGAATGGTCGAGGAACGGCACATAGTTATTTGTATCGTGTCAGCAATGTTAGTCATAATACTATGCAAAATCGTGTCGGATTCATTAATTTATGTTTGGAATAAACTTCTCTCGACCACGACAGCCAAGCCATCTTGATGATGGTCGGCAATCGAGCGTTCATAACATATAGCGGCCAGCCGCAGACCTGCTCTTTCTACCACGCCGTCGGCCACGTACGCAACATGCGTCCTCAGCGAAGGGGGCCCGTGCAGATGCAGCCGCGCGTCGACCTCGGCGCTGTGTCGTACGCGTCGGTCGTCCTCGGCGTCGTCCCCTCACAGTGGGATGGAATTCCCAAAACGTGGTCAAAACCCCGAAAAATGAATTTTCGATTCTCGTAATTTTGATGGGTTGGTTGGATAGGGGAATGATTGGTGCATCTCATTCCAGAAGGAGAGGTCGACACCTTCGATACCTGTCGAGTTAAGGCAGTTCAAAACTGACCTTCGTCGAGAGCACACTAGGCGCTGTGAAAGCAAGACAAATTTTCTCTCGGTTTGTGAGTGAATATTTTGCTATTGAAATGACGAATTTGAGTTCTACAAGATGGTAATGGTTGCTACAGATATGTACAAAATGTTCGTACACTAAATCAGATGGAAGCGGTTGCTGCAGATATGAAAAAAAATGTTCGTACCCTAAATCGGTATAAATTTCATGGTTATTCTATTTATATTATATTTTTTCCGGTGCCTTTACAAAATGACCATGCTTTGCCGAACTTACATTTTCAACTAGAGCAAAAGTAGCATATACAGCAATATACCGCAGAATTTCAACTCCCAGACAACAGACTGATTAATTATCTGATGGAAGCGACAAGAATCAGCTGTCAAAATCTGCCATTTCTCTTGTATAATGAATATTTACAAGTACCCGTGCGGGCGATATTTCGTAGCACGACATGACTGATGCAGCCGCGCGACGCGGTAGTCTACGAAACTAAGCTACACTTTTTACTTCTATCATTGATTATTGTTGTTGCGGTCTTCAGTCCGGAGACTGGTTTGATGCAGCTCTCCACAATACCCTATCCTGCGCAAGCCTCTTCAACTCCACATAAGAACGGCTACCTACATATGTCTGAATATGCTTACTGTATCCATCTCTTGGTCCTCCTCTGCGATTGAAACTACTTATGAACTAGCTTATACTAAAGATGGCACAAACGTCCATGCCCGAGAGGGATTCGAACCCCCGATTGCAGCGGCCGTGCAGACCGTGAGTGGCACGCCGGCTGTTCGCACTGTTTATCGTCCATGTTTCACGCTCATACAAGGCAACACTCCACACAAATGCCTTCACTAAGGACTTCCTTAGGCTTAAATCAATATTCGATGTTAACAAATTTTTCTTTTTCAAGAAGGCTTTTCTACCCATTGTCATTCTGAATTTTATATCCTCTGTACTACGACTATCATTCGTTATTTTACTGCCCAAGTAACAAAAGTCATCTACCACCTTTATTGTTTCGTTACCTAATCTAATTCCTTCACCATCACTTGATTTTCTTAGACTGCACTCCATTACACTAGTTTTGCTCTTGTTAATGTTCATCTTATATGCACCTTTCAGCACACTGTCCATTCAGTTGATTATACTAGTACATTTATTATTTATGTTCTGTCACCGACTTTGAAGACTGTTTCATTATATTATTGAATTACAATGTGTGTGATATAAAAGAATTTTTTCTGGTATATCTTCGACAAATATTCTGTTATAATAAACAAATAATGTTGGCAATGTATTAATTATTACTGTCTAAATAGTATATATAAGCTATTATTTATAAATTATTATGGATTTTCATGAGTCACGTTGCTATATTAGCTCCGCCATTTTATTTAGACAATTTTAACCATCAAATTCGTAATCAGCGACCTCAAAAACCCCCGTGTGATGAGTTTTGTGTGAATTAAACGTCTTCTTGGGGTTTTGGCCACATTTTGGGGATTCCGTCCCAGCCGTACTTGAAGCTGTGGAGGAACCAGAAGTCCCGATGGAAGTGGTGTACACCGAGTTAAAAGAAGCCACAACTACGGAAACGCAGGCCGAACGTGAGCCGAAGAGGTCGCCGCCACCGAAGCTGAGAAGAGGACGAACAACTGCCCGCCCCCGCATCTATCGCTGACAAACGTCGGGAATTCCGGGAACGTTTCGAACGTTTGTTCAGACCTCGATCTCGGCGTGATACCTATGACGCCCATGACCGCGACCACTAGTCGCAGCGACCCCGCCACGGCAGCTCCTCCGGTAAGCTGGAGTCGTGCCCGTTTCGCAAGAAGACCGTCAGTCCGTCGCCTGAAGGACGCGCCCCGTCTCGCTACCGCGCGCTCCGCAGCGAGACGCTTTAGACCGCTCGGCTACTCCACCGCGGCATTTTACAATTATTCACACCCAGTTTCGAGGAAGTTGAAAGAAAAATTCTCTGTTATATGAAAAGGAATGTAGACAATACAGTGCTATACAAAAACAAGCGTGCAAAACGTACAGAGTAGTCGGCAGAAAGTAAACAGGACCTGTCAAAAAATTACATGAATTAAATAATAATCTCACTTTCTGCTACTTCGCAAGTTTCATGGAATCATCTTTTGCAAATATCTCGATACAAAATAACTCCACCTTCTCAGAAAAGAGCTTTACATTCTTAAATTTCGTGTGTCTATACAGACGTTTTTCGGGAATTAGGAAACTTCATTCATTTAAGATTACGTTTTAAAAAGACTTCAATACCCAGTAATATTTTTAACGAACATGTGTTTATTTAGTGCTTCATTCTGCTCTTGTTGCGTCTCATATACTACAACTCACAACCCCCGTACATCTACATCTACAAACATACTCCGCAATTCACCGTAAGGTGCGTGGCGGAGGGTACACTGTACGACTACTAGGCATTTCCTTTCCTATTCCACTCCCAAATTGAACGAGGAAAAAAAAGAATTCCTATATGCCTCCGTACGAGCCCTGATTTCTCTTGTCTTGTCTTTGTGATCTTTACGCAAAATGTAAGTAGGCGGCAGCAAGATCGTACTACACTCAGCTTCCAATTCCGGCCCTCTAAATTTACTTAACAGAAATTCACGAAAAGAACGTCGTCTTTCTTCCAGCGATCCCCAATTGAGTTGCCGGAGCTTTTACGTGACACTCGCGCATTGGTCGAACCTACCGGTAACAAATCTAGCTGCTCGTCTCTGAACCGCCTCTATGTCTTCCTTTAAACTGATCTGCTGCGGGTCCCAAACACTTGAGCAATACTCAAGACGTGGTCGTACAAGCGTTTTATACGCGGTCTCCTTTACAGGTGAAGTACATCTTCCCCAAATTCTCCGAAGTCGGCTGTCCGCCTTACTCACAACTGTCCTTACATGCTCGTTCCATTTCATATCGCTCTGCAATGTTACGCCTAGATATTTGAACGACGCGACAGCATCAAGAAGCTCACTACTAATGCTGTATTCGAACATTATGGGATTGTTTTTTCTACTCATGCGCTTCACCTTACATTTTTCTACATTGAGAGCTGGCTGCCATTCTTCGCACCAACTAGAAATTTTGTCTAAGTCATCCTGTATGCTATTACAGTCAGCTACAGACGACACCCTCCCATACACCACACCATCATCAGCAAACAGCCGCAAATTACAACTTACTCTGTCCTTCAGATCATTTATACAGATAGAAAATAATAGCGGTCCTATCACACTCCCTTGGGGCACGCCTGACGATACACTCGTCTCTGATGAACACTCGCCGTCGAGAAGAACGTACTGCGTTCTATTACTTAGGACGTCTTCCAGCCAGTCACAAATCTGTGAACCTATTCCACAAGCTCGTATCTTCGTTAGCAGTCTGCAGTGTGGCACCGCGTCGAACGCCTTTTTGTACTCGGATTCTTCGTTGCAAATGGCTGCGATCAGCTGCTTCAATTCGGGGAAAGTTTCGTCGCTTCTCCGCTACGGCGTGCTAGGGGCTTGCTCGCGCCATGGGAAGGCTGCAGCAACAGTGCGTCCCGCGCAGGACTCGAACCCCGCACACCGCCAGCAGCAGACCACTTCCCCGCAGTCAACCGGATCCGCAGGCGGGTGCCGCGGACAGCAAGAGCGACGAGAGCGCGCGACAGCTCAAGGATCTCCTCGGAAAGTCTGGCACGCAATCTGCGATGGAGGTCGACGCGGAGCACGACGCCCAGACACAGTCCGCCGTGAAACGGAAGCTGGAGGTGTTCCAGCAGCGACGCCAGCAGCTGCAGCACTCCGACAATACACTAGAATTTTTATTTTATCTTTTTGATCATACAATGTAAGCTTTCATGGCCAGCGTCAACTTCATTTAAAACTTCCGGGCTCATAAGCCGTGGTCGATTTATAACACTTTCCCCTAACGTTTCATCTTCGGCTGCGGAAGACATCTTCAGATGTAGAATGGCGAACTGCGATGAGAACTTGAGGGAGCGCCGTATATATAGGCAATGTAGAGGGCACCACAAGACATCACGTAACGTCTGCTACGACACTATCTCTGGTATTGCCAACATTCTTGGCAGAGAAGAATCGATTGTCATTTTGCTGGTGTAAAGCAGAAGTCCAAATTCTGTCCAATTTAACAGCTTCCTCTTTCCTGTTAAAGTTCTTACGATGTTTATAGATCTCGATTGCTTCTCTATATGTGCGCGCATGATAGTGCGAAGTTTTTGAGATGACACTAGTCTCATTAAATTTAATTTCATGATTGCCATCTTGGTATACATGTTCCGCTACGGCCGATTTCTCCGTGTGGCCCAGGCGGCAATTCCTTTTATGTTCGACCAGACGAGTATTGACGCTCCTTTTCGTAGTTCCAATGTAGACTGAACCACAGCTGCAGGGAATTTTATATACACCTGGTGTATTCAACGGATGTCGTACATCTTTTGCAGATCTTAAATATTCTTTTATCTTTCTTGTAGGTCTGAAAATGGTTTCTACCCCATACTTGTCCAGCACTTTTCCAATACGGTCTGTAACCTTATTTATGAAAGGAAGAAAAACTTTCCCCTTAGGCGGTTGTTGTTCCTTGTTAACATTAACTTTCTCCCTGGGCCGAAGGGCTCTGTCTATTTCTTTGGTAGAATAACCGTTCTTCTGGAAGGTGGATCGTAAATGCTCCAACTCATCTTTTAAATAAGTAGGTTCACAAATTTTATGCGCCCTGTCAACCAATGTTTTAACCACACCTCTTTTTTGTCTGGGATGGTGGTTAGAGTCTTTATGCAGGTAACGGTCAGTAAGGGTAGCCTTCCTGTAGACCTTGTGGCCCAACGTCCCGTCCACGTGCTTTATTACAGAAACATCAAGAAAATTCAGCTGCCCGTTGCTCTCTGTTTCCATCGTAAATTGTATTCTGGGGTTGATACCATTCAGATGCGTTAAGAAGGCATCTAATTCCTCTGCACCGTGTTTCCATAGCACAAAAGTGTCATCGACATATCGATACCACCTAGCTGGCTTTTTATTAGCAGTCTGCAACGCCTGTTGTTCGAACGACTCCATAAAAAGATTGGCCACCGCTGGACTCAGTGGACTGCCCATAGCCACTCCGTCAATCTGTTCATAGAACTCGTTATTGTACTGAAAATAAGTAGTGGTGAGGCAGTGTCTAAACAATGATACTATGTCAGGTGGAAAAATATCCGCTAAGCAAGAGATAGCTTCGTTTACTGGAATCATCGTGAACAGAGACACTACGTCAAAACTAATAAGAATATCACTATGGGCAACATTCATCTCTTTTAGTTTTTCAATGAAATGAGCCGATTTTTTTTATATGGTTGTCAGTTTTTCCAACATAGGATTGCAACAACGAGGCCAGATGTCTAGCTAACTCGTGAGTGGGTGACCCAATGGCACTCACAATTGGCCTTAGCGGAGTCTGTTCTTTATGCACCTTATCTTTTTGTTTCTCTTTTTTTGATCAGCGGTGCTTATCGCCTCCTGTTCCCTCTGGCTCGCAATATAACTAACTTAATTTCGTTCGTCATTTTTACTTCCTATAATGTTCCAGCCTGGCTATTAATTTTTGACATTAACAAATTTACAGAAGGAAGTGGTTTGAAGTTAGAAGCTATGAAAGATCCCAATCAGTAAATTACGGGGGAAAAATTTTGGAAAAATTATTACATGCATTTAAATGAAATGGCAAGCTAATTAACGGTGGAGCGTTGTGCAGGCAGAACATTACAAAAAGAATCGACGAGCAGTTACCTTTAACAATAGATCCATCGGTGGTTGAAATTTGGCTGTAGATGAAATTTTAATAATATGATAACCACTCGCCGAACAGTGGATGGCAGTTCGTCAATATCAAACTACGACTCGTGTAGCAAACCGTAAAGTAAGATAAGTGACATGATATAAATCGGATAGGAATATTACGTAAATCAAACACATCGGACTTCTAAAAATTCACAAGAAAATCGACTGCAGATTCTATTGCCAGTAAATGATAATATTATGGAATAAATTTTGAAACAAGAGTGGCAGGCTACACGAAATATCACCATTCAATATTAACTACAAACTATGCCATCCATTGTTGCGGTGATTCAACAAGGCTGAAAAAGACATTACGGGCGGAGGGAGGATAGGGCAAAATTATTAATAAAAATTCATAAATGCGAATTTAAGTGAGAGGTGGGGTTTTATTTATAAATTTAAGATACGCGCACAGCACATATATTTACCTGAATGTACATAATAGCGGCCACATAAAAATAATAAAGTACAGCTCCCGTCTGCAAGATGCTATCGCTACGAAGTACAAAGCAAGAGTGTCTTCTTTCTTACAAAAAAATTGAAAGTGTTGTTCCTTAATTTTCTTTCTCTGACTTTCATTGATAATTATTTTAACATGCCGAAATAATATAAAAATACAAAATGTTCTCTGATAATATCGGGGAAAGGAAACCGTGGCATTATATTCCGGACAAGCGAAAATGTTCAAATGTTTGTAAATCTATCGGACCAAACAGCGTGGTTATCAGTCCGTAGCTTACAAACTAATTAAACCTAGGTAAACTAACCTAAGGACAACACGCACACTCATGCCCCGGGGAGGACTCGAACCTCCACGGCGAGCAACCGCGCGCTCCGCAGCGAGACGCTTTAGATCGCTCGGCTACTCCACCGCGGCCCGGACAAGCGAGAAGACGGATCCACGATCGTAGTTTTGTATCACTCTCTTGTATGAGTTCGTTATGTTCAGACGTCTTCCATTCATGTATCCACTCCACGTAATTGTGATGTAAGTTGTTGCTAAAAATATATTACTTCAATTTAAAATCATCCCCTCTCTCTGGCTTTTATTTAAATGAATCCCTCCAAGTCAAATATTTATTTTCTAATGTTTTCAGCTCCTCGACGTCCGTAATAGTTTAATGTTCAGACACCATTACGATCGCTTCGCATGTCTTTAAAATTTCTCTCACTATTAGTCATTCTGATATAATACCTTGCTTGATTTCAGAACCTGCAATCATTTCTTTTGTAATTTACGAAGCCCGATCATTTTTTCAAAATCAAATGTTTGTTAAGCTTATGGGACTTAACTACAGGGACATCAGTCCCTAAACTTACAAACTACTTATGAACTACTTACGAACTAGGACGGCACAAATATCCATGCCCGAGGGGGGATTCGAACCCCCGACCGTAGTGGCCGTGCAGACCGTGACTGGAGCGCCTCAGTCCCCTTGGCCACCGCGGCCGGCGATCATTTTTTCCTCTTTCTATCATTACCATTAACTTCATGTTCCATCCCCAGTCTTACAACAATGAAAAGCCAAGTGAACTGTCTAAGCATTAGTCTAGTACGGAAAGTATCTCGAACATTCTCATATTATATAATAAAAGATTCACATTTTCAGCTTCTGCAGTACGAAGAATAGGATCCAGCTAGATGCTTTCCGTAGGTCTTATAACGTACCGTTGTTTGGGTGGTACCCGACTTTAACATTCAACCCGCGGTGTATTTGGCTTAATGTTTATAAATGTTAAATTGTGCTATGTTTTAACTAAATTATTACAAAATTCAAAATTTGGATACAACCAATCCTTTGTCCAAATTACAATCGCGGAATCAATTTTACAACTTATGACATCATAGGAGTCCAAGGGTAACGTTATGTACGGACCCTCCCCCGCAGACTGGCGGGAAACGGGAGTTCGACCGGGAAGGGGGCACCTCCAGAATGCAGTAGTGTAACTCCGCAGTGATCTTCGTAGCGTTTCACATCTTTCGCTGCTTGTGTGTTCCCTTGTATAACCGTCGTCTTCTGTTACGTTTCTTTTTCACGCCAGGCCGCCTGTTTCGCTGTTTTTGTTGCACGTGGGTGTTCGTTTTGCCCGTATTGCTCTTTTTTCATTTGTTCCAGCGCACGTCATCGACTTTTCCTCGACGCATCACGGTTTCCCCTTTTTCACACCTGTTTTTAGCGCCACACTTGCTTGTGTCGCATCCTCCTTTTTATTCTTGACCTCGTAACCATACACTAATTTTTTTTTTTTTTTTTTTTTTTTTTTTTTTTTTTTTTTTGATCAGCGATGCTTATCGCCTCCGGTTCCCTCTGACTCGCAATGCAACTAATTTAATTTCGTTCGTCATTTTTTACTTCCGAACAAGCGGAAGACGGAACCGTGATAGTAGTTTTACTCACTCTCTTGTCTGTATCCGATGTGTCAATACGTCTTTCATACCTGTATTCACTATGTAAGCAAGAATAACGCAAGCTGTTGCTGAAAATATATTATCTAAATTTAAAAGCATTCCCTCTCCTTGGTTTTCATTTAAATCAAACTCCTCCACATCAAATATTTAATTTCTTAATGTTTTCAGCTCCTCGATATCCGTAATAGTTTAATGTTCAAATGTTTGTATAGCTTATGGGACTTAACTACGGTGTCATCAGTCCCTAAACTTACAAACTACTTATGATCTAGCTAATACTAAGGACGACACAAATATCCATGCCCGAGGGGGATTCGAACCCCCGACCGTAGTGGCCGTGCAGACCGTGACTGGAGCGCCTCAGTCCCCTCGGCCACCGCGGCCGGCGTTTAATGTTCAGACGTCATTATAATCGCTTCACATTGTCTGCAAAATTTCAATCAATCATCCTTATACAATACTTTGCTTGATTTTAGAACCTGCAGTCATTTCTTTTGTAATTTCACGAAGTCCGATCATTTTTTTTTCTTTTTTATTATTATTATTATTCTATCATTACCAGTAACTTCATGTTCCACTCACGGTCATACAACAATGAAAAGCGAAGTGAACAGTCTGAACATTGATCTCCTACGGAAAGTATCTCGAACGTTCACGTATTAAGTAAGTAAAAGTTATCATTTTCAGCTTCTACAATACGAAGCGCAGGATCCAGCTAGATGCTGGATAACGTGCTGTTGCTTGTATGGTGCCCGACTTTAATATGCAACCCGCGGTTTATTCGCTTTAATGTTCATTTTGTGCTGTACGTTAAATTATTTCAAATTAAAAAAATTCGGTACCATCAATTCCTTGTCCAAAATATAATCACGGAATCTACTTTAACAATTATGGCATCATACGAAGCAAGGGCAACGTTATAACCTTCGTTTTTGTTCCAACATTTCTGGTGACTGCCCACAATCCGTGCAGTCGATGTACGACGTTGATGCTGAACATTATTGCAGACGACTAGACGACTGCTAAGAACGGAACATATGATTCACTGCGCTGTCCACCCCCTCCCTCCCCCGTCTTACGCGACGTCCCAGAATCCTAAATTTTGGCTTTTCTTCTTGCATGGTTCAAAATTTTGTGCCTCCATTCCTTTTCTGTGTGGTATTGAATTCCTTGCACACACTCTCGACATGATTGTACTTAATGGCAAGTTGTTAGATTCGAAATTTACACCATACACGACATTGCCTGGTTGTTCTCGTGAACAACTATTTTTCAGAAGTTTTCGTTTTCATTCTCTTTAGTTTTTCTATAATTTTTGACTTTCACTTCACGTTCCACTCTGAACATTGTGTTTTCCCCTTACCCCTGTAACGATACACTGAAATTTTTTATTTATTTTTTGTTTATCTTTGATCAGCGATACTTATCATCTCCGGTTCCCTCTGACTCGCAATGCAACTAATTTAATTTCGTTCGTCATTTTTTTACTCCCAAACAAGCGAGAAGACGGAACCGTGATAGTAGTTTTTTTACTCACTCTCTTGTCTATGTTCGTTCCGTACGGACGTCTTCCATTCATGTATCCATTCAATGTAAGTAATTGTGATGCAAGGTGTGGTAAAAATATATTACTTAAATTTAAAATCATCCCCTCTCTTTGGCTTTTATTTAAATGAATCCCTCCACGTCAAATATTTAATTTCTTAAGGTTTTCAGCTCCTCTACATCCGCAATAGTTTAATGTTCAGACGCCATTAGAATCGCTTCGCATTGTCTGCAAAATTTCAATCAATCATCCTTAAACTATACTTTGCTTGATTTTAGAACCTGCAGTCATTTCTTTTGTAATTTCACGAAGACCGATCATTTTTAAATTTTTTTTTTTTTTTATCATTACCAGTAACTTCATGTTCCACCCACGGTCACACAACAATGAAAAGAGAAGTGAACAGTCTGAACATTGATCTCCTACGGAAAGTATCTCGAACATTCACTTATTAAATAAGACATAAAAGTTATCATTTCCAGCTTCTACAATACGAAGTGCAGGGTCCAGCTAGATGCTTTCCGTAAGTTTTATAACGTGCTGTCGCTTGTATGGTGCCCAACTTTAATATGCAATCCGCGGTTTATTTGCTTTAATGTTCATTTTGTGCGGTACTTTAACTAACTTATTTCAAAATTCAAACATTCGGTACCATCAATTCTTTGTCCAAAAAATATAATCGCGGAATCTACTTTTAACAATTATGGCATCATACGAAGCAAGGGCAACGTTATACCACTTACTTTTTCCTTTCTGATAGCCGCCGGCCGCGATGGCCGAGGGGTGCCGGGCGCCGTGGCTCAGCGCGCCCGGTCAGGGGGCTGAACGCCCTCTGTAATAAAAAAGCTCAGCCAACCATTCATCGAACAACCACGAACAAACTAAACGAACGACCGCGAACCATAGATCTACCAGATGAAAAAAAAAAAAAAAAAGGGGACTGAGGCGCTTCAGTCACGGTCTACACAGCCACTACGGTCGGGGGTTCGAATCCCCCCTCGGGCATGGATATTTGTGCCGTCCTTAGTGTTAGCTAGTTCATAAGTAGTTTGTAAGTTTATGGACTGATGACCCCGTGGTTAAGTCCCATAAGCTGTACAAACATTTGAACTTTTTTTCTGATAGCCACGAAGGATTTTTCTTTTTCTATGGCACTGGCTTTCATTTTCTACAGTTCCACTGTTTAAGAAGCCACCGCTGTATGTCTTTTTCGTTTTTAGTCTTGTCGACTTATGATTACATTCCACAGAAGGCATTTTTCTTTTTTCTTTTTAGTACCGTACATAGTCTGGGGATGACGTCTTTCTTTGTAAGACACGTGATGCTGTTCTTATATTTTCTTTCCCCATGTTCTCATAGTACCCTTCTGTGTAGGTCGCTGTGAAGTTGTTCTTTTAGAATTTATATTCTCCCAAATTCTCAATTGCAAGATGCCCATTTTCGTTACAAAGAAAAGTGGAATGAATGGATAAATAAATAAATATGCAAAATCTCGATACACGTATCCCCCCGTCCCAGCATTCTCCTTTTCCTTGAGGTACACTTTTGTTTTTCTGCGCTAGGGTGAAAGTGGCGGTGGCATTAATCGTTTTTTTCTTCTTCTTTTCTTTTTCTCTTTTTTTTTTTTGGGGGGGGGGGTATGCGCGATGTTAAGTTTCGGGTTTATTTCGTTAGGTGCCAACGCCTAAAGAGGAACAGTTCCTTTTTGTGTTCTAAAAGAAAAAAAAAGGTGAAAAAAAACCACACTACACCACCTGAGAAAAAAAGCGCAGTTCGGTAGCACAGTGGTAGAGTGCCAGGCTATAAATCTGAAGGTCGCGTATTCGATCCCCGCCAGGATCTAGGATTCTTATCTGTCTTTATACACTTCTTTCACCTCTGTCAGTGTTGCTGATGTGAAAAATGTCTAGTAGCACCATGGTTCGGAATCCCCGTTAAACTGTAGGTCCCCTTATAACTGGCTGGGTAAGTCAGTTCGAAGCTCAGAGGACGGCATACCACCTCCAAAAAGGACCATTCCTAGTAAAGCACTGTGGTGTTAAAACCAATCTTCGGATTGTTGACTGCTTTACCTTCTTTTAAATAATATTTATTGTTTCTGAGTTAGTTTCTGAAAATATTCGTACATATCACTGTTGTGAAATTTCAAAATTTTTAATTTATAGTAGTAAAATAGCATTAATTAATAGCAATTGTCATAATCAAAATGTATTTCAGAACTATATTACTTGTAGGACCACATTGGTTAACTTGAAAGATATTTAATTTATTTTAAGTAGCACATTTGAACTTTCAGCAACTGGAAACTGTGATTAGTTTATGACTGAAAAGCAGTAAAGTGGGTGTATATAGTTATGGAAAGTTTATACAAAAATATCAGTTAAGCCTTTTCCTTAATATGTCACCATTGTTTAAAAGTTTCAATTTCTTTATCACGTTATCACTGCCTTTAATTTTCGTTTTATTTATATAGCTGATATTTAATGTGGTCATAATTCATTCTAACAGTTTATCCTAAATGTTACAAAAGAAAATTTCTTTGTCTCATAGAGAGTTTTTCCTCTTTCAAGGAGTCCACATGGGTATTGGATTATAGAATTTCTTTATATTTATGGTACGTGAAGTTCAGAACTTTAATAACAACCAGCCAAAGCCATTCGACGCAACTCTCAAAAATTTTCGAGATAATCGACTTTAAAGTTTCCCAAAGTACACGTATGGACTAAGTACCAATAAGTAAAAGGGTAGGCGCATCTGTTCTGGTAGCTCAGGTGGTGGCATTCTGGCCTTTCAACCCACGGGTCCGTGATTCGAATCTTGTTATAGCAGTTCTATTTTTCGTTGTGTTCGAACACTAACACAATTTTTGTATCTAATCGTAATTTTTACGAAAAGTCTACATCTACATAGATACTCTGCAAATCACATTCAAGTGCCTGGCAGAGGGTTCATTAACCACCTTCATAACTTTTCTCTACCGTTCCATTCTCTAATAGCGCGCGGGAAGAAAGAACACCTAAATCGTTCCGTTTTCGATCTGATTTCTCTTATTTTATTGGGATGGTCATGTCTCCCTAAGTAGGTGGGTGCTTGCTAAATATTTTTACATTCAGAAGTAAAAGTCGGTGATTGAAACTTCGCAAACAGATCACGCCGCAATGAATAACGTCTTTCTTTTAATGGTTTCCTCCCCAATTCGTGCAACATTTCCGTGACGCTTTCCCCCCGTAACGTGATAAAACAAAACGAGCTGCCTTTCTCTGAACCTTCTCAATATCTTCCGTCAGTCCCACCTGGTGAGGGTCCCACAAGGGGCAACAGTACTCCAGGAGAGGACGCACAAGTGTGATGTAGGCAGTCTCTTTGGTGGAGCTGGTGCATCTTCGAAGCGTTCTGCCAATGAAACGTAACCTTTCGTTCACCTTCCCCACAACATTTTCTGTGTGTTCTCTCCAGTCAAAGTTGTTCGTAATTGTAACTCCTAGGTATTTGGTAGAATTTACGACCTTAAGGTTTGACTGATTTATCGCGTAATTGAAGTTCAGCGGATTTCTTTTAGTGGTCATGTGTATTACTTCACACTTTTCTTTATTTAGTGTCAATTGCCAATTTTCGAACCAAGTAGAAATTTTATCTAAATCGCTTTGTAGTTGCTTTTGATCCTTTGTTGACTTCACTAAGCGATAAAAGACAGCATCATCCGCGAACAGTCTAAGGAAGCTATTCAAATTATCTCCTAAATCGTTTATAAACACGAGGAAGAGCAGGGGACCTATAACGCTTCCCTGTGGAACGCCAGATATCACTTCTGTTTTACTCGATGACGTACCGTCAGTTGCAACGAAATGTGTCCCTTCTGATAGGAAATCGTGAATCCAATCGCACAATTGGAGAGATATTCCATAAGCACGCAATTTCATTAGAAGCCGCTTGTGGGATACAGTGTCAAAAGCCTTCCGGAAATCCAGAAATATGGAATCGATTTGAGATCTCTTGTCGATAGCACTTATCACTTCATGTGAATAAAGGGCAAGCTGTGTTTCGCAAGAGCGATACTTTCTGAATCCGTGTTGACTATTGGTTAATAGTTCGTTCTCTTCGAGGTAGTTCATAATATTCGAACATAGTATATGTTCCAAAATACTACTGCAAATCGACGTCAATGAGATTGGCCCGAAATTTTGGGGATCACTCCTTTTGCCTTTCTTGAATATTGGAGTAACTTGGGCAACTTTCCAGTCTTTGGGTACGGATCTTTCGCTGAGTGATCGGTTGTAAATTATAGCTAAGTACGGAGCTATTGCATCAGCATACTCTGAGAGGAATCTAGTTGGTATACAATCTGGCCCGGAAGATTTGTTTTTGTTTAGTGACTTAAGTTGTTTTACTACTCCAGGAACATCTACTTCTAAGTTTCGCATGCTGGCAGCTGTTCTTGGATTGAATACTGGAGTGTTCACTTCGTCTTCTTTGGTGAACGAATTTCGGAAAGCTGTGTTTAGTAATACTGCCTTAGCAGTACTGTCGTCGGTAGTATTACCATTGCTATAGCGTAGTGAAGGTATTGTTTGTGTTTTGCCGCTAGTGTACTTCTCATATGACCAGAATTTCTTTGGATTTTCTGCAAGATTACGAGACAGGATTTCGTTGTGGTAACTACTGTAGGCTTCTCGCATTGAAGTCCGCGCTAGGTCTTTTTAAATTTTGCATGTGTTTTTCTTTGTTTCTGCAACAGTGATCTGACCTGTTTTGTGTACCACGGGGGGTCAGCCCCCTCTTTTATTAATTTATTTGGTATAAATCTCTCGATTACTACTGATATTATGTCTTTGAAAGTAAGCCACAACTGATCTACACTCGCATTTTTAGTTTTGAAAGACTGGAGACTATTCCTCAGGAAAGCGTGAAGCGAATTTTTATCTGCTTCATTGAATAGATATATTTTTCGTTTATTTTTGGTGCATTTGGGAATTTCGACATTCAGTCTCGTTACTACAACTCGATGTTCGCTAATCCCTGTATTTGTTTTGATGCTCTTTACTCTTTCCGGATTATTTGTTGCTAGGAGATCAAGGGTATTTCGCAACCACTTAATATTCTAGTGGGTTCATGAACTAACTGTTCGAAGTAGTTTTCAGAAAAATCATTCAGAACTAGTTCGGACGATGTTTTATATTTGCCGCCGGTTTTGAATACGTAATTATGCCAACATATCGAGGGTAAATTAAAGTCGCCACCGATTATAACAGTATGCTTCGGATACCTATTTGAAATATGATTCAAGCTTTCTTTGATCATTTCTGCAACCGCATCGTCTGATTCAGGGGGCCGATAAAAAGATCCAATTATTAATTTATTCCGGTTGTCAGGTATAACCTCTACTCAGACCAATTCACAGGAAGTATCTGCCTCAATTTCGCTGCAGGATAAACCGTTTGTAACAGCAATAAAAACGCCACCCCCTTTTTTATTTATTCTATCCTTTCTGAAGACCATTTGGCCCTTTGAAAAAATTTCGGCCGAATTTATCTCAGGCGTCAGCCAGCTTTCAGAACCTATAACGATTTGTGCCTCAGTACTTTCTATCAGCGCTGGAGCTCTGGAACTTTCCCAATACAGCTACGACAATTTACAACTGTTATACCAATGGTTTCTAGATCTGTTTTCTTCCTGAGTCTGACCTGCCCCCTTTGAGACTGAAACCCATTTTGTGTATTCCCGAGGCCCTCTAACCTAAAAAACCGCTCAGTCCACGCCACACAGCCCCCGCTACCCGTGTAGCCGCTTCCTGAGTATAGTGGACTCCTGACCTATTTAGCGGAAGCCGAAAACCCACCACCCTTTGGCGCAAGTCGAGGAATCTGCAGCCCACACGGTCGCAGAACCCTCTGAGCCTCTGATTCAGACCCTCCACTCGGCTCTGAACCAAAGGTCCGCAGTCAGTCCTGTCGTCAGTGCTGCAGATGGTGAGCTCCGCTTTCATCTTGCAAGCAAGACTGGCAGTCTTTACCATTTCTGATAGCCGCTCAAAACCAGAGAGGATCTCTTCCGATCCAAAGCGACACACATCATTGGTACCGACATGAGCCACCACCTGCAGCTGGCTGCACCCTGTGCTCTTCATGGCATCCGGAAGGACCCATTCCACATCTGGAATGACTCCCCGCGGTATGCACATGGAGTGCACATTGGAATTCTTCCCCTCCCTAGTAGCCATTCTCCTAAGGGGCTCCATTACCCGCCTAACGTTGGAGCTCCCAACTACCAACAAACCCACCTTCTGTGAGTGCCCGGATCTTGAAGGCAAAGGGGCGAGTACAGGACAAGCGACACCATCTGCGTCAGGAACATCCCCTGCCACAGACATCGCCTCGAATCTGTTGGCAAGACTAACAGGGGAGACCTCCACTTCGGTCCCCCGGGAAGTCTTACGCCGCCTGACACGCGCTGAGGAGACCTCCCAGTCCACTACGGATTGTGGGGCTACCTCCTTGCGGGCAGTGAGCGGGCTGGCCACAGCCGCAGGCTGATCGGAGGGCACAACAGACGCACAGGGCGTCTGCTGTACCCTCGCGAGCGGCCCACAACAGCGGCGCCCACCCACCGCAGTCTCAAGCGTTGCCAGCGAAGCCAACGCCGCCTGAAGCTGCGAGCGAAGAGTCGCCAACTCTTCCTCCATCCGCAGCAGTCACAGTTCCTAGCCTTTCTAAAAACCTTTGTTTTTTCCAAGTAAGTACGTCGTAGGACACAGAAGTGTGATAAATTGTGAGCTTCGAAAAATATAAACTGAACGCTGAACTGTTTATTAACGGCGAATCTGAAAAATATATACGCGAGCTAATAAATCAAATCTTCAACAACTGAACACAACTAAACGCGATTCTTAATAAATAAACACGCGAGCACACTAACGTGTAAAGAGCTCCAAAAGAAAGCACACACGAAATGAAAATAAGTCGCTTCTATTAAGAAGCCGGTTACCGTACAACGTAGAGCTGCTGCTGGTCACGTGTGCACTGGCCGGCGTTTACTGAGCAACTGCACGTGTTTTAGTTTATTCGTAATTTTTTATATTTTATGGAAGATTGTTAATAATGTTAGTCAATCAAAAAACGTAAGCTACATTTTTTACAGTGTTGGCTACACCATTAGTTGACGACAGTAGTTTCTGATTGTTCAGTTTATGAAGAGCTACGGCTTTGTACTTGGAAAGTCATATTCCTAGCTAGTAATGGCTTTTCAAGAAACTACACAACTCAACCATCGTTTTACGTAACGACAAGGATTTCAACTCGTCTCCATTCACATAAACAAAAATTGACATAACAGGTGGAATTAGAGATCCTAAAATGTTTTATATAACTGAGTGGGGAAAAAATGCATGTCCCAATGGGATTCGAACCTCCGACTCTATGGTTATGACGTCCGTACGCTACCACCTGAGCTAAACCGACCGACGCTACAACTGTTTTAATTACTGGTACTTACGTGGACTTTGCAAAATTTCAAAGTCGATTTTCTCAAGAGTTACGTCGAATGGCTTTGGCTGATTGTTATTGAAGTTCTGAACTTCACGTACCATAAATATAAAGAACTTCTAAAATCCGATATCTATGTGATCTCCTTTTTAGTAACAGAACAACAAAACTACCTGGAAATGATAAATTAAAGCATTATCAGTATTATAACATACAATGATGCTTCTAAATGTAGATACTGGAAGAGAAATATGTTCTACTGTACATCAAGATTATGGGTACAAGCAGCAGATATTCATTATAGCACTGGCAGTGGTAGTTGTAATGAAATTGAATGAGCAGTACATAACTTTCTATTAATTAAAATAATTAGATTTTTCTTAGTTTTTTCGACTGTATTATCTTTATTTCAATATATGATCTAAACAAACACTAAATTTATGAAGACAATTTTTCACATCATTTCTCAGGTGAACATCAGTAGGAAGACTGCGTCACTGACTCCCTGCTATGAGCTCACTTAGTAACTACGTGAAGGCGAACTTGCAGAGTCCTTTCTATCCTGCTGATCAACACTGTAAATGAAACAAATAAGCAAGTTTCAAGATATGGATGGTAAAACATAAAAAAAGATGTTTTTATCATATTCAAGCAATAAATGAAAAGCATTTCCAAATAATCTTGCCAAATGAGGAGACTAGAAATAGAAAACTAATTGATGAACTGTACTTGTATGGAAACCACTTAGAAACTTAGTAGTACATTTACAATATTTATCAAGGAGATATATAATGAAAAATCAGTACATGTTTCTAGAAAGTTCTGAATTTTGCAGTGTTAGCTAACAATGACTAGGAGATATATTAAAAATTACAGTGATTGCAGTATTAAATATTTTTTTGAGAGAGTCACAGTAAAGTTATTCAATTTGACATAAATTGCAATCATTTCTGTCACAATCAGGCAGGAATAACATAGTATGATTAGTTTTATATATGTTCACAAAAAATAGCATTGTATCACTTGCAAAACGAGACATGGAATATAAACAATACCCTATTTTTTGTAAGTGGCAATTCATAGTCAAGTGTTTAAAAGTTATAAAACAGGATTTGGTTTTAAAACATGAAATTTCAAAAAATATACTTGTTGGATTGTATTTTTAAATTCAATACAATTCTTGATGGCTACCCGAAATACAAGCTACCAAGAAAGGATGGAGATATCACAGCCAAATATATTTGGGAGATAAAAAGTTCAAAGATCACATGATTGGAAATACAGCACCATCTGAAGTGCAGAAGATGGGGAAAACAGTATGTACTGTTGCTTCAACTGATAGCTGTAGCCACTACTACATGGCTTGGCACTGAATCAAAGAGCGTCTGTATCTGTGGTTGGGGTTTCAGCACAGACAAATATATACAGACGGGAAACCTCCGTAAGGGCCCGGTCCTACGCTCCGGGGTGCGGGGAGGGAGGGTTTCCAGCAGTTCCGTGAGATGTCCCATGATGGCGCTGCGGTCAGAAGCAGCCCTTTAAACTGGCCAGAGCAGGCGGCAGGTAGCGGCTGCCCCCACCACCACCTCCCCTCAGACGCCAGCAAGCCGGACACAGACGTGGCCTCGTGGCAGGCGGCACGAGCTCTCCCCTCAGCCTCCCCTCCACGCTACCCTCTGACGTGCGAGAGGCACCCTAAGCCAGCGAACTGCCTGACACCTGCTAGCATCTTACGGAACTACTAGGGGAGCGTAGGACAGTGGTTTAGGGTGGGCTGCTTCTCTGTATTTGTTACTCTGTGGTTTCAGGCAGCGCCGGCTTTAGGGTAGGGCGACCCGGGCGGTCACCAAGGGCACTGGGCCCCAGGGGCGCCACATACGGCAACGCGTGCCAAAACATAAATAAATAAAATAAACACCGCTACTATAATGTTACAATTAACAAGCACCCATTTGCGAAACTAAAATATTATCAGTATCATTCAACATCCGTTGCTAATCTTACGAATGCGTGTTATGTTTCACATGAGCTTCGTATGATGTCACAAGCGGCCAGATGGTGGCCGGCGAGAAATACAGGCCGGAGCGCGAACTTCATGCGACGTAAGCCAGGTCCGGATTGTATACCCATTAGATTTCTATCTGATTATGCTGAAGCGTTAGCTCTTTACTTAACAGTCATATACAACCGCTCTCTCATACAAGGATCTGTACCAAAAGATTGGAAAGTTGCACAGGTCACACCTATATTAAAAAAAGGCAGTAGGAGTAACCCACTAAACTACAGGCCTATTTCATTGACGTCAATTTGCAGCAGGGTTTTGGAACATATCCTGTATTCAAATATGATCAATTATCTCGAAGAGAACGATCTATTGACCCAAGGTCAACACGGATTTAGAAAATATCGTTCATGCGAAACGCAACTAGCTCTTTATTCACACGAAATGATGGGTGCTATCGACAAAGGTTCGCAAATCGATTCCGTATTTCTTGATTTCCAGAAAGCTTTTGACACCGTACCTCACAAACGGCTTTTAATCAAATTGCGTGGTTATGGTATATCGCCCTAAATTTGCGAATGGATAGGGGATTTCTTGTCAGAGAGGACACAGTTCGTAGTAATCGATGGTAAGGCATCGAATAAAACAGAGGTGATATCTGGCGTTCCACAGGGTACTGTTATTGGTCCTCTGCTCTTCCTTATTTACATAAACGATTTAGGGGAAAATCTAAGTAGCACTCTTAGGTTGTTTGCGGATGACGCCGTCATCTGCCGTCTAGTAAAATCATCTGAAAATCAAAACCAACTGCAGAACGATCTGAATAAGATATCACTATGGTGTAAAAATTGGCAATTGACTCTAAATAATGAGAAGTGTGAAGTCGTCCACATGAGTACGAAAAGAAATCCGTTAAACTTTGTTTACAAGATAAATCAATCAAAAGTAAAGGCCGTAAACTCCACAAATTATCTAGGAATTACTATTACTTCAGACTTAAACTGGAAAGAACGCTTAGATAATGTCGTGGGAAAGGCGAACCAGATACTGCGTTTTATTGGAAGAACCCTTAAAACACGCAACAGAGCTACACAAGAAACTGCATACACTGCGCTTGTCCGTCCATTTTTGGAGTATTGTAGCCCAGTGTGGGATCCTTATCAGGTGGGTTTGACGGAGGACATCGAAAGAGTCCAAAGAAGGGCAGCTCGTTTCGTATTGTCACGATACAGGGGAGACAGCGTTACGGAAATGATACAGGATCTGGGATGGGAATCATTACAACGGCGCTTATCGCTGCAGCGTGGGTTACTTGCGAAACTCCAATCGCCAACATTCTCCTCCGAATGCGAAAATATATTGTTGACTCCCACTTACATAGGTATAAATGATCATCAGAATAAAATACGAGAAATCAGAGCTCGAACAGGGAGATTCGGGTGTTCTTTCTTCCCGCGCGCTATTCGAGAATGGAATGGGAGATAAATAGTATAATTGTGGTTCGATGAACCCTCTACCAGGCACTTAAATGTGATTTGCAGAGTATCCTGTGTAGATGTAGACGTAGTTCCGAGCCGGTGCGATCGCTGGCCGATTGGCCGGCCGCTGGGGCATTGCCCACTGCGTCATAGCGGGCAGCCACTGAGCTAGCGATCGCGCCGGCTCGGAACCACCTTGCTTACGTCGCATGATGTGCGCACTCAGGCCTGTATTTCCCGTTGGCCGCGCGGCCAGATAGCAGTCAGAATTACCACAGCGCCACTCTTATTTGTTTCATGAACTGCAATAAGGAAGCGCCCATGCAGCCACATTATCTCTCGTGCACCACAGAAAGTAAATGTCTGTCCAAATGAAAGAAAATCTCGGATTGTGAAATAGGCATTAATTTAATTAATACAAACACATTTACATTGAATATTTGTGACTTAATGACTCATCTACAGCGATTAATAGATCATGCACTGCCTTCATCGATAACACTCCCATAACGTACTTTAATTTTTGAAAAAAGTACTAATGTTCGTAATTCTATGGGACCAAAGAACGTTAGTCGTACAAACTACTTAATCTAACCCAAGGACAACACGTTCGCTTCGGTTGCACAGCGGTCCAAAGTTCGCGGGTTCGATCCCTGCCAGGTCATGGGATTTTTATGTGTCACTTTCCATTTCTTTCACCTCTGGCAGTATTACTCGTGTGAAGAATACCGAGTAGCACCGTGGTTCGGAACCCAGTTTAAACTGCAGGTCCCTCTATAACTGGCTGGGTAAGTCAGTTCGAAGGTCGGAGGAAGGCAACAAGTCAACAGCATACCACCTCCAAACAGGACCATGCCTAGTAAAGCACTGTGGTGTTAAAACCAATCTTCGGGTTGTTGACTGCTTTACCTTTAAGGACAATACACACATCCAAGCTCGAGAGAGGATTCGAATCTCCGACGCGGGAGACAGCGTGATCCGTAACGTGGCACTCCCGACCGCTCGGCTACTCCCGCGCGTCGTACTTAAATAATACAGTGCCACCCAATGTTTGTTAGACTCCTTTTTTTTCGGCGCTACGATTTAAACTCGCATTTCAATAATTGTCCACATTGTTTTCGTGGCTGAATAGTAGTACAAATGACAACATCAGCTCACTAATCTGTACATAATAAACTTTTAAACGTTTGCAGATGCAAACCATGATAAATAACAGTGAGCTAATACTATCCAAAATGATCCTCACAGGAATAAACGCACGAATCGATCGCTATCATAATTGGTATCTAAGAACGTGTTTCAACCACATTTTACGCATACCCGCTTTGTTTGGAACATGCAAAAACAATTTTCTCTGAAGTTTTGTAGACGTATTTGTACAGTGCTGTACTATGCAATATCTTTTGACAATTTTCCAAAATGTGAATTCCCAGCCGCGGCGGATTAGCCGTGCGCGGTGCGCGCGGCCGGTCGCCGTCGGGGGTTCGAGTCCCACCTCGGGCATGAGTCATCGTGTTGTCCTTAGGTTAGTTTAACTTAGTTTAAGTAGTGTAAGTGTAAGCTACGGACTAGTAACCCAGCAGTTGAATCCGATAAATTTACAAACTTATGAACATTTTTTGAATGCCCAAAAAACATATCACCGTTATACTGAATGTTACAACAGCTAGAGCATTAAGCCGAACAGTGCCGTTACAGGAAACACAACACTCAAATAGAGCGTCTTAGTGGGCTTATTTACACGGTTGAAAGTACACGATAATGGCAGCAAAAAATGTGCCAGTAAACATGGATCCGCTAACGAATAGTCTTGTGTAATTCGCGAACGAACTAGTTCGGAAGAGCGTTCCCACAGGCGAACTAGTGCTCAGATCCCTTGCCTCTTAGTTCAAAAATTCATATGTTTGTACAACTTATGGGACTTAACTACGGCGTCATCAGTCCCTAAACTTACAACTATTTATGAACTAGCTAACACTAAGGACGGCACAAATATCCATGCCCGAGGGGGAATTCGAACCCCCGACAGTAGTGGCCGTGCAGACCGTGACTTGCTCGCCGCAGTCCCCTCGGCCACCGCGGCCGGCGCCTCTTAGTTTGTCCGCTCCTTTTCCGGAGACTAACGGGTAACAGCGAGAGGACGCGAGAGCGCGCAGAATCGCGTGATTCCCTTCTGCCATTTCGAGCTGAGATGCAGCTCAGCTGGAGTTTTAGTAGCGGTAGCAAAAGCCAAAACGAGCAGACGAACTAAAAAGAGCGACCTACTTCGCGGCCGAGCTGCGAACAAAAAGGAGAGCTACCGGTCGCGAACTAAAATATGCGCGATAGGTCGCAAACTAAAATATGCGCGATAGGTCGCAAACTAAAATAAGCGTGATAGGTCGCGAACAGAATTAAAAATTACGTGTTTGCCTCCTGCTGATGAGAGCGATTTCGAGGTTAGCGTCTGCTTGCTAGATTTCATAGTTCGGTGCTACAAAATTTCTGCTTTGAAGTATTCTGCACTCTGCAATATCTGACTAATAAATTCCATAATTCCAAGATATAGAGTTTACTTTAAACTTAAACGCGAGAAATTATCCACAAACTATTTCTTTTGGCTTGCGTGATATCGTTAGCGGCTCAAGCAGCAAGCGCATGAAGCAGCTAGGTGGGGGAACATCCCCCTCCACCTGCATGCACAGACCACCCCGCTCAGCCGCCACTGGGAGCGAACGAACTAGAAGAACGAACTAGTTCGCGGCAGAGCCACAAACTGAAGTCAGCGCTCCCGATCGCGAACTATTATGCACAGGTCTACTAACGAGCCATTTGGGAGATAATTACGAATGTATGGGTTCAAGCCACCACTGACGTCATTGTAAACATTGTCCCAGGTAGTACACATAATTTGAAACTTAGACTTTACTATTAAGATTTACATCGCATTTAGTTCACATTTCACTGCCTTTATTGTAAACATCGTTATATATAATACTCAAATTCACGAGAAAAAACATGTTATGTGCGTAAGTTCACGGTAATTAACCATTTAAGATGATTTCTTGAAAACAGTTAAATACCTTGTTGGAAAGCACTGGCCACTTTCGCTGTTTGTATAATAAAGGGCGCCAAGAAGGCGACTCGCCCGTGGCGCCTGAATGGTTAAAGCCGGCCCTGGATTTAGGAATCTACGCTACATCTGTGTACTGTTAAAGCTGATCTGGCGTAGCAGTAGGTGGTGTATCCCAGACCACTAGTTCTGCAGTCATCGACAAGATGCTCTCAACAGGTGAGTGATCAGTAGAACAGGGGCGCTAAGGCAACAATGCAATCCAATGGGTGATGAAGATTTCTTGGACACTGTGCATCATGTGGTGCTGTGCATCATTCTGGTGCAATATGGATGTCAGCAAGCTCTGCGTGTAATGGAAGACAACTGGCTCCAACATGTGAGAAATGTAATGTCTGCTGGTTGGTATACCCACAACACACTATGGTGGTTTGGGAAGAGGAATATAGTACCATCATAAACCATAATACTGGGTGCACAACCAGAATGGCGATGCGTAGGGCAACTGTTCAACAAATTCTCACCATTGGGGTGATTCACGCAGAAGTTGTCAGTGGAAACAATGTTGTTCCATTTGGTTTTGTGTATACTCACGATGATAACATAATCGCCTTTGCAAATACCTCTGATTTGGACTCAGTGGTAAAAACAACAGTGGATGCTTTGTGGACAGTCCACTCTGCTGTAAACAATGTCGAATGGTATGTGTGGACACTGCTTATTATGTAACAGACCAAAATTGTTATCATATGGTTTATGATGTGGCAGACAATTCATAGCTGTCTTGTACACAATATGCCTATTATCATGTGCAGTGGTGCAAGTAATCCGTCCTGTCAATCCATCACTCCCTCCTGCATGCAGCAATTATAGATCGACGTCACAGTCGCTTGGTTCTGTTCGAGATGGTCACCCATTTCTCTGAAATATAATTTGCAGTCCATGTAGACAGCTATTCTTTCTCGATTGAACTCCAAAATATGCTTGATGTTTTCTACAGGCATGATGAAGCTGCTCATGTAAAACAACCAGATGAAAGAACAGTTCCAATACACCCTATATATAACTTCTGCAGGCGGTGCTACTGGCTCCTGTGATGTGAGCTTGCACTGAAATGATTATCGTGTGAATCATTTGTCATTGCAAATGCATTCTGCAAATTTCACCTTATTTGGATCCTTCCTTCAAAGTGTTGCATTTTGGGTGGTCAGCAGTGTAATTATCACAGTTCCAATGAAAAATGAAAAACATGTTTTGATAATCATAAAAAAAACCTTGAAAAAGCCAACGTACAGTACAAACGAAATTATGCAACACATCTCACGATAAAACAAGTGCTTTTCTTGTAAAAAAAATTATTTCAGTGTACAAATATTATAAATTTTCCAATGTAGAGACAGTACAGAAAATCAAGAAATTATATTAATTACATTACAATGTTATCTTATTCAACAATCATTTCCTAATTCAGTACACCACACACACACACACACACACATTCTCTGTAGGATCAGCTTCAACGAGCTCTAAATGTAGTAGAATGGAATAGAATTCACGCCAAATGTGTTCTTGAAAAGGTCGAAACGTAAGCTTATGCTAATAGTGTATTCCTTATAGTGCTTTCTAAACTGCACAGTCTTGCGCTCATACTTCTAGTAAATGTTATTATTGAAGTAAAAAATCGTTAATACTTCATTTTCCCCTGAGAAAAAGTAGGCACTGAAGTGTGAGTTTCGAAGCCTAACTCAGCAATGGATCCCGAGTTTGGTTCAGTTTCCTCCTCCTCCCCTGCATCCAAAATATGACTTGTAGACACAGATTCGCAAGATTTTATCATAAAATAATAAAAAACTAAAAATAAAAATATTTAAAAAATTGTGCAGTGCGGGGTCGGCCGCGCGGTCTGAGGAGCCATGTGACATGTTGCGCGGGTGTTCCCATCCGAGGTTCGAGATTCTCCATCGGGCCTGGGTTTGTGAATTGTTCTTAACATAAGTTAGTTTAAGTAGTGTGTAGGTCTAGGAACCGATGACCTCAGCAAATTGGTCCCTTAGGAAAAAAATTTCTTTATAATAACTACTTGCTTAAGTCTGTTTTAAAACATTGGGAGAGATATACCATTTATGAAGCATTTGACCAAAAATTTCAGAAGTTCGAAAAACTGTTCAAATGTTTGTAGAGCTTATGGGACGTAACTACGGGGTCATCAGTCCCTAAACTTACAAACTACTTATGAACTAGCTAATACTACGGACGGCACAAATATCCATGCCCGAGGGGGGATTCGAACCCCCGACCGTAGTGGCTGTGCAGACCGTGACTAGCGCCGCAGTCAGCTCGGCCACCGCGGCCGGCAATTTCAGAAGTAAATATGTCACTTACTTAAGTATGATAATAGCAATAAACTCTAACAACACACACAATATAAAAGAATTACATATTGTATATATGTCTCTAAGCAGACGATTGTAAAGTTTGGGAGACTATGGTTTTGGACGTGTGTAAATGGGGAGAATGTTCTTCCTTTCAATGATTTTAACTACTTTTGAGAATTAAATCCTGTTATTTTGGTTTTGTTTTTTCGGTGGAAAGTAGTTTCTGTCTTCTCATTCACAACTTTCAGTGGCCTTGTCTGTTCTACCCGTAGAGTCACGACTTGTGTAGAATTTTGTCAACATAAGGTACAGGCAGTCTGTAAATCTTAGAAGCTGGCTGAAACGCAGTGGCAACTTGTGACCATATATATCCGCTGTTCACAAATTTTTGAAAAGTTTGTACATCAAAAGGACTACTGTATGAGAAAAATCAAAACTTAATATATTATAACTCATTCTGATCGCAACAAAACAGGATTTTCTATCACTACAACATATACTAACTTCCGAATTTTATACCCCAGTAGTGACTGAAGTGTCATATCTGACGGTGATCCACCAACTGTTGCAGTGGCGTAACTAGGACTTGGCTTTGGGGGGATAGATCTGCTTGACGAACTAAATTTTAGTCAGTTTCCAGACAGACTACCATCTACCACTCTCGTTGAAGATTAGAAGATTAATTCACTCCCATTCAATGAAAGCTTATGGTAAAACACCCCGAGTTTCCAATCTTTACCTTTACCAGATTGCTGTTATATAATTTCTTTCTTTCTTAGGTTTTTTTTTTTTTTTTTTTTTTTTTTTTTTTTTGGGTTCTGTGGTGGGGGGGGGGGTCTATCTCCCCCCCCCCCCCCCCAGTAGTTACGCCACTGATCTGTTGGGATTTACGCAAAGAAAACAGGGACTGACGTTTGCTGCAATATGCTACCACCTAGTGGCATGTTGTTCATGTATATACATGATGCACACCGCACCTGAACTCTTACGGAGAACGGTGAAATGCTGCAAGTGTTCTTCTTGTTATTTTTACTCCTTTTCTGTCCCAGTGGCGTACTGGTCAGTGCAATTGCCTAGTAAGCAGAAGACACGGACTCGAATCCCGGCTGATCGGTAATTTTCCAACTTTCTCCGTTGATTTAATTTGGGGCCCACTGGTAGCGAATGTCGTTAATTCCTGTGTGTCTCGTTCGTACGTTATAACAGTTATACGTGTGCAAAAACTCCTTAAAACATGCAGAACTGCCGGCCGCGGTGGCCGAGGAGACTGAGGCGCTTAGGTCACGGTCTGCACGACCACTACGGTCCCCCTCGGGCATGGATATTTGTGCCGTCCTAGTTCGTAAGTAGTTCATAAGTAGTTTGTAAGTTTAGGGACTGATGACCCCGTATTTAAGTCCCATAAGCTTTACAAACATTTGAACGTTTGAACATGCAGAACTGAAACTGATTTGCTCGCGGCCCTGAAGCCAAATTTCACTGACAAGGAAAGTACTTGGGCTCGAACGAACACAAAAACACCAAAATCGTATGAGAGATAATGTAAAGGTCCCTTATTGCACTAGTGATACTCCCGCATCTGCAAAACTCTGCAGTCGTCCGTTAGAGACCTCTGCGTGTGCCTCACCGCATTGCACTTTGACCTGTTGGTTCGCCAGTAGGGACGCTGCAACGTGCCTCCAAAGTTGCGTTTTGTGATGTTATTTGTGTGGTGAAGCGTCAGATGTGGCGCAGATTGGTAATAAGTCCTGCTAATGTATTGCGATTGGTTGAGATGAAGTTACGAAGAACCCTTCTTCGTGAAAATGGTATTAGGGTAGAAGAATCATTCGCATGCTTTCTCGTATCTATTATGGTACAGAAATATGAGCATAAGTTAGATACTGTTGTAACACTAACACATAATGATGATAATAGGGATGATAATGACGAACAACTCATTGCAAGCGGTAGTCCTACGTTAAGTGCGGGAAGAGGCGAGGGAAGCAGTGGCAGTGAATACCAACAATCTTTATGGAAGAAGGTTAAAGTTGCAACTGTCATCACGGCTTTTGATGACAATACGCTAGAGAACATGTACGATGATTATTATATAAGTTATAGTTAAGATATCTGCATTGCGCATGGCGTCTACAATTACATCTACAGTGTTGTCTAGAGCATGATTCCAAAGTTTTGCAAAAAAAAAAAAGACACTCACCATCACATTGAGGTGTACATAGAGATCCTGTGACCAAACGTTCATACATATATGTACTTTCCTTGTGAGTCTAGAGCTATAGCAATGCAGCATACCGCGGTAGACTGAAGTGCCATACACTTCAGAGTAAAATTAGGTAGCAATAAGCAAAGATTTTTTTTATAACTGCGGAAATTTCAGTTTGGAGTTCAACGTCTGATAAGGATACAATCATTATTCGGATATGTCCGAAAGACAAGAACTCCTTCGAATAGAATTCCAGCAGACTGTCTGCTCGAGTCTACAGAATGTTCAGTATTAAATATCTGTGTAAAAGTAGTTTCTTTTTATTTTTTCTAAAAATTTGCGAAATTGAAGGTCAGGACGTTCAACTGACTGGAATAATGAAAGTCCATCGAGAGCAAACGGTCTGGTCTTTTCACGGAGTGAGTGATTCTACGCCATGGCTGCGTCCACACGTCTCCAGGGTCACACAAAGTGTACTGGCAAATCTCAAGTGACTAACCGGACATGCCGCCCTGTGACTTCCATCTGTTTGGTCCGCTAGAGAGAGAAAAAAAAAGAAACAAATTAAGGAAAGCGCTTCAACTCGGATGACGAACTGAAAGACAAAGTACAGAATTGTTCTTCGGCTTTTTAAACAGTGGGACTGTTGAACGCACATCTCTGGTGATTACTGTTGAAGAAAGACTTCAATTATACCCATAGTATCATTTCGTACATTTTCATTTGAGCGATCCATGTAGACTGGTTCGTGCAGGACGGTGCACCGCCAAATTTTGGTAGACAAGTTCGGTGTTGGCTAGATGACTATTTCCCTCCGTGGAATGGTCGTGGAGGACGGGTGGAATGGGCACCGCGATCCCCAGACTTAAACCCGATGAACAGTGCTGTGTGGTGGTATGTAAAATACAAAGTGCACACAATGAAGATTAGAAACAAAGAACATTTAACAGAAATCGTCACAACTGTGTGTCGTTTAACTATACCTGGATTAGTAGTTAACATTCTCCAGAATGCTGAAGATCGTTTTCCATTATGTTTTGAATTAAACGGGAGCCATAACTGAACACTTTTTTCTGAAATGTTGTTTTTGCGCTCTTCAGCCCGGAGACTAGTTTGATTCAACTCTGCACCCTAACTCTATCCTGAACAAACCTCTTCGTCTCCTCATAAGAACGACAACCTACATCCATTTGAATCTGCTTACGATATGCGTCTCTTGGTCTCCCTCTGCGATTCCCCCCCCCCCCCCCCCCCCACACACACACACAAACTTTCCTTCAATGCTAAATTTACGACTCCTTGATGACAAAGAATGTGTCCTGCCAATCGATCCCTTCTTTTAGTCAAGGTATGCCAAACATTCCTTTTCTCCCAATTTCTGTTCAGTACCTCTTAATTACTTACGCGATCTACCCCACCTGATCTTCAGCATTCCACATTTCAAAACCCTCCATCCTCTTCCTGTCTAAACTGTTTATCGTCAAAGTTTCACTCCTGTTCAATGCAACACTCCACACAAATGCCTTCAGAAAAGACTTCGTTACACTTAATATTCGATGCTAGCAAATTTCTCTTTTTCTATAACACTTTACTTCCCATTGCCATTCTGCGTTTTATAACCTCTGTTCTGCGACCATCATATATGATTTTACTGTCCAAGTAACAAATCTCATCTACCACCCTTATTGTTTCGTTACCTAATCTAATTCCTTCAGCATTGCCTGGTTTTCTAAGACTGCACTACCATGGCACTGAGGCTAGCACAACTCTATGGATTTAAATTTTGTGTTGGGGAGGGAGAGGGACTCGGGTACTCTGTATTAACCTCAGTAGAGTCCACGCAGGATAATGTGGACGGTGCGCAGAGACGAGTTTTCGTCCAAATCGCCAGGCGAGTTCATTGCTTCATTCTGAAGGGGAGGCCCCTTCAGCCCACTTCCGCCTGCCGGCCTGTGAGCTGGGCACTTCTCCTCCAGCGCTCATTCACTGCTCCGGGCAAGACCACTGTCCCCAAGATTTCCCAGCATTCTGCGCATCTACCGGCCAATTTATCCTACACAGTGATTGATTCGTCTGTCTAGCGAGGAACCTGAATTCAAATCCCAGCCTGGGCACACATTTTTAAATGAATTCGTCGCTCTATACTCATTTCCGCGTAAATGTTTTGGGGAGTGTCAGTTATGACACCTATGGCACTCATCTACATCTACATCGATACTCTGCAAATCACATTTAAGTGCCTGGCAGAGGGTTCATTAACCACTTTCATAACCTTTCTATACCTTCAATTCCCTAATAGTGCACAGGAAGAAAGAACACCTAAATCGTTCCATCTGATTTCTCTAATTTTAATGGGATTGTCATATCTCTTTATGTAGGTGGGTTCTAGCAAAATATTTTCATATTCAGATGTAAAAGTCGGTGAACGAAATTTCGCAAATAGATCTCGCCGCAACAAATAACGTCGTTCTTTTAATGATTTCTACCTCAAATCGTGCAACATTTTCGTGGCACTTTCCCCGCTGTAACGTGATAAAACAAAACGAGCTGCCCTTCTCTGAACCTTCTCAATGTCTTCTGTCAGCCCCACCTGGTGAGGGTCCAACACTGGGTAACAGTAATCCAGGAGAGGACGCACAAGTCTGATGTAGGCTGTCTCTTTAGAGGAGATGTTGCATCTTTGAAGCGTTCTGTCAATGAAATGTAACCTTTGGTTCGCCTTCCCAACAATATTTTCTATCTGTTGTTTCCAGTTTAAGTTATTCATAATTACAACTCCTTAATTTACGACCTTAATGTTTGACTGATTTATTGTGTAACTGAAGTTCAGCGGATTTCTTTATTGGTCATGTGTATTACTTCACACTTTTCATTATTTAGTGTTAATTACCAATTTTCGCACCATGTAGAAAGTTTGTCTAAACCACTTTGCAGTTGCTTTTGATCCTCTGTTGACTTCAGTAACCGACAAACGACAGCATCATCTGCGAACAGTCTAAGGGAACTGCCGGCCGCGGTGGCCGAGGGGACTGAGGCGCTCCAGTCACGGTCTGCACGGCCACTACGGTCGGGGGTTCGAATCCCCCCTCGGGCATGGATATTTGTGCCGTCCTTAGGATAAGCTAGTTGTTAAGTAGTTTGTAAGTTTAGGGACTGATAACCCCGTAGTTAAATCCCATAAGCTTCACAAACATTTGAACATTTTTTCTAAGGGAACTATTGTCTTCTAAATCGTTTATAAACACAAGGAAGAGTAGTGGACCTATAATGGTTCCCTGGTGAACGCCATATATCTCTTCTGTTTTACTCGATGACTTCCCGTCAATTACTACGAACTGTGTCCTTTCTGATAGGAAACTCCTTCCTCTTTGCATTGGTGACTGAGTACGTGTAACGCTGCCTCTAATGTAACGCGGCGACGGCATTGTTGTAAACCTATTGGAACAAACTGTTACGGTCAACAATCGGTAGGCTTACAAACTACTTGAACTAAGTTAAACTAATCTAAGGAAGAACACACACTCACCCATGCCCCAGGGAGGACTCAGCCCTGTGATGGCGAGCGACCGCGACCTTCGCAGCAAGGCGCAATAGAGCATCAAGTATGAAGGAAGAGGTTGACAGTATTAAATTCATGGGGTTACAGCTTGATAATAAATTGGGAGGAGCACACCACAGAACTGCAGAAACGACTCAACAAATCTATATTTTCAATACGAGAGTTATCAGACACAGGAGACATAAAAATAAAAAAAGCTTGCGTACTTTGCTTACCTTTTTCCATAATGTCATATGGTGTAATATTTTGGGGTAACTCTTCAAGTCTGTCAAAAGTCTTCAAGAGTCCAAAAGCGTGTAATACGTATTATTTGTGGAGTAAATTCACGGACGTCCTGTAGAAGCCTCTTCAAAGAACTACTGCCTCTCAGTATATTTATTCCTTAATGAAATTAGTCATAAATAATATATCCCTTTTCCCAATAAACAGCTCAGTTCATACCTACCTTACTAGGAACAAAAATGATCTACACAAAGACTTAAAGCACTTAATTTAGTTCAAAAAGGGGTCCACTACTCAGGAACACAAATTTTCAATAATTTACCACCAAGTATAAAAAAATTATCTAGAAATAAAGATCAGTTTAAGAGGAGCCTAAAAGACTTTCTAGTGGCCAACTCCTTCTACTCCATTAGTGAATTTCTAAATTGTTCCAAGTGATGCATCTACTATATTAGTATTACTATATTATCTGCTCAAAAAACTAAACAAAAAAATCCTTAAAAATGTATGTATCTGTATTTATGTTATTAGTATTATCTATTATTCAGCTTGTAAATTTTGTTTCTTGACATGTTCCACATCCACGAGGATCTCCTCAACATGGATCTACGGAACGAAAAATTAATCTAATCTAGCGCTCGGCCATTCCACCACGGCAGTGGCAGCAAAACACGGGCAGTGAGGCCCTTATTACACTAGACCGCAATGGCGGCACTCGTCACTGGGCATTGCCTGTTATGGAGCTCGTGTTATTACCACAGTCTAACATATACAGTCACGACACTCCAGCTGATTTTTGTTGTACACTGCGACAGCAGCGCTCCAAGCGGCCGGCAAGCTACGTTTCTGAATACAATAGTGCATGAGTGCGAATAGTATTGTTTATATTGATTTTAACATACTTTTTACATCAGGAAACGTATGTAGTGTCATAAAAACAGGCAATAACTTAAAAATAGCTCCACCTTTGTCTTTCTTAGGTTTCCTAAGATCCCTGACACAGTACGAAACGGTACATTACAGCACAGTTTATTTACAATTATCTCGTAACCTACAAGCTTTTACTGAATAATCTCATTTAGTATTAAAATTAGAAAAATGGCTAGGAAACACCAGAAGACCTGCCCTTTGGCAGAAAGATGTCGCTTTTCTACTCAAGAACGTTAACGTTTCTTCACTACAATTTCAGTAAAATCGATGAGGGTGGAACGTAGGAAACGAATACAGAATGTAATAACTACGGTATTTAACATAATAAATCAGCCGCCACAACTGTAGCTGAAAGATAAAGTCACAGACCTGACAAGAAAACAGAAAAAGCAATCAAACTGAAGTCAACAAAGAAGAACCCAATTCTACAATTGTTGCTACAGTTTAACCACAAACGGCAAGAATTCTTCAAGACATTGTCTTCTTACGCTAAAGTAATCACACTCAAAAGAATATGAGCGTATAAGAACGACGAGTGAAGCCTACAAATGTGCGAATCATTAGACGTCATACCGAAATGCCACGTGGCAAAAAGCACTTTGTCATAGGAAGAACAGACCATAATAGAAATTTATGTTTGTCTTATGTTTATATGCTACTTACTTTCAGCGGAAAAAGCTGCAAATATACACGTATTCGTAAGTATTGGATCATGACGAAGTTCTTCGTTATACCACTGATTCAGTTAAATTCGGCTGTTTTTACATTAGTTACCGTATTATGCATGTCTGTTGATATTTTATTAATGTCTGTAACTCAAAAATTATACTATGTATTTTGTTAATTACGCACACAAATAATGATAAACAAACATTGCTCCTTCGGCGGCTTGCCCACCGCTAGGAGCGCTAGTGTCGTTGCAACTGTCAGTTGGTAACAACTTTCACAGCAGTGAGCGTCGCGACTGTATATGTTAGACTGTGTTATTACACTAGGGCAGCCGGTGGCGCCACCACAAACTGGCTGTCGTCACCCGCGACCAAAGCGGCAGCCACGGGTGGTCGGAGAGCCGTGGCGCAGCGGGGCACTGCGTCATACGGAGCCTATCATATAACACTGGGCCACCAGGCGGCGCAGCCAGTGCCGCCACCACCACGCGAGTTAAGACCTGTTTAAACGATGAACGAAAGTGAACAAGATAGATAATAGGCTACTGAAGCGCTCCTAGCGTACTAGCCCTGAACTACAAACTCATGCAACATCTTGTGTCAGCGTGTTTAGACTATAAACGTAATCTGACAGTTATACCCGATGTTGAAAATTAGGTTATGATTGGCGATCTGTTATGTACGAAGTCTTAGTTTAATACTGGAACTGAGTAAACAACGTTACATGTTATTGACGGCAAAGTAAACCTTGCAATGTATGTTTTTGGTCAACTTAGTGGGGGAGGTGAAACAACATTTCAAAACACTGACATCTATTTTCAAGCGAAAAAAAATAAACATATGAATATATCAAACAATATTTATAAGAGCATAAATATACCTTATTTACTTTATGTACTACGATTTGCCCAATGACATTGTTAATAATGTCATGTACAACTGAAATTTTGTCCTTCATTTGGAGTGATTTTTTTCATTTAAAATGCTATTTAATGAAAATTGCGTTATTAAATTACAATCTTATTCAAATAAACAATTGGCTTCAGTCTTTTCTGTTACAATATTGCAAAACATAAAAAAAATTCGGTTTCAGATATACGACCTCACTTTTAGCTGGACACTCAGTTGAGATAAATATTTAAGTCGCCATGAAACATTTGCAATTTACCGCTAAACCAAAGTATAATAAAAAAGATTAATAAGACAAATTTGCGTACAAACAGTCTAACCGTCGACTACAATGTGAAAATCGGGTGACGAAAATAGGTTAACTTCCGATGTCAGCAGACGACCGTTCAATCAAAACAATCTTCTCGAGAAAGCTTAACGTGACGTTGACGTGAGATGTCGATCCAGTGACGGACAGTGTGAATGCCGCCATTAGAAATATATTGTGGAATACATTCTGATCATAAACATCGACAAAACGCAAAATATACGTTAATACGAAGGAAAATGGCGGACTAACTGGAGCTGTAATTGCAGCTGACAGCTACTAGCTCGCGCATGCGCAGTGAACCCACTAGTACCGAATTTAGAACTGGCCCTATTTTTTTTATCGCTATAATTATTGGCGCTTCGATACCAACGCGATCATACTAGTGCAGCCGTTCAAACGACAGACGGCCGCCATTAACGCGACTTGTTATCAATCTATTACAAGTTCGTTCATCGTTTAAAACGGGCTTTAGCCACTGCATGGTCAGCCTATCATGCAGTGTGAACTACTGATGAGGGAACATGCCGGGCAACGAGTATTCCTTGTACTTTTAATGAAAAGGAGAAGGCGAAGGAAGAGAAAGATTAATGTACACCCTACGCTATCGTAAAGGGCGTCTAAGGGTTGTACTATACTCTTTTCGATGAACTGTGGCCACGGTGGAGTAGCCGAGCGGTCTAAAGCGCCTCGCTGCGGAGCGCGCGGGTGCTCGCCGTGGAGGTTCGAGTCCTCCCTGGGGCATGGGTGTGTGTGTTTGTCCGTAGGTTAGTTTACCTAGGTTTAAGTAGTTTGTAAGCTACGGACTGATGACCTCGCAGTTTGGTCCGATAGATTTACAGACATTTGAACATTTTTTCTATGAACTGTGCTCAGACGATAGCAAGTTTTTCAATTACTGAAGAATGTCTAAATTGTCTTTCTTTGAACTAATGACGTTAATAAAGGGAGATATTACCGGTAAAGTTTCGAAAATGAGTAAGTGTCTCTCACCAGAAGAAAAATTCGTAGTCACTTTGACATAAGTAAACCGATAAATTTTATTGTAAACTAGCTGAAAACCCGGCGTTGCCCGAGTATTTATTTATTTATTCGAGCATTGAGTTAGTACTTCTTCTGTCTACTCTCTCTCTGTCCATCTCCTTTTTTCTATAAAAAACATGTTACATTTATCAAAGAATATATAAGAAATCACACGTAAAAAAGCACTCGTTTCGAAGAATCAAATCACGAAATTCAACAATAATGATTGTAATAATATCACAGATCGATCACTTGCTGTAATGCGCAAAACGTCAAATTGATTTTTTTTAAAGAGATGTATTAAACGAAATTTCTTTTTCACTGCTTTATTTATTTATTGTTATATTTCCTTATTCGTGTGCTTATCCTTACAGAGAAAGAGCTGAAGACATTGTAGCACGCATAGACCATAGATATGGTCTGCGGCGTCACGCTTCGCTGTATGTAACCTCCTTGCTATAGAGTCGCAAACGTCATCGCTGGCCTTCAGTCCGAATTTTTTTATAATTTGACGACTTTCAACCACCATATCTTCCACCCCCTTATAGCTAACGGCATTGAACCTACTATGGTGTACAACGGGAGACTTCGGACAACAATTACACACAGACCATTCGTTTGCGTTGTGTAGTTTTCGCTGCAGAGCGAAATATTAACACACTCACACGTAGAATTTTATATACGCCGATAACTTTCCATCTCAATATACTCCACCCTATTATCATTATCAATCGTCAAGCAACAATGCAACCAATAAAACCATTTTGAAAGGGTAAATATAATTTTCAAAGAGTCATTATTGTTCCGCATTTCCGATATATTCTTCAAATTAGTAAATATATATCAGATCGCTATAAAACCATGCCTAAAACCTTCCTCAGGTATAAATTAGTAACTGTACAAATATTTAAGTCTCTGCGTCTTGTCGTTCGGACGTGATGAGCTACACCGAACAGACATTCACATTGATATATATAGATAAATAGCTATCCGATCGCCATAAAACCGTGCCTATAGCCTTCCCTGAGTAGACATTAGTAACTGTACAAATTTTAGCTCTTTATGTCTTGTGGTTCAGATAAACGTACACCGAACAGACATTCACATTTATAGATATACATCTACATCAACATACATACTCCGCAATTCACCCCCTAATTTCTCTTGTCTTGTCTTTGTGATCTTTACGCGAAATGTAAATAGGCGGCAGCAAGGTCGTACTACACTCAGCTTCAAATTCCGGGCCTCTAAATTTACTCAACACAAATTCACGAAAAGAACGTCGTCTTTCTTCCAGCGATCCCCAATTGAGTTGCCGGAGCATTTCCGTGACACTCGCACATTGGTCGAACCTACCAGTAACAAACCTAACTGCTCGCCTCTGAACTGCTTCTATGTCTTCCTTTAAACTGACCTGCTGCGGGTCCCAAACACTTGAGAAATATTCAAGACGTGGTCGCACAAGCGTTTTATACGCGGTCTCCTTTACAGATGAAGTACATCTTCCCAAAATTCTTCCAATAAGCCTGCCGCGGTGGCCGCGGGGACTGAGGCGCTCCAGTCACGGTCTGCACGGCCACTACGGTCGGGGGTTCGAATCCCCCCTCGGGCATGGATATTTGTGCCGTCCTTAGTATAAGGTAGTTCGTAAGTAGATTGTAAGTTTAGGGACTGATGACCCCGTAGTTAAGTCCAATAAGCTTAACAAACATTTGAACATTTTTTTATCTTCCAATAAACCGAAGTCGGCTGTCCGCCTTACTCACAACTGTCCTTACATGTTCGTTCCATTTCATATCGATCTGCAATGTTATGCCTAGATATTTGAACGACGCGACAGCATCAAGAAGCTCACTACTAATGCTGTATTCGAACATTATAGGATTGTTTTTCCTACTCATGCGCATCACCTTACATTTTTCTACATTGAGAGCTAGCTGCCATTCTTCGCACAAAACTAGAAATTTTGTCTAAGTCATCATGTATGCTATTACAGTCAGTTAAAGAAGACACCCTCCCATACACCACAGCATCATCAGCAAACAGCCGTAAATTACAACTTACTTTGTCCATCAGATCATTTATATAGATAGAAAATAATAGCGGTCCTATCACACTCCCCTGGGGTACGCCTGACGATACACTCGTCTGTGATGAACACTCGCCGTCGAGAAAAACGTACTGCGTTCTATTACTTAGGAAGTCTTCCAGTCAATCACAAATCTGTGAACCTATTCCATAAGCTCGAATCTTCGTTAGCAGTCTGCAGTGTGGCACCGCGTCGAACGCCTGTTTGAAGTCGAGAAAAACACAGTCCGCCTGTGCCCTTCATCCATGTCTCGCAAGATGTCATGTGAGAAAAGGGCAAGCTGAGTTTCACATGAACGATGTTTCCTAAACCCGTGCTGATTCATGGAAAGAAGCTTTTCCGATTCAAGGAAATTTACTATATTCGAACTGAGAATATGCTCTAAAATTCTACATGAAACTGATGTCAACGATATTGGCCTGTAATTGTGTGGGTCAGTTCTCTTTCCTTTCTTATAAACGGGAGTCACCTGCGTTTTTTTCCAATCACTAGGAACTTTGCGCTGAATCAAAGATTCGCGGTAAATGCAAGCTTTTTTGCTTTACGAAATATTATTACTGCAAACAATCAACGTTTGAAATTTATGAATATTTTAGTTCAATATTTATATCCTAATACGTCGAAAGAAAATTGGTTCAAGGTATGGCTTCTGGCATTCATTCAGGTTTTCTTGCAGCTTCATGTGTTTCAAAATGTTCAAATGTCTGTAAATCTATCGGACCAAACTGCGTGATCATCAGTCCGTAGCTTACAAACTACTTAAACGTAGGTAAACTAACCTACAGACAGACACACACACCCATGCCCCAGGGAGGACTCGAACCTCCACGGCGAGGAACCGAGCGCCCCGCAGCGAGGTGCTTTAGACCGCTCAGCTACTCCACCGCGGCTTCATGTGTTTCTCTTTCATCATGTCTACACTTTCCCTCCTTTCATTCTGAATTTCACTAGACACTTCACGAGCGCAGACAAGAATGAGGGGAAAACAGCAGACTGGTCTACTGACGAGAACTACTGTAGCCGGAACAACAACCACTGCGTAGCTGGCTGCGCCGCCTGGCGACCCGGTGTACGAGGTGCATTCAAGTTCTAAGGCCTCCGATTTTTTTTCTCCCGACTGGAAAGAGATAGAAACATGCGCATTGTTTTAAAATGAGGCCGCGTTCATTGTCAATACGTCCCAGAGATGGCAGCACAGTACGGCAGATAGAATTTTACCCCCAGCGGCGAGAATGAGAACTGTTTTAGATACTTAAAATAGCGACGTTTTTCTTACTTGAACAGCGTGCAATCATTCGTTTTCTGAATTTGTGTGGTGTGACACCAATTGAAATTCATCGACAGTTGAAGCAGACATGTGGTGATGGAGTTATGGATGTATCGAAAGTGCATTCGTGGGTGTGACAGTTTAATGAAGGCAGAACATCGTGAGACACAAACCGAAACAACCTCGGGCTCGAACAAGCCGGTCTGACAACATGACCGAGAAAGTGGAGAGAATTGTTTTGGGGGATCGCCGAATGACCGTTGTACAGATCGCCTCCAGAGTTGGCATTTCTGTTGGTTCTGTGCACACAATCCTGCATGACGTCCTGAAAATGCGAAACGTGTCATGCAGGTGGGTGTCACGAATGGTGACGGACGACCACAAGGCTGCCCGTGTGGCATGTTGCCAAGAAATGTTGACGCGCAACGACAGCGTGAATGGGACTTTCTTTTCGTCGGATGTGACAATGGATGAGACGTGGATGCCATTTTTCAATCTAGAAACAAAGCACCAGTCAGCTCAATGGAAGCACACAGATTCACCGCCACCAAAAAAATTTCTGGTAACCGCCAGTGCTGAAAAAATGATGGTGTTCATGTTATGGGACAGCGAGGGCGTAATCCTTACCCATTGCGTTCCAAAGGGCACTACGGTAGCAGGTGCATCCTACGAAAATGTTTTGAAGAACAAATTCCTTCCTGCACTGCAACGAAAACGTTCGGGAAGGGCTGCACTTGTGCTGTTTCACCAAGACAATGCACCCGCACATCGAGCTAACGTTACGCAACAGTTTCTTCTTGATAACAACTTTGAAGTGATCCCTCATGCTCCCTACTCACCTGACCTGGCTCGTAGTGACTTTTGACTTTTTCCATCAATGAAAGGCACTCTCCGTGGCAGCACATTCACCAGCCGTGCTGCTATTGCCTCAGCCATTTTCCGGTGATCAAAACAGACTCCTAAAGAAGCCTTCGCCGCTGCCATGGAATCATTGCGTCAGCGTTGTGAAAAATGTGTACGTCTGCAGGGTGATTACGTCGAGAAGTAACGCCAGTTTCATCGATTACGGATGAGTAGTTAATTAGAAAAAAATCGGAGGCCTTAGAACTTGAAGGATTATAATCCCGATTCCAAAGAAAGCCGGTGCAGACAGGTGTGAAAACTACAGAACCATCAGTTTAATAAGTCATGGTTGCAAAATATTAACACGAATTATATACAGAAGGATGGAAAAGCTAGAAGAAGCCGACCTCGGGGAAGATCAGTTTGGGTTCAGGAGAAATGTAGGAACACGGGAGGCAATACTCACTTTACGGCTTATCCGAGAAGAAAGATTAAGGAAAGGCAAACCTACATTTCTAGCTTTTGTAGATTTGGAGAAAGCTTTTGACAATGTTGATTGGAATAAACTCTTTCAAGTTCTGAAGCAAGCAGGAGTAAAATATAGGGAGCGTAAGGTTATTTACAACTTGTACAAAAACCAGGCAGCGGTTGTCAGAGTTGAAGGGCATGAAAGGGATGCAGTGGTTGGAAAGGGAGTAAGACAGGGTTGTAGCCTTTCTCCAATGTTGTTCAATTTGTACATTGAACAAGCTATAAAGGAAAGCAAGGAGAAATTTGGTGAAGGAATAAAAGTTCAGGGGAAAGAATTAAAAACATTGCGTTTTGCCGACGACATAGTAATTCTGTCAGATACAGCAAAGGACCTGGAAGAGCAATTGAACGGAATGGACAGTGTGCTGAAAGGAGCATATAAGATGAACATTAACAAGAGCAAAACTAGGGTAATGGAATGCAGTGTAAGAAAATCAGGCGATGCTGAAGGAATTAGATTGGGAAACGAAGCAATAAAGGAGGTAGATGAGTTTTGTTATTTGGGCAGTAAAATAACTAATGATGGTCGCAGTACAGAGGACATAAAATGCAGAATGGCAATTGGTAGAAAAGCGTTCTTGAAAAAGAGAAATTTGTTAACATCGAATATTGATTTAAACCTAAGGAAGCCCTTTCTGAAGGCATTTGTATGGAGTGTTGCCTTGTATGGGAGTGAGACATGTACGATAAACAGTGTGGACAGGAAGAAGATTGAGGCTTTTGAAATGTGGTGCTACAGAAGAATGCTGAAGATTAGGTGGGTGGATCGCGTAACGAATGAGAAAGTACTGAACAGAATTGGGGAGAAAAGGAATTTCTGGCATACCTTGACTAAAAGAAGGGATAGATTGGTAGGACACATTCTTAGACATCAAGGAATTGTGAATTTAGTGTTGGAGGGAAGTGTGTGGGGTAAAAACCGCAGAGGAAGACCAAGAGATGGATACAGTAAGCAGATTCAGACGGATGTAGGTTGCCGTTCTTATGTGGAGATGAAGAGGCTTGCTCACGATAGGGTATTGTGGAGCGCTGCATCAAACCAGTCTCCGGACTGAAGACCACAACAGTAAATATCATTCTTGGTAGCAAATGGTTCTGTCTGACCATGTTGCGTTGGAAAATTTGCCCCGTATGCGGGGCAAGTTTTCCAGTTTACTTCAAATGTACAAGGGCAAATATTCCAATTATACTTTCAATGTTAAAACAGAGATAATTATCTTGATTTCACTGAATACGTATTTTTATCATGAATTTACAATACATTACAAAAGAGGATACTAAAAATAGCCACGTTAAATAAAAACAAATGCTATTTAATGGTTTTACAAAACATGTGACTTAAATATTTTACAAATACAGACATTTTTAACAATACTTATACTGATTGTCTGAATCACTATGTAAGCAAACATAAAATGGAACATTCCCTTTCGTACAGTCTCCATGCGCCCATTTCGTACACTGTACACACTTTTCATTTGCTTTAGACTTGGCGTAAGACTCAAAGCAATAAGGAATATGTGCCCCATATGCACTCGGAAAACGTGCCTCGTCGCCATATTCGGAACTATAACACTACGTCCATGAGTAACAGTGTAAGCTATTTACAAAACAAATGCACAGTTACGTCAAGAAAGAAACCCACTTTTAGTGTGTGCAATGTCAAACTAATACGTTTAACGCTAGAATGTTTATTTTAAGTTTCAATAAAACCGTGAAAGTTTACTCACATTTGCAAAAATGACGAAAACAGCTCTGCCGACGTTGTGACTGCTGGTACGACACTGAAACTTTCGTAAATGAAGCGTGCTCTGTTGCTACTTCCTATAGTACCGACGGTGGTAACATCTAGCGGTTTGTTTCGAAAATAAACGGATTTGGAAAACTTGCCCCTATGGAAAATGTGCCCCGGTCTCCCCTACGTCTGCAGGGCGATTACGTCGAGAATTAACGCCAGTTTCATCGATTTCGGGTGAGTAGTTAATTAGAAAAAAACTCGGAGGCCTTAGAACTTGAATGGCAGAAGCAGTGGGCTTACAGAGCGCAGAGGTGGGCGTAGCGGTCGCGCAGCAGCTGGTTCTCGCGCTGCGCCTTGTCGATCTCCTCGTCCAGGTCCAGCTCGCAGCCTTCGTCCAGCCGTCTCTGCAGGACCGCCCGCTGCTCCTGCAACCGCGGACCACCGTGTACAGCAACTGGCGGAAGGACTTCCACTAAAGCGGAAGTAGTTGTCGCAGCTTTAGGGCGACCAACATCGTGGTCATCAGTACCCGAACAATGAGAGCAATATCTACATCTACATGGGATTCTCTGCAAATCACATTCAAGTGCCTGGCAGAGGGTTCATCGAACCACCGTTATACTATTTATTTCCCATTCCAGTCTCGAATAGCGCGCGGGAAGAAAGAACACCTGAATCTCTCCGTTCGAGCTCTCATTTCTCGTATTTTATTCTGATGATCATTTCTACCTATGTAAGTGGGGAGTCAACATTATATTTTCGCATTCGGAGGAGTATGTGGGCGATTTGAGTTTCGTAAGCAGCCCACGCCGCAGCGATAAGCGCCGTTCTTGTAACGATTCCCATCCCAGATCCTGTATCATTTCCGTAACGCTGTCACCCCTGTACAGTGACAATACGAAACGAGCTGCCCTTCTTTGGACTCTTTCGATGTCCTCCAAATCAAATGTTTGTAGAACTTATGGGACTTAACTACGGGGTCATCAGTACCTAAGCTTACAAACTACTTATGAACTAGCTAAGACTAAGACGGCACAAATATCCATGCCCGAGGGGGATTCGAACCCCCGACCGTAGTGGCCGATCAGACCGTGACTGGAGCGCCTCAGTCCCCTCGGCCACCGCGGCCGGCTTCGATGTCCCTCCGTCAAACCCATCTGATAAGGACCCCACACTGGGCAGCTGTACTCTAAAAAATGGACGGACAAGCGTAGTGTATGCAGTTTCTTTTGTAGTTCTGTTGCGTGTTTTAAGGGTTCTGCCAATAAAACGCAATCTCTGGTTCGCCTTTCCCACGACATTATCTACGTGTTCTTTCCAGTTTAAGTCTGAAGTAATATAATTCCTAGGTATTTTGTGGAGTTTACGGCCTTCACTTTTGATTTATTTATCTTGTAAACAAGGTTTAAAGGATTTCGTTTCGTACTCATGTGGACGACTTCACACTTCTTGTTATTTAGAGTCAATTGCCAATTTTTACACCACAGTGATATTTTATTCAGATCGTTCTGCAGTTGGTTTTGATCTTCAGATGATTGTACTAGACGGTAGATGACGGCGTCATCTGCAAACAACCTAAGAGTTCTTCTTAGATTTTCCCATAAATCGTTTATGTAAATAAGGAACAGCAGAGGACCAATAACAGTACCCTGTGGAACGCCCGATATCGCCTTGCCATCGATTACTATGAACTGTGTCCTCTCTGACTGGAAATCCCCTATCCAATCGCAAATTTGGGGCGATATACCATAACCACGCAATTTGATTAAAAGCCGTTTCTGAGGTACAATGTCAAAAGCCTTCTGGAAATCAAGAAATACGGACCCTTGTCGATAGCATCCATCACTTCGTGTGAATAAAGAGCTAGCTGCGTTTTGCATGAACGATATTTTCTAAATCCGTGCAGACCTTGGATCAATAGAGCATTCTGTTCGAGATAATTAATAATATAACAGACTCTGTAGCAGTCAGTCACTGTGACAAAAACTTGAGCAATGACAACGAATACTTGTGTTATAATTTTGTATTTTTGTATTTCGACATGTTAAGCTATTAGTTAATCTCTGCTAACGCTTGACAATGGTAAATAACCGAAACCGGTAGCATTGAGATTTAATAAACAGCTATGGTCAACATGTCGTTCTGCAATTATCTGAAAACTGTTATGCCCCATCTATTCACCTTTATATTTAATGTGTGTTGCAAGCCGCCAAGTACTCTCATACAGTGTATGAAAAAAAAAGTATCATCACACGATGTAGTAGTTCTTTTCGATTCTTTTGGTTTATGACGTCATATCTCTTGGATCATGTGTGTATATGGTTCATACTCCTACAGCAATTGTTACATCACGGTAAGGAATATGTGTACCAAAATTGGTTGAAATCGGTCATGTTGTTTAGGAGAAAATGAGTAGCATTGTCGCATAATGCAGCTGTTTTTTTTTTTTTTTTTTTTTTTTTTTTTTTTTTTTTTTTTTTTTCACACACACACATCTGCAACACTTCGCAGATATAACCCTGACTGGTTAGTACTGGGGGGATTAGGGGGAAGAATCCAAAAACACACCTTTCCATAATACTGATGATAATGCAATAATCTAATAGTCTCACAATGGTATCTCCAGCCAGCAGTGTCGTGATAAAAGATAAGACGCATCCTCCTCCATTACCGCAGTGGCAGTCAGTATTATTCATTCTCCAGACGCTTGGATGGCCGCGAGTTACTCATTGTTTTTGCCAGCAGGCTCCACTGTTGGCGCTCGGCAGTAGCTCCTCCCCTCCACGCTTCCCCTATCGCTCCGCCTCTATGCGCGGAAGCGCCTTCCTACATGACGCCAACTATAGAGTCTGTTGCTGTTGCCACACCATATGGGAACAGCAATGTTCATACTAGTACATGATGGTCATTACATATTTAAATTAGTAACTAATCATCTTGATGGTGAAGCCCTTTTGATCTGTGTTTGCTTTATAAATATTTAGTTGCTTCTCCATGAGGATCTGCCTTGAGAGAAACACTGGTTTTTGTTTTTGTATACCTATACATGATTCGTTACAGTTTGTAATATTGCGTTTTCTTTCTTCCGATCAGGTGTTGGAGTAGTAGTTACTGTTCGTAGCCGCTATTAAAGTTCACTAACGGTACAATACATATGTTCATATGTTTGTAAATCCATCGGACCAAACTGCGTGGTCATCAGTCCGTAGCTTACAAACTACTTAAAACTAGGTAAACTAACCTAAGGACAAACACACACACCCATGCCCCAGGGAGGACTCGAACCTCGACGGCGAGCAACCGCGCGCTCCGCAGCGAGACGCTTTAGACCGCTCGGCTACTCCACCGCGGCTAACGGTACAATAATACAAGAAAATAATTTGGTGGATCTGACACATTTAGGTAACTTTATAATTAGAAGACTCAAAAAAGGAAGCGGAACCTGACTTTAAAGTTTAGCGGCAGTAGTAATTTCGAACAAAAGCAACACCTGAGCACAATATTACACAAAGAAAGCAGCAGATTTCGCGATGATCTTTCTTACCATGATGATTATGTTGACTGGATGTAGCAGATGAAGCTGTAAAAACTCTTGCTGCATTGTGTAAAGTGATGCTTGGTTGGCTTGGAGCAGATTGTACTAACTGAAAGGCCGTTTAAAAAAAAATTTTAAGTTAACTTTCGTGACAAAAGGCTCTTTAAATCGATCGGATTTCGTTTAATTCCGAAGATTTCTTTGCAGGCATTACTAGAAAGCCACATTCATTAAAATTACAAATAATGAGATCTCGGAGTAAATCTAGTAAATTATAGATACAAGTCCAACAATAGCTCCAAGCACCATGTTACATAATCAAGATTACTGCTGGAAAAATAGAAACACTTCATGAATCATTAAAAGGTGAGTCATTTTAAATAAGTAAAATATTTTAATTGTACCAACTATATTTTCATATTTATAGAGGAAAACGAACTCACACACTTACATTTGGTAGTAAGGAAGTCCCTGGCGTACGTCTAATCTGAGCGAAGGGTAAAACATAAAAGACGAAGTGCACAAATGCGTTCTAGGCAGCTCGTAAAAGACAGACGAAAAACAGAAATACATGAATAACGTAATTAGCTGCCAGAGAAAGCTGTGGTCAGCGATAAGCATCGTAAACAAAACATTTATCGAATGAAAATTTTTAGTGTAATACTACAAGTTGTAGCATCTTCAGTGGATCCCTTTTCTTGCTTTAAAATTAAACAGCAGAAATAGTTTTTAGTTTCTATACGTTATTATATGTTCGTACTGCTAATAAGAAATTTGTACAAGACTATTTTTGTTGTTAAATTTTAAAACAGTAAAAAGGACCCATTGAAGATGCTACAACGATAGTGAAACATGTATGGATTTACAAAAGAAAAAGAAAAAAAACTGTGTTTTTCAAGGCATATCCTTATAGAGAAGCAACTAAATATTTATAAAGCAAACACAGATCAAAAGGGCTTCAAAATCAAGATAATTATTTCTAAGCCAAGCCAGGAATTTCCAAAAAAAGCTCCATAACAAATTCCGGAACACTACAGCAAAATTACTTCAAACCACGCTGAATTTAAAGTTCAACAGATTATGGCTTTCTTGTAATGTTGTACTTTATTATATACTTGTCAATGTAAACAGTATGTCACCTAGAGTTCAACAAGTCAAGCACAAAGCCGAAATTACCTTAGCTAAAACAAGAATTTAAATACGTACATACAAAGAAATATATAACTATTTAAAATTCGTCTAGAACTAGGAAAAGAAATTAAAAAAAAAACTCTGAAATACAAACAGGTTTGTATATAAGTGCCATATAGACGCAGATGACAAACTCTCAACGATTATGTAGGTAAACTGTTAACTTCAACATGTAAAATGAGCTATATTTACATACACATATATAAAATTCTTGTACAAATTTATAAATAACAGTATAACAATAAACTGTAGAAACTAAAAACTATTTTTGTTGTTTAATTTCAAAGCCATGAATGATGCTACAACTGTAGCGAAATATGTATGGGTGTACAAAAACAAAAACGATTGTTTTGCTCAAGGCAGATCCTCATAGAGAAGCAACTAGATAAATCAGTAAATTGTAAACTTTCAGCAGAGTATCTATAACATCAATATGTAATACGTTCCTAAGAGACACAGTTTTATTTGCTCAGTATTAAACTTCCTCGAGCACACATATTGCAGCGTCTGAAAGTGGTCTTGTTACTTTCGTAACAGCAAAACAACCGATAGACGAAACCCAATATTTACGACATTTCACGTACCTCTCAGCATCAAAGTAATTAATACTCGCTAGTAATCTAGCTTGAAACATGATTTCTTCGGAAAAGATTTAGTGGTGTCGTTCACAGAGTTGTCATTTGTCAACGGGTACAGTTAGTGGGTTAAGGACGGGCAATGGGCTACTGTGTATCAACTTCAACCAGGCAGATTTCAAACACATCACTTCATCGAGCCCAGTCCCGAAAGGTGGAAGTGTGGTTGTGAGACACACAATAAGAGCTAACCTGTTTGAAGAATTAGGCGATTAGCAACGATTCAGTTTATTACTGTACAAAGCAAACTTCATAACGGATGTACTTAAAGGTTTTACAGTAAATAATGTAAAGTAGAAAGTACGGTCTGAACATTTGGAAACATTGTCGCATATGCAGTTGCAAAAATGTACACAATGTGGTCAGAAACAGTGTGAAAAGCTTGCAATGGTGTAGCAGGGTAGTTTGTACTGAGAAATAGTCGGTAACAAACAATTCTATATATTGCGCCATTTCTGATTTAATTAGCATTGAATTTAGCCGCAAATTCAAATAGCGTGACACAGCATTTAATGCACATACAGTTCCCTTGACTTTTCTGGTATTTGTTTATAAACAATTTTTGTTAAATATTACTTACAAACGGAAAGACATCTACTGATGCACACTGACGATTTACGAGAGAAAACGGTATGTTCTTTTTGGAAAATAGTTAATGTAAAAACATAGGATGTCGCAATTAATTTGATATTCTGTTGGCGGAGGCTGGCGGTAGTGGGGGCAGACATAGGGAGGGTTCTCAGAAGGGCAAGTTGTTTACCAGGTTTCAAACTCTTGTGTTAAGTGCAAGTACATGTTTCATGTTAGCAGTCTTTATTTCCGGTAATTGCATTGTCCAAAGTGCGTTTACTTGTTATTTGTCATTCGTCCTTAAGAGCTCCGTTGTCCTACTACATGGAAGCACATGTTAAGATGTCAATCATCCTTTCCTTCCTGGAAGAGCGGTATTGTTTGGGGGTGGTGGCGTCCTTTGATCAGCAGTTGGGCAAGTGCACGAGGGAGGAAGGTGTGGGAGGTACTGGTACCTGCGTGTGCTCTGCGCCAGTACCCATATTTTATTTAAAACGAAAAATAATTAAACTATAAGGAGAAATAACTCACTTGTAGGTCTTTGATTTGAGCCAACAAGAATTGCTTCTCCTGCAGATTCTGTTCGATCATTTCCTCCACTTTATCCCGCTCTTCTTGTCTGGCGTCAGCTTCCTGTGGACAGTTGGAAGACATGTTACCCGTTAAACTGCAATAAAAATTTACTACAAAGTTTTATTCGAACATCTTTTGTACATTTATCCTAATTTGCAAACAAGCAATCCATGGTCTAGAAGTAGGTCAAATATTGTACCTCTTGCACACTCTCGTCAAACTTATTGTTGCAAAAAATAGTGATATAAATTTATTTGTGCACAAAGGTGCTGAAGCCTTTAGAGATGCATGCATGTCATTAAAAGTTTTTCATCTTTGAGAGTCTTTCATTTATTTATTTATTTTCAAAATTGAAAGTTTTTATGCGGAATACAATTTTAAATTTCTCAGCTTCCTAAATACATTCACTATGAATTAATTATATCGGTCTACGTTTTACTTTATCTACAGAAGTGAGGGTAACACATCATTTTTGAGGAAATGGTTATTCTATTTCGTGAAGGCGGTCGTTGAAATTTTTACAATTTTTAATAACACTTAAATTTCGGACAGCATATAAGGGGAGAAATGGGTTATGGTTATGTACAAATAATGTGACGTGCAGTACGTAATAGTTACTTGTCTGCAAGACGCATCTGCAACTGTTTGGAGCTGAGTTATGATCGTTAGACTTTGGACTTTGCAAAGGTGTGGCCGCCATGGAAGAACAGCGACCAAATTGACAACAATGATATCGTAAAAATAAAAGAAACACAATAAAAATATCATTTATAATTGTTACTCTGACGTTTGGTATGTCAAACTCTCGTAACTTGTAATCCACCGGGAAATTGTCTTACACTTCCTCATCTGCTGGAGTCAGCGCCAGAAGATAGGTGGGCATGTCGATGTGACAGAATGGTAGAAAGCAGCTATCGCGTTTGGTCGTAACCGTGACCACATCGTCGATACAGTTGCTCATTTTGTTGGTCTATCAGTGCAAACGTACCTGCAAGCAACGGCGAACCGCTGGCGGCCATAGAAAACGATTTAAGTTCAGTAATCGTCATAAGGTGCTAACCGACAGGGCTGGAGAAGAGTGAACTGCCATCACAGTGGCAAACAGTTTCAAAACCGAAAGAAATTGTTGCCGTCAGCTGACAAAAGTCATGGAGTACCTTCTAATATCGAGTAGAAACACCTTTTGCCCGACATGGACTCAAATAGTCGTTCGAAAGACCTTTGGCTTTGCTACCTCTATAACTCTCCATAACTGCACAAGACAGTGGAGCATTTTGTGCGCAAAGTTCCCTCTCGATTATGTTTCAAACAGCTTCGCTAAGATTCATATTATGTGATCTGAGTAGCGATATCGATAACTGGAATTGTCCAGAATATTCTTCAAAGGAATCCACGAAAAATTGTGGCCCTTTAACAAGGCGCATCATCATCTGTACGTACACCATCCTTGCTCGGGAACATGAAGTTGTTCAACAAACATCCCGTACCCAAAGACTGGAAAGTTGCACTGATTACTCCAATATTCAAAAATGGTAATAGGAGTGATCCGGAGACTTACACGCCTCTATCATTAATGTCGGTTTGCAGCAGGATTTTAGAACATATACTTTCCTCAAATATTATAAACTACCTCGAAGACAACGAATTATTAAATAAATAAATAAAAAAGTTCAAATATTTGTAGAGCTTATGGGACTTAACTACGGGTCATCAGTCCCTAAACTTACAAACTACTTATGAACTAGCTTATACTAAAGACGGCACAAACATCAATGCCCGAGGGGGCATTCGAACATCCGACCGAAGCGGCCGTGCAGACCGAGACTGGCACGCCGAAGACCGCTCGGCCACTGCGGTCGGCGAACAAATTATTGACCCATAGTCAATACGGATTCAGAAAGTATCATTCTTGTGAAACACAGCTAGCTCTTTACTCACATGATGTGATGAGTTCTATCGGAAAGGGATGTAAAATAGATTTTGTATTTTTAGATTCTCGGAATGCTTTTCACACTGTATCTCACAAGCGTCTTCTAATAAAATCGCGTGCTTATGGAATATCGCCACAGATGTGCGATTGGATTCGTGATTTCTTGTCAGAAAGGACACAGTATGTTGTAATTGACGGCAAGTCATCGAGAAGATCTGAAGTGATATCTGGAGTTCCACAGGGGAGTGTTACAGGGCCACTTCTGTTCCTTATTTTTACAAACGATTTTAGGAGACAATCTGAGTAGCTCTCTTAGACTGTTCGCGGATGATGCTGTCATTTATCGGTTAGTAAAATCACCAGAAGATCAAAAGCAACGGCAAAATGATTTAGATATGAGATCAGTATGGTGCAAAAGATGGCAATTGACCCTTAATAATGATAAGTGTGAGGTTATCCTTACGACCGCTCAAAGAAAACCGTTACGTTTTAGTTGCGCGATGAATCTGTCGAACCTACAGGCCGTCAATTCTACTAAATACCAAGGAGTAACAATTATGAACAACTTAAAATGGAAAGAGCACCAAATAATATATTGTAGAGAAGGCGAACAAAAGAATTCGTTTCATTGGCAGACAACTTAGAAGACGTAACAGTTCTACTAAGTAAAATGAAATGAGCGTACGGCTTTCTTGGCCGGGGGATCCATTGCGGGATTGTTCGGCTGCCTTAGTGTAAGTCTTTTTATTTGACGCCGCGTGGGCGACTTACGTGCCAATGATGATGAGATGATGATGATTAGGACAACACACAACACCCAGTCCCCTGCCGAGAATCGAACCCGAGCCTCCTGCGTGGTAGTCAGCGACGCTACACTACACTTGTGCGGCCTATTTTGGAGTATTGCTGCGCATTGTTAAAATGATTGTTACGCTTAAGGGACTTAACTGCGGGGTCATCAGTCCCTAAACTTACAAACTACTTAACAACCAGCTTATACTAAGGGCGACACTAACATCCATGCCCGAGTGGGGATTCGAACCTCCGACGGGGAACGGCCTCGCACATCGTAGCATAGCGCCTCAATGCGCTCCGCCGCGGCCGCTGCGCATTGTGGGATCCATACCAGGCGGGTCTGACGAACGATTTCGAGCAAATTCAGACAAGGGCAGCTCGTTTTGTATAATCACGATTTAGGGATGAGAGTGTCACGGAAATGATGCACGAGTCGGGGTGAAAATCACTAAAAGAAAGGCGTTATTTGTTGCGACGAGATCTATTTCCGAAATTCCTTTCACCAACTTTCTCTTCAGAATGCGGACATATTTTGTTAGCACCCACCTGCATAGGAAGACATGATCATCAAAATAAAATAAGAGAATCAGTTCGAAAACAGAGAGATTTAGGTGTTAATTTTTCCCGCGAGCTATTAGAGAATAGACTATAGAGAAATATCATAAAACTGGTATGATGAACCCTCTGCCATGCAGTTCAATGTGACAGAGTATCCATGTAGATATAGATGTAGACTATGACAGTTAGGAGGGAGGAGAGGAAACTTGTATTTCAAGGTCGAGCGGCTACCCATAAGCCACACATCACGGAGGTCAGTGCCGATTGACACCTCATTTGATATAACGAGCGTAAATATTGAACGATTGAACAGTGTGTGGCGTGACGAATCACTGTATACTAGAGATCCTAAAAACCCAGGCTTAATCGTCCGCCATTGTTGCCCTAACACGGGCGCAACTGACAATGTTTATATTGGCGACGGTTGACCTATTCACGCAGTTTTCAACAATATTTCTAATGAAATGTATTTAATATTGCACACACTAAGTTCACCGAAGAGTACCTAATGTGTAGGGGTCTATAAAGATTTAGAATGCGCTTTTAATATAACAGAAAATCGTAACGTACCGGTAATATAATATAGCTTCTCGCCGGACTGCAGTGTTTATGTTGGCACCAATGATAATCACGGCAACTCAGATGACCAATAAATGGTTTTTCGTGACGAATTCAATTGAAACGAAAATTATTTTTTTCTCGACGCACAAGGGTACATTCAAGAACCTGTCAACTGTAGAGCAGGTACAGTATTAATTTTGCTGCAAGTGCTCGTGAAAAATATTAACGCAATTCTACACTTCATTGTTCATCTGTTGCCAACATAAGCACTGGAGCCCGGCAAGAAGCGTCGTAAAATTTTACCCAATGCCGTATTTTAGATTGTGTTATGGAACCGTAAGAGTTGCTTCGACCTTATATATAAGTAGTTGTGTAAAGTATTATTCAGTATTTTGGAAACTACGTATAAATGCATCACAATAAATATTCCTATCCACTTTGAAAACTGCGAGAAACTTCATTGAGTCACAAACATTCTGCAACAAACTGCTCTAGCATCAATGACAGGGAGAAGTAATGCAATTGTACATAACTGACATGTTTATAGCTACATTTATTACATATACTTACAAAACATAATTGAGCGCCAGGTCCTGTTTCCCAGTTGCTTCTGCGACAATTTATAGCCCATATTTTTCTTCGTTCTGGATTGTTGGGAAATTTGAACATGCGCACTCCTTTACTGCAGTGATTTATGATTTTTTTTAAATGGGTCAATAGTTTTTTCTATCGTGCATTGGATTCGTTGAAACCAGCTGCGTCCAAATCAATTTAAACTACATTCCTATCACTGTTAGTTTGGGAGGTACAACCCTTCAAAGTTTCAGGAGCAGATACCACACGCTGTACATAATACATGATTGTGTGGTGTGTGATGGATGTTATGGAGGTGGGAAGTTGATTTACATGAGATGTTCAAATGTGTGTCCATGTTCCTCAATGCATAATGCAATGCGCCGTCGAAAGGATCTGCGGACGAGATGTAACATCGCCGGTGAGACGGAACGACGTGCGTCCTCGATGCGCCGTTTTAGATCATCTGGGGATGTGTACTCAGTGAAATAAACACGATCCTTTAGACATCTCCACAAAAAGAAATCTACTGGTGTTAAATCGGGCGACCTTGCGGGCCATGAACGAGGACCATGACGCCCCATCCCCCCACACAGCCATGTGTTATGTACTGCGTGTGGTATCTGCCCCTGAAACTTTGAAGGGTTGTACCTCCCAAACTAACAGTGATAGGAATGTAGTTTAAATTGATTTGGACGCAGCTGGTTTCAACGAATCCAATGCTCGATAGAAAAAACTATTGTTCCATTTAAAAAATTATATCTTTATGCTGTAACTCTTTGGAAAATTATACAATAAACTATGTTTATAGCTCCGCAGAAAATTGTAACATTTCTTGTGTTGACCTACCGCATTAAAATTTCCCGGCACCTATTATTATTTTATAAGTTACAGAGGCAAACACATTTAGTGAAACACCCTGTATATACCTCTCTTCACTGCAAGAATACATCTACACCTACATATAAATACTCCGAATTACACCGGAAGGTGTGTGGCGGAGGGTACACTGAACCAATACTAGTCATTTCATTTCCGATTCCACTCCCAAATAGAACGAGGGAACAAATAATATCTATATTCCTCTGTACGAGCCCTAATTTCTCTTACCTTGTCTTTGTGATCTTTAGGTGGCAGGAAGATCGTTCTACAGTCAGCTTCAAATTCCGGCCCTCTAAATTTCCTCAACAGAATTTCTCGAAAAGAACGTCGGCTTTCCCCCCGTGATTCTCATTTGAGTTCCCGGAGCATTTCCGTGCACTCGCGCATTGGTCGAATATACCAGTAACGAACCTAGCTGCTCGCTTCTGAACTGCTTCTATGTCATCCTTTAAACTGATCTGCTGGGGGCCCCAAACACTTAGAGCAATCCAGAATGAAACTTTCACTCTGCAGCGGAGTGTGCGCTGTTATGAAACTTCCTGGCAGATTAAAATTGTGTGCCGGAACCGGGACTCGAACCTGGGACCAGGTTCGAGTCCCGGTTCCGGCACACAATTTTAATCTGCCAGGAAGTTTCACTTAGAGCAATACTCAAGACGTGGTCGCACAAGCGCTTTATACGCGGTCTCCTTTGCAGATGAAGTAGATTTTCCCAAAATTCTCCCAATAAGCCAAAGTCGATTGTCCGCCTTACTCTCAAATGTTCTTACCCTTTCGTTCCATTTCATATCGCTCTGCAATGGTACGCCTTAATATTTGAAGGGCGCGACTATATCAAGAAGCTCACGACTATTGCTGTATTCGAACATTATGGGAATGTTTTTCCTACTCATCTGCATCACTTTACATTTTTCTATATTTAGAGCTAGCTGTCATTCTTCATACCTACTAGAAATTTTGTCTAAGTCATCCTGTATGCTATTACAATCAGTTAAAGATGATACCCTCCAATATAACACAGCGTCATCAGCAAACAGCCGCAAATTACGAGTTACTCTGTCCATCAGATAATTTATATAGATAAAATATAATAGAGGTCCTATGACATTCCCCTGGGGCACGCCTAACGATACACTCGTCTCTCATGAACACTCGCCGTCGAGTACAACGTACTGCGTTCTATTACTTAGGAAGTCTTCCAGTCAGTTACAAATCTGTGAATCTATTCCATAAGCTCGTATCTTCGTTAGCAGGCTGCAATGTGGCACCGCGTCAAATGTGTTTTTGAAATCGAGAAAAACACTATCTGCCTGATGCCCTTCTCCATGGCTCGCAGGATGTCATGTTAGAAAAGAGCAAGCTGATTTTCACATGAACGATGTTTCCTAAACGCGCGCTGATTCATAGAAAGAAGACCTTCCGTTTCAAGGAAATTTACTATACTCGAAGTGAGAATTTGCGGTAGGATAGGGGATTTCTTGTCAAAGAAGACACAGTTCGTAGTAATCGATGGTAAGGCATCGACTAAAACAGAGGTGATATCGGGCGCTCCACAGGGCACTGTTATTGGTCCTCTGCTGTTCCTTATTTACATAAACGATTTAGGGGGAAATCGAAGTAGCTCTCTTAGGTTGTTTGCAGATGACGCCGTCATTTACCGTCTAGTAAAATCATCTGAAGATCAAAACCAACTGCAGAACGATCTGAATAAGATATCACTATGGTGTAAAAATTGGCAATTTATTCTAAATAACGAGAAGTGTGAAGTCGTCCACATGAGTACGAAACGAAATCCTTTAAACCTTGTTTACAAGATAAATCAATCAAAAGTGAAGGCAGTAAACTCCACAAAATACCTAGGAATTACTATTACTTCAGACTTAAATTGGAAAGAACACGTAGATAATATCGTGGGAAAGGCGAACCAGATACTGCGTTTTATTGGCAGAACCCTTCAAACATGCAAAAGAACTACAAAAGAAATTGCATACACTACGCTTGTCCGTCCATTTTTGGAGTATTGCAGCCCAGTGTGGGATCCTTATCAGGTGGGTTTGACGGAGGACATCGAAAGAGGGCAAAGACGGGCAGTTCGTTTCGTACTGGCACGATACAGGGGAGACAGCGTTACGGAAATGATACAGAATCTGGAATGGGAATCATTACAACAACGGCACTTATCGCTGCGGCGTGGGCTACTTGCGAAACTGCAATCGCCAACATTCTCCTCCGAATGCGAAAATAAATTGTTGACTCCCACTTACATAGGTATAAATGATCATCAGAATAAAATACGAGAAATCAGAGCTCGAACAGAGAGATTCAGGTGTTCTTTCTTCCCTAGGGCTATTCGATGGATGGATGGATGGATGCTTAGGGTTTAACGTCCCGTCGACAGCTTGGTCATTAGAGACGGAGCTAACGCTCGGAGTTTTTGGGTTAGGATGAGGAAGGAAATCGGCCGTGTAGGGCTATTCGAGAATGGAATGGGAGATAAATAGTATAATGGTGGTTCGACGAACCCTCTGCCAGGCACTCAAATGTGATTTGCAGAGTATCCCATGTAGATGTAGATGTAGAATATGCTCCAAAATTCTACATGAAACTGATGTCAACGATATTGGCCTGTAATTATGCGGATCAGTTCTTTTTACCTTTATTATAAACGGGAGTCACCTGCGCTTTTTCCAAACACTAGGAACTTTGCGCTGAATTAAAAATTCGCGATAAATGCAAGCGAAGTAAGGGGCAAATGCCGCAGAATACTCTTTGTAAAACCAAACTACCATTCCATCCGGTCCAGGATAGTTTTTTTGTATTCAGTTCTCTCAGATGCTTCTCTACACCGGAAAAAAACTATGTCCTCCATTTGGGAGTTAGTGCATTGATCAAATGATGGTACATTTGTGCGCTCTATCTGCGTGAAAGATTTCTTAAAGGTTAACTTTAGAACATCCGCTTTCCGTTTTCTTTCTTTTATTACTGCCCCGAAATGATCAACGAATGACTGGATAGTGGTCTTTGATCCGCTTATCGATTTTACATAGGACCAGAATTGTTTCGAGTTCTCGGAATGATCATTTGCAAAGGTATAGCTATAGTAATTATTTTATGCTTGTTTATAGGCCTGACTGTAGCAATGAGGTCTAAATTATTTCCATTGCGTGTGGGTTGCTGGTTTAACTGCTCATGACAGTTTTCGGAGAATGTGTCCAAAAGTAGCTTGCAAGACTATTTGTCTGCACCGCCTGAAACGAAACTAGAGAGGTGCAGTCTATACTCTTAAGATTGAATTCCCCTCCAACTAATATAGCATGGCCCGGATATCTACGCACTACCTGGCGTAGATTCTATTTGAATGATTCTAAAAGTGCTACATCAACACTGGGGGGGGGGGGGCATAAAATACCAAACTACTAACTTTACTTCTCTTAGATCTGTTATATGTGCCCAGATAACTTCACAGTTACTCTCAACGTCAACCTCAGTAGAAACAATATCTTCGTCCACGGCGATGAACACTCCCCCACGAGTTGTGTCCGATATATCTTTCCGATATACTTTCCACGCCTCACTAAATATTTCTGAACTGTGCACAGCATGATTAAGCCAGCTACATAAAGAGTGGCCCGGCCCCAAGAAGCCTCCCAGCACCTGACTGAACGTATCCCGGAGAGAGTGGAAGCTGTCATCAAAGCTAATAGTGGGCCAACACCACATTGAATTCCAGCATTACCGATGGAGAACGCCACGAACTTGTAAGACATTTTTAGCCAGGTGTCCGGATACGTTTGATCACATAGTGTAAATACAGCAAATCGAGTTGGTATATGTCACATGCAAAGAACAAGTGAATGACGTTTTGTCATGACTGTCGAGGTCGCAGCCCATTGGGTATAACCATAGTGAGCTCCACTGGTGGGAAATAATACACTACTGGCTTTTAAAATTGCTACACCAAGAAGAAATGCAGATGATAAAACGGGTATTCATTGGAGAAATACATTATACTAGATCTGACATCTGATTACATTTTCACGCAATTTGGGCGTATAGATCCTGAGAAACCAGTGCCCAAAACAACCACCTCTGGCCGTAATAACGGCCTTGATACGCCTGGGCATTGAGTCAAACAGAGCTTGGATGGCGTGTACAGGTACAGAAGCCCATGAAAATTCAACACGATACCACAGTTCATCAAGAGTAGTAACTGGCGTATTGTGACGCGCCAGTTGCTCGGTCACCATTGACCAGACGTTTTCAGTTGTGAGAGATCTGGAGAATGTGCTGGCCAGGGCAGCAGTCGAACATTTTTCCGTATCCACAAAGGTCCGTACAGGACCTGCAACATGCGGTCGTGCATTATCCTGCTGAAATGTAGGGTTTCGCAGGGATCGAAAGATGTGCAGAGCCACTGGACGTAAACTGAAATGTAACGGCCACTGTTCAAAGTGCCGTCCATGCGACAAGAGGTGACTGAGACCTGTAACCAATGGAACCCCATACCATCACGCCGGGTGATACGCCAGTATGGCGATGATGAATACACGCTTCCAATGTGCGTTCACCGCGATGTTGCCAAACACGGATGCGACTATTATGATGCTGTAAACAGAACCTGGATTCATCCGAAAAAAATGAGGTTTTGGCGTTCGTACACCCAGGTGCGTCGTTGCGTACACCATCGCAGACGCTCCTGCCTGTGATGCAGCATCAAGGGTAACCGCAGCCATGGTGTCCAAGCTGATAGTCCATGCTGCTGCAAATGTCGTCGAACTGTTCGTGCAGATGGTTTTTGTCTTGCAAACGTCACCATCTGTTGACTCAGGGACCGAAACGTGGCTGCACGATCCGTTACAGCCATGCGGATAATATGCCTGTCATCTCGACTGCTAGTGATACGAGTGGGATCCAGCACGGCGTTCCGTATTCCCGTCCTGAACCCACCGATTTCATAAACTGCTAACAGTCATGACATTATATATGATGAAAGACTATGAGACATATTTAACTGTAAAGTTTATTTTTTTATATATATGTTTTTTTATTGTGTATGGACTACACAGCCCAACATGTAGCAGTGGACGATATGTAAAATTCATATTAATGACCGTAATGAGATTGTAAAAGAAACAATAAAAAATAGAAATATATTGTGTTCAAATGGGTGTAAAACCGAATAAAAATGAACTGAAATATGTAATGGGTCGTTTCAGAGTAAAGGCCCACATCACACTACCCATTTTTTTTTTTTTTTTTTTTTTTTTTTTAATTTTCTAACTAACTACGAAGTTAAGGGATCTATCATTCCACTCTCTGACATGTAAAATGTCCGCTATAAGAAATCGGTTGGAAACTTTCCTCATGTCAGCACGTTGTAGGTGTCGCCACCGGTTCCAACCTTGTGTGAATGCTCTGAAAATCTAATCATTTGCATATCACAACATCTTCCTGTCGGTTAAATTTCGCGTCTATAGCACGTCATCTTGGTGATGTAGCAAGTTTAATGGCCAGGAGAGTAATATGTGGTAGGGATGGGGAAAACCGATCGGTTAAAACCGATACCGGTATTTTAGTTTTGAATCACCGGTTTTTTCGGTATTTATTTGGTGTCGGTTGTAGCCGGTTTATTTTAGTTATTGACAAGAACCGGGTAAAAAACCGGTACGACTACTTCCTGTAGTAGTGGTTCAAAAATTGAAGTTAGTAGACCCTATTTCTAGGGCTATTTCTAAACTTTTCACTGCTGTGAAATATTAGGTCATCGCAGTAACTAAGAAAAGCGATCAGTGATAATTTAAGAACAATCCCGGCAGTCAGATACGCGCAACAAATGCGTGGCATAAGAACTGGTGCAGCTATTGAGGCATCGATGCACCTGTTGCCGTGTGGCGTGACCTATTAGACGACGCGCGTGCACCGGTAGTGTACAAGACTTGCCTCCGTCTGGTCATGCGGCAGTTCCTTGCTGTCGTCGCCAGACATCGGTTGTGTCTTAAATGGCACCATCCCAAGTGTAGAAGTACGGTAGCAGTGAGGTACACTGCTCCATTTGCTTTAAAAAGCTGAAAACGGGTGGAAGTACTACAAAGATGCTGTGTCATTTAAGGAGAAAGCATCCAAAATGTTTCTTGGAAGAGAAGGTAAATTCGATTCATATACCTATTATGTAAGTGATGTACTATAAGCTTGGAAGAATAACTTTTAATGAACTATCATATAGTTATGCTGACAATTTTTATTAATGTGATTCCTTGAAAGCGAGGAGCTTTTTTAATAACCAATGTGGGTTAGGTAACATTGATCATGTGGCGCCACGCGAGGTAGCCGTGCGGTCTGAGGCTCCATGTTATGGATTGCGCGGCTGCTCCAGTCGGAGGTTCGAGTCATCCCTCCTGCCTTGGTCATGGGTGTGTATGTTGTCCTTAGCATAAGTTAGATTAAGTAGTTTTTAAGTGTAGGGACCGATGACCTAAGCAGTTAGGTCTCATAGGAACTCACACACATTTGAACATACTTTGATCAAGTGGTAAACAGCTTTCCTAGTTCAATTTGCGTAAATTTACACTGACAACAATCATACTGTTAGTCGGAACTGTGACTTTATTTTTCGAAATAAATCTGCAGCACTGACTGAAGTTCATTTACTGACTGTAACTTATATCTATAGTGTATATAACGAGATATTCCTATGCGCTGGCTCACAAGTCCAACTTACGGAGTGGTTGGTTCCATATTCGCAAGTGCCGGATGGAAATACTAGGCCAGTAAATCTGTATGCTTCGTATATCGTCTTCTACGGACTCCTGTCTACGCTTACACACACTCAAGAAGGCTTAGTATTGGGAGGGGATCTTGCAAAATATGGAAAGGCTAGTGAATTGTCGTATAACGTAAATTTACCTAAATTTTAAGTAAATTTCGTAAATTTCGGTTTCGGCCGAAACTAGAAGAACCGAAAATTCGTTTACGGTTTCTGTTTCGGCCGCAAAATATGTTTTGGTCAAACTCTACTGGGAATAATAGCAATAAAAAAACCGAAAACCGGTTATTTAAAAAACCGGTTATCTTGAGCAATTTTTTACAGTGCGGTTAAACTGGAGATGAAAAGAACCGGTATAACCGAAAACCGGTTGTTTCAGCAACAACCGCCATCCCTAATATTGTGGACTGACCTGCTGGTAGACGAGCTGCTGCAGGTAGTTGGGGTCGCTGTGGTAGGCCTCCCAGTCGAAGGAGGGGTAGAGCTGCAGCAGCTGGCGGTTCATCTCGAGCGCGGCGAGGCGCGTCTGCCGGGCGGCGGCCGCCAGCGCCCTCAGCTCGGCCTGCTGCTCGCGCCGCAGCCGCTTCAGGCGCTCCAGCGCCTCGTGGTCCACCACGTCCTCCATCACCGACACCTCCTCCTCCAGCACCTGCCGCACACTCGTTTCAGTCTCTGGACCTACCGTCTAGAGCAGAGGTCACTTCGAATATCACGGTTAGATCTTAAATAGTGACAACTATTTATTCACAGCCGATACGAAGGAGTTACATTTTCCCACCTGTTACTGTCCTTCAAAGTAATCACCAGCGTTGCGCAGAACCAGTTAAAAGCTGTGTGTGTGTGTGTGTGTGTGTATGATGTTGAACCTATTGTTTAATCAGACAGCAGATTGTTCATTAACACAGCAATTTGGTGTGATATTGATGTATATATTGTTAAATAAGAAACAGTGCATTAAACCGATTATGTGCGCAACGGATCTTTTAACAAAACAGCTGTGGCAAGTCACCATATGAAACAGACACTGACTATACTCAAAAAATTTAATCGCGAGAAAGATTTTAAAAACCACAAACCACTTTGTTAATGTTTCACTGCGAGAATTTCATACAGATTGGTACCTGGTCATCAACATTCAGTATCATAATCAATTAACTGCAGTGTTGCATAACAATCATTTATTATGACACAAATAACGAAATCTGTTCAACAAGATTACCAAAATCAATACTGCACTTTAAATCCACAAATAGCTAACTATCAAATGAAGGAAATAGGTTAATCTTCTAACTACGTAAATGAAACAGGAAAGAAAGGTCAACTTTGTTACTTATATTTAATAATCACCATTACATTACCTACATAATACAACTTTTTCCTAATGACATCAAATGTAATTACCTTCATTCCAGCGGTGTTACAACATTTTCATAGTAATAAAGAATACAGTATAAATATTCCAAATACAATCAAATCAACTTGCTGGCACAGCAGCCTCTGCTCTACATCGGAGCCATACATACAACTCAACCGCTCTCTAAGCGAGCTAAACCACAAGTCCCCACTCTCTCTATGTGCGAGCTACAATGCTATGCGATGCATGATCTTTGCGAAAGATGAAACTTCACAAAGTACACGTATCGATACACACAGTAGAAGCAATATTATACATTTTCTTGCAAGCAAGTTACTCGACACAAAACAGTAGGCACAATATTAGACATTTTTTTTTTTTTTTTTTTTTTTTTTTTTTTTTTTTTTTTTTTTGTGGACACTTTTTTCACAGTTACCAGCGACGTGGAAGGCGTAGTATACCATAAACAGAAAGAACTTGATTCACATCCGTATTCAATAGTAAATCTTTATTTAAAACGTAGAACTGTAAATAGGTAAAACTGTCTAGTGTGTGTGGCCCAAATAACATGGCGGACGCCAGTTCAGTTTGCCTCAAACATGTCGGGCCTATCAGCACCTTCATCGCCACGCTATCAAATTTAAGCTCTTCGCTCCATGGAGATTACATACAATCATAATCCAAGCACTTCCCGAGATCTAGACGATTTTTGTTTGAAACGTTCTTCACATATCGGTATATGGCCGTTTCTAAGTGTAGACTGGGTGTAGTGAGGAAGACCTCGGAGACAGGAAGTTTGGGAGGGAAAACAGAACTCCTGGTGGGTCACCAATCGGAGTGAGGGGGGTGGGGGGGACGGGGGCGGGGGTGACTTCATACAACAAAAAGCCTCGCTACGAAAGAAAGTCCCAATCCCTTAATGGATCACCAACGGTGAGGCTTTTGTTGTTTTTACAGCAATACCTACTTTCGCAAATATATTGGTATGCACTACACGTAAATTACACCTATTTATATACAATACGTTAAGAATAATCGTCAATAAGTACTCCTTTTTCTTTAACTTCTCTTATCCGATATATGTTTATCTGAGTCGGTTTATTGGATACTCCGATTTTTCCAACTTTTCGTTTTTTAACGATAACTAGAAATCTACTGGGCCTATGGACTTCGTTCTGTACTTAAAGCTAAATAACTACTATATAGCTTTTTTTGTAGAACATTCCCCATGGGATGCTCATTAGAGCCAATGCTCTAGCCGAAAGACGACTAAAATCGAAAATTTGAACTTTTTGGAGAAATAAGTCACTTTTTGAAGTCCAGTATATCGGGAACTATTTGACTAACAGAGCTGCGGTTGAGCTTAAATTTTAGAATATTTTATCTACATTAATAGAGATATGAGTGACTTTTCGTATAAAAACCATCCTTCACGAGTTATAAGCCAAAACCAGAAAAAAGTCCGAAAATTTCGAGGTTTTTTGGCTCCTAAAAGTTAAGCTAAAGGAATTCGAAGCTGCAAACTTGGTTTAATACTACTCTAATATGTCCCAACAATATACAAAAAATTCAGCTTCCTGCAATTTTCTGGGACCTAAGGCCATTCTTTTTTGTCTACGAGGACTGGCCTACAGTGTGTTCCAGTAGATGCGAGAATCAGCGCCTGCATTGCCCACCGTGGCGGCTAGTCCAGCTACTAATATGAATGTTTCAGCATGGCTCGGTGCCTCCACAGTCCAGGGGACCGCGTGGTAGATTGCCATACACGGGGGCCAGGGTTAGATTCCCGGTTGCCGCGCGGGAGTAGCCGAGCGATCTGGAGCGCCACTCCTGCGTCGGAGATTTGAATCCTCCCTCGGGCATGGATATGTGTGTTGTCCTTAGGTTAGTTTAACTTACAAGGAAAGTACAAGGGCTCGAACAAACATATCCGTATGAATGTTTGGTTACAGGATCTCTACGTACACCTCAATGTGCTGGTGGGTGTCGTTTTTCTGCAAAGCTCTGCAACCATGCTCTAGATAGCACTGTAGATGTTATTGTAGACGCCATACGTAATGCAGATATCTTAACTATAACTTATGTAATAATCATCGTACATGTTCTCTAGCGAATTGTCATCAAAAGCCGTGATGATAGCTGCAACTTTAACCTTCTTTCCGAAAGACTGTTGGTATTCACCGCCACTGCTTCCATCGCCTCTTCCCGCACTTCCCGTAGCACTACCGCTTGCAATGAGTTTTCTTCATTATCATCCCTATTATGAGTTTGTAACAACAGTATCTAACTTATGCTCATATTTCTGTATCATAACAGATACGAGAAACTTGTAGGAACTTCAAAACTAGATATTCAGAACATCTCAGAGCACTAAAAAGTCACAGTTCCCACAGCACATTTGCAGAGCACCTAATAGCTCACAACCATTACCCAACCGAAATAGAAACAGACCTAAAGATATGAAAATCATGCCACAACCTATACCACACACTCACAATAGAAGAACATTACCACATACAAAAAGCAATAGCAGAAGGAAAATCAGTCATAAACGAATACACCACCCTATGCAAAAATACATTATTTAACCCACTAAATGAATTGTACAGAAAGGATGACACAGGCAGCTAAAACACACACACACACACACACAGACAGACAGACAAAACAAACATTATTCAAATCTACCGCCATTCCACTGGAGAACAGCTGAAAGTCAACTGACACAAGTGCAGTTTAACAAAGTAAACACAGACGAATTTTTAAAGTGGAAAGTGGTTGTGATAAAAAAAAACAGTCCCCGAAATATGTGTATTACATGTGTGCTATGTAAAACAGTGCAGAAGAAGTAGTATATGACAAAAGAAACCGTAAGTAATAGATAGTAAACAGACGATAGAAATATCCCCACATGCCAAAGTAAGTAACGGTTTAAAAACCTCACAAGTTGTTAAAAGAGATAGTTTTTGTTGCAGATGACAACGCTACCACTTCATATGTAATAAAAAGGGTCACACATGACCACAAAATGTAAAATAAGGTAAAAAAAAACCAAAATAAGACTGACGACTTTTTTTAGGCCTAAATTTACAACTAGTAAAATAAAAATAAATGTAATTTGTTTTCACAGTATGAAATAAATTTAAAGCCCACTGATGATGGCACAAAGGTGCTGAAACTAGTTTGGGTGCTAAATAAAAACAGTGTTTTGCATATCAGGCGGACCTCATACCCAGTAAGATACGAGAAAGCATGCAAATGATTCATCTTCTACACTAATACCATCTTCACGAAGAAGGATTCTTCGTCTTCATCTCAACTAATCGCAATACATTAGCAGGATTGATTAGCATTCGCCGCCCCATCTGACGCTTCACCGCAAAAATAACATCACAAAACGCAACTTCGGAGGCACATTGCACCGTCCCTACTGGCGAACCGACAGGTCAAAGTGCAATGTGTCAAGGCACACGCAGAGGCCTCTAGCGGACGACTGCACAGTTTTGCAGAGGCAGGAGTATTACTAATACAATAAGGGACCTTTACATAATCTCTCGTGTGGCTGTGCTGCAGTGGTAGTGTGTCCACCTACAAATCCAAAGGTCCCGGATTCGATCCCCGCTAGGTCCTAAGACTTTTATCTGTCACTTTCCACTTCTTTCACCGCTGGCAGTGTTGCTGATGTGAAAAATACCGAGTAGCGCCCCTATCACTGGCTGGGTAAGTCAGTTCGAAGGTCGGAGAAAGGCAACGGCATACCACCTCCAAACAGGACCATTCCTAGTAAAGCACTCTGGTGTTCAAACCAATCTTCGGATTGTTAACTGCTTTAACTTTCAACATTATCTCTCATACCATTTTGGTGTATATGTGTTTGTTCGATCCCTAGTACTTTCCTTGTTAGTTTAAGTAGTTTGTAAGCTACGGGCTAATAACCAAGCAATTGAGTCCGATGGAAATTTTCGCCACTCGTCATCATCGAGCCACAAGTCGCCCATGTGGCGTCACCTAAAGACTTGCACCAGGCAGCTGGGGGTCTAACGGCCAAAAACGCGACACGATATCATCATCAGCACGGCTCGACACCTGGTAGCCTACCTCAGTATGGCTTGAGCCCTTGATGTGTTGGTATACCCATGTTATGTACTCCATGTGCACCGTTAAAAAAGTGTCTCCAGTGAATAGCAAAACTTTAATAGGGTGCACTGATTTTTATTTCTGGCTGTGTTGATCGAGCGATGGTAGCTTTTAATGTGATTCGTGGAACACTGGTTTTCTAGCTAAGTAAGGCCGTTAGCACAGCCCAGGACGAGGCGGCGGTGGCTCGTCAGCGGGAACGGCCTCCTCCTCCCTGGCTGAGGAAGCGAGCAGAGGGCGCCTTATCTGCCGCCGCGCCGTCCCAAGGGTCAATAGTGCGCTGCCTGGCTCTGGCACGCCGCCGGCAGCCAGCTAGCAAAGTGCTTCCTCCACTGCTCAGCGTCCAGCTACGACTATGACGGACACGCACAACTGCAGTTAACACAACCTAGGTCTGAAATGATTTATTGTCTGAGTATCAGTCTGCAGTTGCAAGTGAATACTGAAATGGATTTCTGGAGACGTTCTTTAAGAATATCGAGAAGATAAAGAATAAGAAATGAAGTAATCAGAGACAAAATGAGATGTAAAAATTTCAATTATTGAATACATCGAGAACAAACATCTAAAACGGTATGGACACGTCAGAAGAATGGAACAAGAAAGGCTTCCAAAATGCATACTCGACTGGACACCGAACGGAAGAAGAAAAAAAGGGACGACCATCTACCACATGGATGCAGAAAGTTCAGTCAGCAATGAGGAAGAACAACATTCATGAGGACTTACGGGAGGACAGAGAAGAGTGGAGAACAATAATTCGTAACTTATGTAATCTAATATAGGTGCTGGAAAAATGTACTTACATTGTAAAACCAGAATAATAATAATGTTAATTTTTTGCGTGTTTCGATCCATCAGGATAATCATCAAACTCGTCATGACAATAATCGTCATAACATAGACGAGACGTGTTGCAGTCGCAACTACGAAGATTCTGAAGATGATCCTGATGGATCGAAACATAAAAAGAAACCACCACATGCAACTGTAGACTGATAATCAACAAATAAATCATTTCAAATATAGTGCAGTTGCTGACTCTCGCAAGTCGATTATGTCGACTATAGTAACAACCTAAATTACCTTATAAATAACTGACAGTTGTGGTTATGGTTTCTTATTACAAAAACAACCGGTTTCCGTGCCTCACTGACAGGATCCTCATGCCCCTACATAAAATAGACACGTGTAACAGCTACGTTGTTGTGGTATTCAGTCCAGAGACTGGTTTGATGCAGCTCTCCACAATACCCTATCCTGAGCAAGCCTTTTCATCTCCACATAAGAACGGCAACCTACATCTGTCTGAATCGGCTTACTGTATCCAGCTCTTGGTCTTCCCCTGCGATTTTTTCCCCACACACTTCCCTCCAACGCTAAATTCACGATTCCTTGATGGCTAAGAATGTGTCCTACTAATCGATCCCTTCTTTTAGTCAAGGTATGCCAGAAATTCTATTTCTCACCAATTCTGTTCAGTACCTCCTCATTAGTTACGCGATCCACCCACCTAATCTTCAGCACTCTTCTGTAGCACCACATTTCAAAAGCCTCTATCCTCTTCCTGTCCGCACTGTTTATCGTCCATGTTTCATTCCCATACACGGCAACACTCCACACAGATGCCTTCAGAAAGGACTTCCTTAGGCTTAAATCAATATTCGATGTTAACAAATTTCTCTTTTTCAAGAAAGCTTTTCTACCCAACTACAACAGTGGCGGAAACAGATATACAGTATAATCGAAACAGATATACAGTATAGTCAATTATAAAAAATTAATGCAATAGTTATAAAAATATAGGCACATTGTGTAAAATGAAAGTATAAATTAAGTTTCTTAATAGATAAGAGGGTCACTCAATAATTAATGAGACAAATTTGTTTCTTTGTACAAAACTATACTTTTTCTGCTTATCAACCTAACCCCATTGAACATTTATGCACTTGTTCCAACAAGTTACAAGCTTTTTACTCATGATGCAAAGAACTCTTTATTTCGACGTTTGAACCACTTTCCCGCAAACTTTTTCACATCTTAGCTGTTCTCCAACCTCTTCCCACGTAATGCCTCCTTCAGTGCACCAAACATATGCAGATCACTAGGTGCCAAATCAGGAATGTAATGAGGATGAGGCAATAAATCCCGGCGCATGGTTCCACGTGTTAGTTGAGCAATATGAGGGAGTGAGTTGCCTTGCTAGAGAATCGCAACATTCCTCTGAGATCCACAAAGTTTCCGTCTTTTGGCTCGCTTCCGGGAGCCAGTAACTGATTTCGTCTCCAACCAAACAGATAATTCGTAAGAGGGTTTGCAGTGTCTTCCACAAAATTTCTGTTTTTCGGAAAAAAATAGAAAATTCCAAAGTATTCTGCAACGGCAAGACCATCTCACAGAAAGACTCCATTGATGAACCAATGACTACCTGTGCTAACACAGCCAGAAAGGTGTGCGATGGGGAGAGTGTTTTAGCGAACCTATCACAAGGATGTTAACTACACTACTGGCCATTAAAATTGCTACACCAAGAAGAAACGCAGATGATAAACTGGTATTCATTGCATAAATATATTATACTAGAACTGACATGTGATTACATTTTCAAGCAAGTTTGGTGCATAGGTCCTGAGAAATCAGTACCAGAACAAACACTTCTGGCCGTAATAACGGCCTTGATACGCCTGGGCATTGAATCAAACAGAACTTGGATGGTGTGTACAGGTACAGATGCCCATGCAGCTTCAACACGATACCACAGTTTATCAAGAGTAGTGACTGGCGTATTGTGACGAGGCAGTTGTTCGGCCACCATTGAACAGAAGTTTTCAATTGGTGAGAGATCTGGAGAATGTACTGGCCAGGGCAGCAGTCGAACATTTTCCGTATCCAGAAAGGCCCGTACAAGATCTGCAACATGCGGTCGTGCATTATCCTGCTGAAATGTAGGGTTTCACAGGGATTGAATGAAGGGTAGAGCAACGGGTCGTAACACATCTGAAATGTAACGGCCACTGTTCACAGTGCCGTCGGTGGGAACAAGAGGTGGCCGCGACGTGTAACCAATGGCACCCCATACCATCACGCCGGTGATACGTCAGTATGATGATGACAAATACACTCTTCCAATGTGCGTTCACCGTGATGTCGCCAAACACGGATGCGACTATCATGATGGTGTAAACAGAACCTGGATTCATCCGAAAAAATGACGTTTTGACATTCGTGCACGCAGGTTCGTTGTTGCGTACACCATCGCAGGCGCTCCTATCTGCGATGCAGCGTCAACGGTAACCGCAGCCATGGTCTCCGAGCTGATAGTCCATGCTGCTGCAAACATCGTCGAACTGTTCGTGCAGATGGTTGTTGTCTTGCAAACGTCCCCATTTGCTGACTCAGGGATCGAGACGTGGCTGCACGATAGGCTACAATCCGACTTTTATCAAAGTCGGAAACGTGAAGGTACGCATTTCTCTCCCTTACACGAGGCATCACAACAACGTTTCACCAGGCAATGCTGGTCAACTGCTGTTTGTGTATGAGAAATCGGTTGGAAACTTTCCTCATGTAAGCACGTTGTAGGTTCAAATGTTTGTAAATCTATCGGACCAAACTGCGTGGTCATCATTACGTAGCTTACAAACTACTTAAACCTAGGTAAACTAACCTTTAGTTTACCTAACGCTTTAGACCGCTCGGCTACTCCACCGCAGTCCACCGGCGCCAACCTTGAGTGAATGCTCTAAAAAGCTAATCATTTGCATATCGCAGCATCTTCTTCCTGACGGTTAAATTTCGCCTCTGTAGCACGTCATTTTCGTGGTGTAGCAATTTTAACGGGCAGGATTGTATTTTGAAAAAGCTGCTTTTTAACGGTCAATTCCGCTTGTCGAAGTGTCGGGCGCTGACACGCAAAATTCGCCATGGTTGATTGCAGAGGGTAACAGCTTGTGCTGTCCCTGGATACAGAGCGACCTTCTGCTTCGTGCCTTTCCTTTCCCCAAGCGACTGGAACTGTCCGCACCAGAGACTGACTCTACTATTCTTCGAATAACCACCTCATAGTTAAATCCTAAAAAACTTTCTAGGTCCAACATGTAGCAGTGGACGATATGTAAAAATTCATATTAATGACCGTAATGACATTGTAAAAGAAACAATAAACATAGAAATATATTGTGTTCAAATGAGTGTAAAACCGAATAAAAATGAACTGAAATATGTAATGGGTCGTTTGAGAGTAAAGGCCCACGTCACACTACCCATTCATTTTTTCAAATTTTCTAATTAACTACGAGATTAACGGATCTATCATTCCACTCTCTGACATGTACAATGTCCGCTACCTCATAAAAAAGGTGATGCACCGACAACGAGTTGTTGGAAGTGCATGAAATTACAAAGACCATGAGACAGATTTAAGCTGAATTTTTAAAAAAAATATATACGGACTACACGGAAAGAATGGGTCAAGTCCTGCCACGCAGAATAGCCGCGTGGCCTAAGGCGTTATGCTACGGACTGGGTGGATGTTTCCGCCGGAGGTTCGAGTCCTCCCTCGGGCACAGGTGTGTTTTTTGCCCTTAGTGTAAGTTATGTTCAATTGTTTGTAAGTCTAGGAACTGATGCCCATAGTAGTTTCGTCCAGTAGGTTTACAAACATTTGAACATTTGTTTAAGTCAATTTAATACATTTCAGGAGACTAATTTTAAAGTCTGAAACGTTACAGTTTCAGTCGTAATTGAAATACAGTCTTGTAATTTATATAGCACATTCAACGACCTTTCCATAGAATTCCCTATAAGTAACTTTATATCTGAATGTCTTTTATTTTTTACATTTCTTAGTGTAAGGCACAAATCAGATTTTAAAAGGAAGAATGTACTATGATAGTGGGATGATAATTCACTGTATAACTTCCATGCTTCTGTTAATCATTCAGTTTAGTCATTATTAAGCAGTGTGTTGAACACAAATTAGTTTTTAGGAACAATTGCTTTTATCAATATTTTGTTTTCAATGAACTCATTTAAATTATAATGATTAATAACCCAAACCTCAACTTTTCTATCTTTAAAGTCCTTTGAATAAAATTACCAAAAATCACCCAATTAATGATTACATACATTCAATAAACGGATAGTTAACGAGACGTATTTTCAGTTATTAGCATAAATCATAATATTTATACCCCACAGTCGTCAAATCTGACTTTTTACTTATTAGAGACAAATAACAGAATGTATTTGTAAAATAATATATTCACTGCCTGAAAGGTATACACAGAACATTTTCAGTTCCTGCAGATCATGATACTTTTCTATTTCGACAGCTAGTAGTCCTGAAACATTGGATATGCGAACTGTCATTAGCATAGTATCTCGACAGGTTTGTTATAATTAAGAATTACTCGCTATTTCTAATTTTATTACTTTGACTAAATTCTTTATCAGTTTAGTTTCATAACAGGACGAGGGGAACGAAAACTCTTCCAATCGACCAGTAAGAGCAATGATAAGTGATGTGATTCAAGATCCATTGTAAGTGTCACTACGTTTGATAAACCTCTTCATCTCTTTAATAACTCACGATGCGAATGGACATTTTGGCTGCAAGAAATCAGTCCAGTCCCGTTTCATTGAGCCATCAACTTCCAAAGGCCTGAAAAGGAATCGGTTTTGTACGCGCGCCGTAAATTATGTCTGTCCAGTCCTTTGTGAGCTCAGCTTTTGTTTTATGTCTGATGAGGCACATGTCTGTCTCTTTCCAGACAAGAATGTCCTGTTACTAGGAATGTCACTTGAATTGATTCATATCGCTTGGCATGGTAGTGAAGATAGTGGATGAACCTGTTTTGACCATCACATGAATCACAGAAGATTTGCAATTCTTTTTTTACCTCAGCGTGCAGAATGGAAATAACGTAATGATACAGAAAAGAAACTACTTTATTTAAACCTTCCTTTTCCATAGTATCAACACAAATATAAACTACACCATTATTGTCTGAGAGTCGTTCTATGTTACATCGTTAAAAGAGAGCTGTCGCTTATAATAGACAAATTGGTGCTGATGTGTGGACATGGAAGATTTCGTTGGAAAACAACACATAGAGATTCAGTGTTCTGCTTCTCTGTCAAGGTTGTCTTTTATGCTCATAGAATGCATTAGCTTTATGGCGGTGCAGTGCATATCCAGTGTTCGATTTCTTATTATTACTTTGAATGCCACCCCCATGAACGACAGACATTGCCGAGGTGGGATGGCTTGCGTGCCTCAACGATACAGATAGCCGTACCGTAGGTGCAACCACAGCGGAGGGGTATCTGTGGCGAGGCCACAGAAACGTGTGGTTCCTGAAGAGGGGCAGCAGCCTTTTGAGTAGTTGCATGGCAACAGTCTGGATGATTGACTGACATGGCCTTGTAACGTTAGCTAATGTGGCTTTGCCATTATAGTTACTGCAAACGGCTGAAAGCAAGAGGAAACTACAGCCGTTACTTTTTTCGAGGACATGTAGCTCTACTGTATGAATATATGATGATGACATCCTCTCGGGTAAAATATTTCGGAGATGAAATACTCCCCCATTCGGATCTCCGGGCGGAGACTACTCTGGAGGCTGTCGTCAAATGTTCAAATGTTTGTTAAGCTTAAGGGACTTAACTACGGGGTCATCAGTCCCTTAACTTACAAACTACTTATGAACTACCTATAACTAAGGACGACATAAATATCCATGCCCGAGGGGGGATTCGAACCCCCGACCGTAGTGGCAGTACAGACCGTGACTGAAGTGCTTCAGTCCCCTCGGCCACCGTGGCCGGCGAGGCTGTCGTCATCAAGAAAGACAATACTGGCATACTAAGGATCGGAACGTAGAATGTCAGATCTCTTAATCGATTAGGAAGGTTAGACAATTTAGAAAAGGCAAATGGATAGATAGAAGTTAGATATAGCAGGGATTAGTGAAGTTCGGTGTAAAGAGGAAAAGGATTCCTGGCCATGTGAGTACAGATTATAATTACAAAATCAGTCCGAGGTATCACAGAAGAAGGTATAATAATGAATAAGAAAATATGAATGCGGGTAAATTACTATGAGCAGCGCAGTGATCAAATTATTATAGACAAGATAGATACGAAGCCAACACAGACGTGCAGTTGCTCGCCGTGGAGGTTCGAGTCCTCCCTGGGGCATGGATGTGTGTGTTTTCCTTAGTTTTGTTTACCTAGGTTTAAGTAGTTTGTAAGCTACGGACTGATGACCACGCAGTTTGGTCCGATAGAATTACAAACATTTGAACATTTGCCAACACAGAACACAGTAGTATAAGTTTATATGCCAACTAGCTCTGCCGATGATGATATTGAAGAAATATATGAGGAGGTAAAGGTGTTATTTAGACAGTTAAAGGAGAGAAAAAGTTAATTGTGATGCGGGACTGGAATTCGGTGGTAGGATAAGGAAGGGAAGGAAAAGTAATAGTTGAATATGAATTGGGAAAAGAAATGAAAGAGCAAGGTTTTAAACTGTAAGACACATCCAGGGGCAGATATAGATTCTGACCATATCTTATTGATTATGATCTGTAGACTGAAACTGAAGAAACTGCAGAAAGGTAGGAATATAAGGAGATGGGTTTGGATACATTTAAGGAACCTTAAGTTCTTGCGAATTTCAGAGGGAGATTTAGACAACACTTGACAGAAACGGGAGAAAATAAAGTAGTAGAAGAGGAATGGGTAGCTTTGAGAGATGAAATAGTGAAGGCAGCAGAGGACCAAATAGGTAGAAAGGCAAGACCTACGAAAAAAAACCTTTGGATTTCACATGAAATACTAAATTTAATCGATGAAAGGAGAAAATATAAAAATGCAGTAAATCAAGCAGGCAAAATAGAATACAGACGGCTAAGAAATAAGATACACAGGAAGTGCAAAATGGCTAAACAGAAGTGACTAGAAGACAAATAAAAGTCTGCTGAAGAATGTACAATTAGGTGAAAAACAGATACAGCATACAGGAAAGTAAAAGAGACATTTGGAGACAAGAAAAACAGCTCTATGAATATCAAGAACTCAGATGGAAAACCAGTTCTCAGAAAAGAAGGGAAATCTGAAAGGTGGAAGGAATATATATAGAGCCCCCTAAGGAGGAAATGAACTTGAAGGCTTTCTGGAAATGGAAGACGAAGTAGAGGAAGATGATACACGAGATATGACACTGTGAGAAACATTACTGATATTCTAGTGCACCCTATTATTAGTTTCTTAATGTCTACGGGCATTGTTCTATTTAAAAAACTATATGTTTTCATAAAAAATACACTTTCTAAGTAATATTACAATCTGTTAGTTGACTAAAAATACGAGCCCCTGACTACCAATCCTTTCCGTGAAAATCGCTTATCAATCGCACTTTCCGTTTCCGCAATATTTGCGGTGCAAGTGTTAGGTGATTCACCCTGTATATATATACTAGCTGAAAACCCGGCGTTGCCCGGGTATTTATTTATTTATTCCAGCCATTTCTCAGGTATATATTCATTTGTATAAGGGCCATATGTCTGTAAAACCTCTTGGGAGTACAATTAGTTGTAAAGAAAGAATAGATTAAAACTTGGTTCGTGATGGGGTGGTTTTCCATGAACGTTACTGTTTATGTGCTCATATCTCATGAACTACGTGTCATACTGTGATACACTTTAGAAGGTACACGCAACTGTATGCGTGTATACTGTCTGTAACATTTCCTGTCGCTACAATTTGTAGTGATCAAATTATAAATTGTAACGTCATACCGAGAGCCGTAGTTTTACTCCATAAACAGCGGAAAAGTAGTAAGCGAGAAACTTTTTTCCTTTCATCATTTTACTATGGTTGCCAGTGAGAAAAAGTTTAATAAAGGTTTGAAATTATGTTTAAAGTTTGTTGCAAGTCGCTAAGTACTGTCATTCTCATACAGTGTATTTCGAAAGTCTCGCCGCATTATATGACATTTTTTGCGATTTATATTGGTTATGACGTAATATCTTTTGAAACATGTGCCGTATGTGATTCTTAATCATGCAGCAGCAATTGTTACCTCACGGTAAGGAATGTGAGTACCAAATTTGGTTGAAATCGGTCCAATGGTTTAGGAGAAAATGATCAGCACTGTCACAAAATGCAGCAGTTTTTTGCGCATCTCATTGTTTATGACTTCATATCTCGTGAACTATATATCGTATGTGATTCTTACACTTACGGCGACCGTCCTCATGGATTGAAGCTTACGTGTACAAAATTTCATGCAACACGTACAAATATACGGACACTTAGATGTGTTGTGACGATACTGCTGGCCCTCTCATCTCAATGTTATCGTGCGATGGTCCTCTCATCTCAATGTTACCGTACGATACCGTCTGCGTGGGACCCGGAATCGTGTGGTTCAATAGTGATACATGTTGCGTGTGAAGTTCGTTAAAAATCAAATAGCCACCCTAGGAATCAGTGTAGGAGAGTGTCTCGGTGATACTGTGATTAAAACAAGTGATAGATTTCATTAATTAAGAGATTTGTATAAGGCGTTTCCCGGCAGTTCTATAAACAATACTCTTGTTATCGTACATTATTTCAATAAATAGACAGACGAAGGGTACAAACTTTTGTAAAACATAAAGACATTAAAATAAATAGTATTTTATATATGTTAGGCTCATAAACAAGTTGTATTGACCAGATAATTATATTAATTAATTTAATAGTAGAAATTTGAATATTGTAATTATTTATATATATTGTCTGACATGAGATTTTGAACTTATTTTGAGAATTGCCAAGGTAATTGATAGCTCAATATATGTTAGGAACATGTATGATGTACTCGTTAAGTAATTAATTGACATTTAATACTTTGGTTTGTTGTCAAACAAAATGTAGCGTGATTAAAACTTAAAAAGATAGGTGCGATCTAAAATTATTGTATGTATAGTTTTCATTTTATATTACGATTATTTTTGTGTACATGAAATGTTTTGCTGTTGTGTTCGTTAATTGTAAATTACTATATTCAATTGTGATGAACAATGGATAATGTAAAGTCATTATTGCCGATGTTATATATTTGCCTCACCACCTTGCGTGGGGGAGTTCGAGTTTTGTCTTTTGTCGAGTACTTTGGAATCTATGTCACTCTGTGTTTTGAAATGGAAGTACTACCACAGTCTAACATATACAGTCACGACACTCCCGCACATTTTTGTTATACACTGCGACAGCAGCGCTCCAAGCGGCCGATAAGATACGTTTCTGAATACAATATTGCATGAATGCGAATAGTATTGTTTATATTGATTTTAACATACTTTTTACATCAGGAAACGTATGTAGTGTCATAAAAATAGGCAATAACTTAAAAATAGCTCCACCTTTGTCTTTCTTAGGTTTCCTAAGATCCCTAACACGGTACGAAATGGTACATTACAGCACAGTTTATTTACAATTATCTTGTAACCTACAAGCTTTTACTGAATAATCTCATTTAGTATTAAAATTAGAAAAATGACTAGGAAACACCAGAAGAGCTGCCCTTTGGCAGAAAGATGTCGCTTTTCTACTCGAGAACGTTAACACTTCTTCACTAAAATTTCAGTAAAATCGATGAGGGTGGAAAGTAGGAAACGAATACAGGATGTAATAACTACAGTATTTAAAATAATAAATCAGCCGCCACAACTCTAGCTGACAGATAAAGTCACAGACCTGTCAAGAAAGCGGAAAAAGCAATCAACAAAAAAGATCCCAATTCTACAATTGTTTCTACAATTTAACCACAAGCGGCAAGAATCTTCAAGACACTGTCTTCTTAAACTGAAGTAATCACACTCAAAAGAATATGAGCGTATAAGAAAGACGAGTGAAGCCTACAAATGTGCGAATCATTGGACGTCATACCGAAATGACACATATCAAGAAGCACTTTGTCATAGGAAGAACAGACCACAATAGAAATTTATGTTTGTCTTATGTTTATATTCTACTTAGTTTCAGCGGAAAAAGCTGCAAATATACACGTATTCGTAAGTATTGGTTCATGACGAAGTTCTTCGTTATACCACTGAATCAGTGAAATTTTTTTTTCTTTTTTTTTTTTTTTTTTTACTTTAGTTTCCGTATTATGTATGTCTGTTGATATTTTATTAATGTTTGTAACTCAAAAATTATACTACCTATTTCGTTAATTACGCACACAAATAATGATAAACAAACATTACTCTTTTGGCAGCTTGCCCACCGCTAGGAGCGCTAGTGTCGCAGCAACTGTCAGTTGGTAACAATTTTCACAGCAGTGAGTGTCGCGACTGTATATGTTAGACTGTGGTACTACCGTTCTGTAAATGTTTTGAATTTGTAATGTTTTGGTGGAAGAGTTTGATTTCAAATTAAAGAAGAAGTGAAAAATTGTACATATTGAGTATTTATTTCTACCACGACGCCCCAGGGGAATAATGTTGCAGCGAGCAGAACCCCCATACATCGCAATGTAGCAAAGATGAGTATTATGTTGGAAAGTGGTAGAATGAAATGTAATTACTTAAAAATATATTAAAACAATACAGTATGTGTGTGTGAGTGTGTGTGTGTGTGTGTGTGTGTGTGTGTGTGTGTGTGTGTGTGAGTACGTCTATGTGTCCGCGTGTGTGCACGTGTATGTGTTTGTCTGTAAAATGTGAAATATATGTACGCGGGTGAAGCGACAGGCAGAACCAGAACCCTAGCACGTAGTTGAATGTGTTGATTCTCCTTGCTGCTCTGTCAGAGCTCTGTCATACCTGTATGAGGGTTCGCGCGCGGTCGGGCGACAGCTCCGCCACGGTCTTGATGAGCTCGTGCACCGACCCGTCTTCGGGCAAGTCTTCCACCGCCTTGGCCAGCTGCTCCTTCCAGTCGTCCGGCACCGGCGACTGGCTCGCCTTCTGCAAAACCCACACTGTCTAGCTTGGCGAGTCCCTGCGTTTCTACAATTTTTACTATGCAAATTTTACAATGTCTTAAGTTAGTAAGGAAAATCTGAATCGTTATTAAGAATATGAGCGGACAATATATTGCACATAGTAAATTACATTTTTTTGTCTATAAAGGAAGGAAGATAAAATTAGGGTTTAACGTCCCATCAACTTAGTAGTCATTAGAGATGTAGCACAGACTCGGATGGTTCTGTCAGGGATGTGGAAGGAAATCAGCTATGCTCTTTCGAAAGGAACCATTCCAGCAGTGGCGTGGAGTGATTATGAAAATCACGGGAGATGTCAGGATGGCTGGAGGTGGGTTTGAACTACCGACCTGCCACATGTGAGGGCAGTGTGTTACCACTCTGTCACCTCACTCGGTATGGAGTCTACAAGATTAAAAATGTAAATGATCGTTTGTTCAAAACAGTTAATCTTGACCGAGAGCTTTGACATTTTGCCAAAACTGTGCTTTCTAGTACTTGCGGGTGTTTTTTTAAACATATGATATATAACCTTTATGTAAATGACTTTTTGAGATTTTTTGTAAGAGCGTTTCAAATCAAATGTTTGTATAGCTTATGGGACTTAACTACGGGGTCATAAGTCCCTAATCTTACAAACTACTTATCAACTAGCTAACACGAAGGACGGCACAAATATCCATGCCCGAGGGGGGATTCGAACCCCCGACCGTAGTGGCCGTGCAGACCGTGACTGGCGCGCCGCAGTCCCCTCGGCCACCGCGGCCGGCGTAATAGCGTTTCCTCATTATAAAATACTAGCGTAAACCCGCGGCTCCGCTCGCGTGTTGGTTCATTATGATAGATAATGCGCGAAACCTCAAATCGATTTTTTAAAGGAGATATATTAAAAGAAATTTCGTTTTTATTGCTTTATTTATTTATTCTTATATTTTCTTATTCGTATGCTTAGCCTTACAGAGAAAGAGCGGAAGACATTATAGCACGAATAGACCAAAGATATGCTCTGTGGCATCATGTTTCGTGTATGTAACCTCCTTGATGTAGAGGTCGCAAATGTCATCGCTGGCCTTCAGTCCGAATTTTTTTATAATCTGACGACTTGCAACCACCATATCTTCCACCCCCTTATAGCTATCGGCATGGAACTGCTATGGTGTACAACGGGAGACTTCGGACAACAATTACACACAGACCATTCGTTTGCGTTCTGTAGTTTTCGCTGCAGAGCGAAATATTAACACACACACACGCGTAGAATTTTATATACACCTATAACTTTCCATTCCAATGCACTCCACCCTTTTACCATTATGAATCCTCAAGTAGCAATGCAACCAATAAAACCATTTTCAAAGAGTAAATATAATTTTGAAAGAGTAATTATTGTTCCGAATTTCGCGTTATATTATTCAAATTACGAAATATGTATCAGATCGCTATAAAACCGTGCCTAAGACTTTCCTCAGGTATAAATTAGTAACTGTACAAATATTTGAGTCTGTGCGTCTTGTCGTTCGGACGTGATAAGCTTACACCAAACAGACATTCACAGTAATATATACAGATAAATAGCTACCCGATCGCCGTAAAACCGTGCCTAAAGCCTTCCCCAGGTAGACATTAGTAACTGTACAAATTTTAGCTCTTTATGTCTTGTGGTTCAGACGTGAAAAACGTACACCGAACAGACATTCACATTTATAGATATAGATATAGAAATTCTTATATGACATGCATTAAATTGAGTACAGACAAACAAACATGTATAACAACGCAATGTTGAGTCAAATTTTGAAAGCACTCGGTCAATAACTTTCGTAGATATAAGATTTTGAATTTAATATTAAACAAGGCTCTAGATTAGACATAGTTATAAGAAGAGATAGATGAGGAGAAGGAAATTGACGTGGAGAGAGGTGAGAAAAAGATGAACAGTTGGAACGTGAGGAGAGCGTCGACAGGGAGATTGATGAAATAAAAATGCACAGAAGAGCGGGAGGGGGAGGAGGATCGGCAGGACAAAGAGAGAGGGGAGAAGATGGGAGGAGGTCATGGACGGGGAGGGGACGGAGAATGTGATGCACACACACACACACACACACACACACACACACACACACACACACAGAGAGAGAGAGAGAGAGAGAGAGAGAGAGAGAGAGGGAGGAGAATTTGGGCAAAAAAAGAGGAACGAGGAGAGAGCCCTGTGAGACGCAGGGTTAATGGCACCTACGTTTTACTTGAGACCTTACAGGAATCGCCTACTTCCCACATGAGCAACGCCAGCTGGCGTGAAGTAAACAGATGAAAGCTGAAAGGGTTCAGTCACGCGGTAAAGAATGCGGGTAAGTCACGTATCCGTTACGCCCCCTCGTTCTGCTCTGAAGATTCCGCGGCCAGGTGCGAGTGGAAACGCTCCTTCTCGACACGTGCCATCGTCCGCAGCTGTTAGCGTTATGCGGGTGGACAGTACAACGTCTCCACTCGCACCTGGCAGCAGCATGCCACATGGCAACTTCATTTTGTCGGCCCGGAAAACTAACGAAGTGGCAGTGGATCTGGTACTCTTACTGGAGGAGTGGGCTAGGTTTTCCGCGTTGTCCCTAAATCAAAAATGTTCAAATGTTTGTAAATCTATCGGACCAAACTACGTGGTCATCAGTCCGTAGCTTACAAACTACATAAACCTAGGTAAACTAACCTAAGGACAACACAAATACCCATGCCCTAGGGAGGACTCGAACCTCCACGGCGAGCAACCGCGCGCTCCGCAGCGAGACGCCTTAGACCGCTCGGCTACTCCACCGCGGCTGTCCCTAAATCAGTTCAGGTGACTGCCGAAAGAGGTAACTTGGGTATAATCAACTGAAGAGGCGACGTCCGTATTAGTCTGTAGCGACGTCGAAGTCAAAAATATGTTAAGCACAAACACCGCTATTGTCTCGAGCGGAACAAGCGAGTCTTTGGGCTTACGCAGTATTTCGTTTTTGTTTCGTTTCATTTGTTTGCAAACCTATTAGATCGAAGTGCTATTGTCATCAGTCCCTAGACTTACAACGACAACACATACACCCACGTCCAAAGGAGTACTCGATCCTCCGGCGGGATAGGCCTCCCAGTCCGTAGCATGACGCCTTAGACCACGCGGCTATTTCGCGATGTTCGAGGATTTTTTACTCGTCAGATTGCATTAACCGCGGTATTCGCAGACAGTGTTCTAAGGGCTCTCAAAATGTTCAAATGTTTGTAAATCTATCGGACCAAACTACGTGGTCATCAGTTCGTAGCTTACAAACTACTTAAACTAAGGTAAACTAACCTAAGGACAACACACACACACCCATGCCCCAGGGAGGACTCGAACCTCCACGGCAAGCAACCGCGCGCTTCGCAGCGAGACGCTTTAGACCGCTCGGCTACTCCACCGCGGCTCTAAGGGCTCTAAATGAATATCCAATATCCGTTATATCATTTTCGAATCAAAACCAAACATGAACATACTGTATAGTTCCTATACAACTTCAAAATTTTATTACCATGGCAGATGTAATATTTTAACAAAATTTGTCAATTGTAATCACCATTTACTAAAGTTTTTATATATACAAACATTTTGTTTTTCAGGTACTCTGGTGATGGAAGGAAATGAACCTCTGTAAAAATGGCAACTCCTCAAGAGAAGGCAAAATTTGTGTCCGGGTTTATTGAGACAAAATTGGATGTTCCGATTCAACGAAACTTCAGAAAGAAGTATGGAAGAGATCAATCATCGCGCCCTTCAGCCCGTACACGGCCCAAAAAAGTTATGGAAACAGGGACAGTGTTGGATAAAGAGACGTGCGGGCGACCAAAAACATCCGAGGAAAACATCGATCGCGATTTAAAAGTCTTCACTCGTTCAGCTACGAAGTCCATCCGCACTGCTCAAATGTTGAAATGTTTATATAGATTATGGGACTTAACTACAGGGTCATCAGTCCCTAAACTTACAAACTACTTATGAACTAGCTAACACTAAGGACGGCACAAATATCCATGCCCGAGGGGGGATTCGAACCCCCGACCTTAGTGGCCGTGCACACCGTAACTGGAGCGCCTCAGTCCCCTCGGCCACCGCGGCCAGCTCCGCACTGCTGCCAGACAGTTGCAACTATCACGTTCAACTGTGCATTATGTCCTGCACAAGAACCTACGCTTGTACGCTTAAAAAAGTGCAACTGTTATAGATACTTTAGCCAAATGACAAATCAAAACGGACAGTTTTTGCACTCAACATTCTGGAACGCATTTCTGAGGATGAAGCACTCCTCAAGCCAGTTTGTTTCAGTGACGACGCAACGTTTCATGTTTTTGGGTCATTAAACAGACACATAATGAGAATCTGGAGATCTGAACACCCCTCATGTGACCAGGGAGCTTCACTGGGATAGTCCAAAAGTGAATGTGTGGTGTGGAATCACGCGCAACCGAATAATTGGTCTATTTTATGTCTTCAACGAGTCAACAATTACTGCAGATGTTTACCTCGATCTTCTGACTGAATAAGTGGCGCCAGAATGATTGAGCCGGCCGCGGTGGCCAAGCGGTCTGTGGCGCGCCAGTCATGGTCTGCACGGCCACTACGGTCGGGGGTTCGAATCGCCCCTTGGGCATGGATATTTGTGCCGTCCTTAGTAATAACTAGTTCATAAGTTGTTTGTAAGTTTAGAGACTGATGACCCCGTAGTTAAGTCCAATAAGCTCAACAAACATTTGAACATTTTGAACTGATTCACTTACAACCAACAATCAGTTTGCAGCAAGATAGTGCATCACCACCATTGAGGGCTGCATGTTCGTTGGATCCTCAATAAAACATTTCCAGGTACATGGATTGGGATGGATGGCCACCGCGTTAGCCGGATATCACTCCCTTGGAATTTTTTATGAGTGAGTGAAAAAGATATCGTGTATCAACCACAAATACGGGACATTGCTGACTTGAAGTAAAGTAGTCGTAATGCCATTACCACCATTGATGACGCTATGCTACAGAGAACATAGCAAGAAATCGAAGAGTCTTGATGTGCTTCGTGCAACTGAAGGCGCTCATATGAAGGTATGTTCAACACTGTCAAAAAACTGTTATAAACACTGATTACAATAAAAGAAATTTTGTTACAATATTTCAACAACTGCCGTTGTAATAAAATTTTGAAGTTGTAAAGGGACTTTATGGACCCCATGTATATTTTTTAATAGATCCATTTACCAGTAAGCAACAGAAGTATCGATTCTGAACAGTTTTCACACAAATTTCATTTACTGTAATTACCGCAAGGAGTTAACACAGATCAACCAATAAAACAATATATGTAGATACGTGCGATATAAATCTCACCGCACCATCCACTGTAAGCCTAAGCAGGAGGGTAGTTCGTGTCTATACATTGAGGTAACAAGATGACGACATACGTCCTACTATCGTGTCATACCCCTTTTGCTAAGTTTGTACTTCGATATATCATGGACTCAAGACGTTGGAAACACACACACACACACACACACACACACACACCACATGCTCGAGGGAAGAGGACTCGCCGGCCGCGGTGGCCGAGGAGACTGAGGCGCTCCAGTCACGGTCTGCACGGCCACTACGGTCGGGGGTTCGAATCCCCCCTCGGGCATGGATATTTGTGCCGTCCTTAGTATAAGGTAGTTGATAAGTAGTTTGTAAGTTTAGGGACTGATGACCCCGTAGTTAAGTCCCATAAGCTTAACAAACATTTGAACATTTTTTGAAGAGGACTCGAACCTCTGACGGGGTGCAACCTCGCGCTCCGCAGCAACATGCCTTAAGAACGCTCGGACGTTCCACTACGGCTCTGAAACGCCCTGCATAAATACAGAGCAATGCGGTGCAGCCTCTATAGCCGTCCATAACACCAAAGAGATCGTGACCAATTGCGGTCTGATCCTATGATATGGAGCATGTTGTTTGTCAGTAGGATCTGAAGATGACTGTCACTCGCTGATTCCATTTACGACTTGGCCATGTTCCCGAACATGCAGGGTTAGCTTTGTTAAATCCGGATTTGGCGTGTTAATATTTACAGGGTGGCCGGATGCCCTTCCTGTCGCCACCACATGCCCTCTGGGAGGAAATGTGTACCCCAAATGAGTGAAAGTGTAAGGTGTGGCGAAATGTTTGCGAACGGTGTAACTGAGGCGTGACTCAGGTACCAGCCCGGTATTCACCTACGGTGATGTGGAAAACAGCCTAAAAACCACATCCAGGATGGCCGGCACTTCTACCCACTTCGTTGATCCACCGGGCGGATTCGAACCGGGGCAGGAACTCCTCCCCGTCTCGGAAAACGGTGCGTTATACCACACGGCTATCCGAGCGGGTAAAAGCAAATTACAAGTTAGTGAGATGCAATTCTCGAGGAACAGTATTGGAGTGAACAAGATAGACAGAAATGAGAGGATCAGAGAGTTACTGAAGGTGGAATCATTACAAGAGGAGATAGTGAAATCGATGCTGAAATGGTATGGGCATGTTAAGCGAATGGAGGAGAAGAGGATACCCAAGAGGATGCACGAGATGGAACCGCAGGGAAAGAGACCAAGATGGCTGAAAGGAATGGAGGAATGTACCAGGAAGAAAGGAGAAGACTGGACCGAGGTGAAGACGGAGAGACGGTGGCGAGACAGTAGACGATGGATAGTTATGTTCGAAGCAGACCCAGCCAGAGCCTGGAATCTGTCCAAGATAATGATGATGACTACAAAGATCTGTAGTAAATTTGTTCGTCTCTTAAGGAGACCACATGGGTATCAGAAGTTAGAATTTTTTGATACCTATAGCGCTTGAAGTTCATAACTGAAATAACAATCAGCCAAAACCATTAGATGCAACTATCAAAAATTTTCGAGAAAATCGACGTTGAAATGTAGCAAATAAGTGTAAGTACCAATCATTAAAAGGGGTGCAGTACATGTCGGAGTAGCTCAGGTGGTAGCGTTGTGGCGTTGCAGCTGTATGATCGGTGGTTCGAATACTGTTGTGGTAGATTTTTTTTTTCCTTTTTTCAGTTGTTTTCGAATACTTACACAATTTTGATGCCTAATGATAATTTTTATGAATAGTACACGTATTTTTGTTTATTCGTAATTTGCTATATTTTATAAAAAAAAAGAAAACAAAATCCAAACTTATTATTTTCTTATTCATTATCAGACCTACTCCTGCGTTACACCAACTGATTTTGTATTTATAACCCTGTACTCACCTGAGCAGAAATCCTGTTTATCCTGCCACATAACTTCACTAATCCCTACCATATCTAACCTTAATCTATCCATTTCTCTTTTAAAAATTTTCTAACTTACCTACGCGATTAAGGGTTAGAACATTCCACGTTCCGACCCGTAGAAAGCCTGAGCCGCGGTGGAGTAGCCGAGCGGTCTAAAGCGCCTCGCTGCGGAGCGCGCGGTTGTTCGACGTGGAGGTTCGAGTCCTCCCTGGGGCATGGGTGTGTGTGTTTGTCCGTAGGTTAGTTTACCTAGGTTTAAGTAGTTTGTAAGCTACGGTCTGATGACCACGCAGTTTGGTCCGATAGATTTACAAACGTTTGAACATTTTTAGAATGCCTGTTTTGTTTTTCTTGATGACGACATCCTCCTAAGTAGTCCCTGTCCGAAGATCCCAACGGGAAACTATTTCACCTCCGGAATATTTTACCCAAGAATACGCCATCGTCATATAGTCGTACGACTGTAATTTCCCCTTGCTTTCAGCCGTTCGCAGTAACTGTGTGGCAAAGCCATGTTAGCTGATGTTACAAGGCCAGCTCAGTCAGTCGTCCAGACTGTTGCCCACGTAACTACTGAAAAGGCTGCTGCCCCTCTTCAGGAACGACACGTTTGTCTGGCCTCTCCACAGATACCCCTCCGCTGTGGTTGCACCTACGGTATGGCTAACCGCATCGTTGAGGCACGCAAGCCACTCAACCTCGGCAATGTCTGTGGTTCATGGGGGTGGAAATTCAAGGAACTAATCGAATCGTTTGCGTAGAGCAACTTCATGGAGGATGTAAGCAAAATTACACAATTTCAAATTAAGTTATATAAAACATTTTGGAATCAATTCCACGTGTTATGTCGGTTTTTGTTTATGTGTATGTAGATGAGCTGAAAACCTTGTTGTGACGTAAAACGACGGTTAAGTAGGGTAGTTGCTTGGAAAGCCTTTAGTAACTATGCAAATGACTTTCCAAAAACAGCGTCATATCTCTTCACAAACTCGACAGTCAAAGGCTACCGTCGTCAACTAATAGTAAAGCCAATACTGTAAAAAATGTAACGTATGGTTTTTTTTTTTTTTTTTGTATTGTAACCATCATTATTAATAACCTTCTATAAAATTACGAATAAATAAAAATAAGTGCACTTTTCGTAAAAATTACAATTAGATATTAAAATTGTGTAAGTATTCGAAAACAATGAAATTAAAAAAAAAATAATCCGTCACTAAAGGATTCGTACCCACCATTCGTAGAGTTGTAAGGCCAGATCAATATCACCTGAGCTACACCGACAGGTACTGCAGTATCTTTAACGATTGCTATTATTATTACTTGCAAAACTTCAAACTCGATTTTCTCGAGAATTTTTGAGAGTTGTGTCGGATGCAGTGGCGGACTAAAAGTGGGGGGGGGGGGGGAGACCCCCTGGGTCTCCTGTCTTGGGAGGCGTCCAAATGCCTCCAAAGCAACTATTTTTTCTTTTTTTTGGGGGGGGGGGGGGCGGGGGGGGGAGCGCGCTTGGCATCTTTCGTCCTATGGTGCCACAAAATCTCAAGATACGTTTTGTTGTTGTTGTTGTTGTTGTTGTTGTTGTTGTTGTGGTCTTCAGTCCGGAGGAGACGGTTTGATGCAGCTCTCCACAATACCCTATACTGAGCAAACCTCTTCATCTCCACATAAGAACGGCAACCTACATCTGTCTGAATCTGCTTACTGTATCGATCTCTTGGTCTTCCTCTGCGGTTTTTACCCCACTCACTTCCCTCCAACGCTAAATTCACAATTCCTTGATGTCTAAGAATGTGTCCTACCAATCTATCCCTTCTTTTAGTCAAGGTTTACCAGAAATTTCTTATCTCCCCAATTCTGTTCAGTACCTCCTCATTAGTTACGCGATCCAACCACCTAATCTTCAGCATTCTTCTGTAGCACCATATTTCAAAAGCCTCAATCCTCTTCCTGTCCGCACTGTTTATCGTCCATGTTTCACTCCCATACAAGGCAACACTCCATACAAATGCCTTCAGAAAGTACTTCCTTAGGCTTAAATCAATATTCGATGTTAACAAATTTCTCTTTTTCAAGAACGCTTTCCTACCCATTGCCATTCTGCATTTTATATCCTATGTACTGCGACCATCATTTGTTATTTTACTGCCCAAGTAACAAAACTCATCTACCTCCTTTATTGCTTCGTTACCCAATCTAATTCCTTCAGCATCACCTGATTTTCTTACACTGCACTCCATTACCCTAGTTTTGCTCTTGTTAATGTTCATCTTATTTGCACCTTTCAGCACACTGTCCATTCCGTACAATTGCTCTTCCAGGTCCTTTGCTGTATCTGACAGAATTACTATGTCGTCGGCAAAACGCAATGTTTTTAATTCTTCACACTGAACTTTAATTCCTTCTCCAAATTTCTCCTTGCTTTCCTTTATGGCTTGTTCGATGTACAAATTGAATAACATTGGAGAAAGGCTACAACCCTGTCTCACTCCCTTCCCAACCACTGCATCCCTTTCATGCCCTTCAACTCTGACAACCGCTGTCTGGTTTTTGTACAAGTTGTAAATAACCTTACGCTCCCTATATTTTACTCCTGCTTGCTTCAGAACTTTAAAGAGTTTATTCCAATCAACATTGTCAAAAGCATTCTCCAAATCTACAAAAGCTGTAAATGTAGGTTTGTCTTTTCTTAATCTATCTTCTAGGATAAGCCGTAAAGTGAGTATTGCCTCCCGTGTTCCTACATTTCTCCTAAACCCAAACTGATCTTCCCGGAGGTCGGCTTCTACCAGCTTTTCCATCCTTCTGTATATAATTCGTGTTAATATTTTGCAACCATGACTTATTAAACTGATGGTTCTGTAGTTTTCACACCTGTCTGCACCTGCTTTCTTTGGCATGGGGATTATAACTTTTTCATAAAATCTGAGGGTACTTCACCTGTCTCATACATCTTACACACCAGGTGAAACAATTTTGTCATGGCTGGTTCTCCCAGAGACTTCAGTAGCTCTGAGGGAATATCATATACTCCAGGGGCCTTGTTTCGACTTAGGTCTTTCAGGGCTCTGTCAAATTCTTCTCTCAGTACAGTATCTCCTATTTCATCTTCATCTACATCCTCTTCCCTTCCTACAATATTGTCTCGAAGTGATACGTTTTATAGTAATATATTTCCAAGTTGACGGGAGGGGAGGCCTCATTCTGTTTCGCCGCAGCCCCGGGTCTCCAACAGCCTTAGTCCGCCACTGGTCGGATGGCTTTGACTGATTGTTATTTGAGTTCTGAATTTCGCGTACCATCAAGATAAAAAAGTTTCTAAAATTCGATACCCATGTGGTCTCCTTGTCCGTCAGGCAAAAGTAATCTGCGCTGTGTACGTTATAAAGATATAAAGCGTAGAGACAAGCCGATTAGGCAGCAGTGGCCGGCCGACGTACTCACCAAGGCGATGGCGTAGAGCTGGAAGCAGCGCGGCGACACCAGGAAGTCCGCGCCCTGCTCCAGCGGAGCGCTCGGCCGCCTATCCTCGTTGACCGACCCGGCGGGCGAGCGGCTATTCATTGAACTCGGCGAGTCTGCAACAAGTACAAGCGTCAGTGGCAGGCGGCAAAACGTGGCGACAACCAATTCGAGTTACAAGCTTCCTAGGGTTTTATTTGCGGACGGAGAAGTTAGTACTGCTTCCTCCCACAAGTCCCCTAAAACCTCCACATCCTTGCTGATGCTGTTGCGTAGCAGTGTGCGTTTGTACCGCCCTACAGTACGCACGAGGTGCCGTAGTTGCTGTCCAATACTTCATGGAAAGCATAGAGTTCTGACTAACCTGTTGTCTTCTATAGTTGTGTCCCCAGCGCAGAAGACAGCACACAGGTCGTCGGTTCTTCTACAGCATACAAGTGAGGCTAAAATGAGTTCTGTATGATGAAAGTATAAGAAGCGACTCGCGAGATTTTTAATTGTCAGGGATGCCATTTATTAAATATATAATAAAGTATGAGCAACTATTGATAACTATTGTTAATATGACACGGCCTATGCTGCCCGTAGTTCATGTTGAGACCTCGACTGTTATCACAATTATACGAAACTTTACTCATGACCGGCGCGGTCCGGCGCGTATGGTGGTCAGCTCGAGACTGAAACTGCGGCGCGTTGCGAGACTAGAGGGCACCTGACGCTCTATTTCGCCCCAAAACAGGGCCGTCGCGCGCCTTCTGCAAAATGGCTCTTCTCTTGTTACAACAAGAGAAGGCACCTTAAACTTTTTAAACTGTCAAAATCTAGCCTGTCCTTAAGAGATATTTATCATAAATTCGCAGCTCTGAATAATTAATATTTAGTATATAATAAACAAAACTAATTGCAAAAGATATCACGTGACGTCAAATGCAGCAGCCAGTGCGAGGAGAGCACCAGTAACACAGGCGGGCTTTCCCACGGGAACCACCACCTACTGCGCCATATGCTACTGCTCCCCACCCCACATTTCAACATATGCTGCACTTCTGTCTCTCTTCCGTGTTTAAGACACGTACGATGTTAGCAAAGAAACGGCCAGCGGCCAGAAATATGAAGTGACCACAGGCCAGGAATATCACAGAGTCAACAGTGAAACATCATGGTAGCCAACGCCAATGTGTTTATGCAAAAAAAGATGTACAGTTCCGTCACTTACATGAAATCCGTACATGAATGATTAGACAAAAAATACAGATGTGTTTCCACATTTTTTTTTTTTTTTTTTTTTTTGACCGAAATACCCGGCCGCGGTGGCCGAGGGGACTGAGGCGATTCAGTCACGGTCTGCACGGCCACAATGGTCGGGGGTTCGAATCCCCCCTCGGGCATGGATATTTGTGCCGTCCTTAGTTTTAGCTAGTTCATAAGTAGTTTGTAAGCTTAGGGACTGATGACCCCGTAGTTAAGTCCCATAAGTACTACAAACATTTGAACATTTGGACAGAAATAATAATCTAAATAATAAAAAATTAATTAATAACAGTGTCTGCAACCCTTTTAGGAAAAAAAATTAGGAAGTGATGGGTTCCGAACCACCGAACCCCCCCCTTTTTTTCTTTTTTTTTGTAAGACTTGTACCTCTGGTGGGATTCGAACCCGCAATCCCCGGTTTAGGAAACCGATTCTTATGAAATCAAATGAAGTCCAGTGCCCTATCTGGAAGAAATTTGTCAACTAATACATAATGTGCCCCGCCATAATGGAAAAATAACTGTATAAATGATGCCACTTCCGGCATGCTGCATCATTCGTGACTTTTCGAACTTAAAAGGTATATAACATAAAATAAACTGGGGCCTCCTCTGTTAGCGTTCACCATCCGGTCGGTGTTCCTGGGTGATCTTCTCGAACTTATTAAGTCTGATCCGTTCAATTGGTCGGTATCTCCGTTAAACTATCACTATCATCTTCTCGTACCGGTCGGTATCTCCGTTAAACTATCACTATCATCTTCTCGTACCCAGTGCACCCCAGCCAGGTGGCGGGTCAACAAACACTACCTCTAACAAATATGCGTAACTTTCCTTGTATTTACCAAGTCGTCGTAGCTTCGTGTGTCGATCCTGTAAATAGTGCCAATAGTCCAGTTTGTTCGTGTTTGCATGATGATATATGTAATGAACCATCATGCCCGTTACCCACGCCACCGCATTCGTCTTGAGATGTGGGAAATATGTTTTCTCTGGGAAAAATACTATGCCCGTTGAGATTTCTGACTGTACGGTGCGTATCATGAACGCTATGATCTTCCGTGCCAGATTCCACACTCCCAGCGCTGTGCCGCTGACCAACCGATGTTCGTCCGTGTCGAGCGTGTCGCATCGTAGGCATATGGGCGCGTCTGCTATGTGGATAGCATACTGTCTCTCCTTCGGGTACTTCGGGTTAACCACCATGTACCACGTTGACCTGGCCGCTGTAGGGAGGTGGGGGTGGTGCACTGTGCGCCACACAACATTCCAGTTAATCGCACCCCCAGACCACAGTGTCTCACGTTTCAACGGCCTTTCATATACAAGTTTATACCCATATGTCTACAACATGGAGGATACGTTTGGCAACGCTGCATCTTTTGGCCTGTTCAAATCTGCGCGCCAAACGACGTGATTGGCTAACTTCTAAGCTAAATAAATCGGAAACGGCGCGACGTATCAATTTTTTTTCTTAACATTTATATCTGAGTACAACCTGCGCTACGACGTCCTGACAAGCATTTCAGACATTTTCTGACCATCATAAGATTAACTGTTGTTTATCATCTGAACTAGCCACACATTCGAAATCGACAATTATTCAGAAATAACAGCCAAATATTTACTTCATCCTTTGTATCGTAATCAGATGGAAAATGTAAATATCATTGAATATTGCAGGACATAATTATCTTATGTTCACAAGAAAAAACCAGAATAATTTTTAAAAACGCTGAATTGGGTACAAAATTTTTGAATCCGAGAGGATGCTTACCCAAAACAATTACCGTCTACGGTTTCACACGATGGAACCATAGCTCCCCTGCTATATAATATTTGTAACATCCACTGTAACTTACAGGTCGTGTTTTCTTTTAAATTTTAACTGTATAGTTGCGTCGACGCGGCATACTACAACATTTTTTTGTAAATTATTTGAAGCTCTAGCTTCAAAATTGTCTGAATAGCAACGTGTTTTCAAAAAGAATTTTCATTCCCTTTTTTACCCTCTTACTTGCTGAATTTCCAAAAATACCGAAACTCGTGTTTTCTTTAATCTTGACCAAGATTCCATATCCGAAGTTTCGTAGTTGTAACTTAAAATTTGAGTTAATAGCAACATATTGTTGAAAATCAATTTTTTTGCGTCCCCTATTTTACCTCCTTATTGGCTGAATTTTAAAAAAATGCCGAAACACGCGTCTTTTAAATTCCAAGCCTGAATTGAAATCCCAAATTTTGTAGTTCTCGCTTCAAAATTGCCTAAATAGCAACGTATTTTCAAACAACGTTTCATCCACTATTTTGCCCCTTTACGGACGGAAAATCGAAAAATCGCTTCTTAGACGCCTACAAAGTAAGATCAACACCCTCTATAAATTTCAAGTTTCTATCTTCAGTGGTTTGGGCTGGGCGATGATGAGTCAGTAGATCAGTCACTCAGTTGGGACATTGCCTTTTATTCATAGAGATAGCAGAGAAAACAGTTAGGGACTGAATATTCCACAAAGTTTCGGGATTGCAGCCGGATTCCGTCGACTTCTTGCCACGATATTTCGGCTGACAACCGTCCAGCCATCTTCAGGTGAGTTCTTTCCCAGTGATCTCAATTATTAACACTGGATACACAACTGTAGTGGTTTGGATATGTGAAAATCGTGACGCTCTGTGTTGGTTATGTTGGCAACTCCGTACGTATAGGTCGTATTGTTGTTTTGAACCTTGTGTCTTCTGAAAATAAGTTATGAACGACTGATTACTTTAATAAACACATGATGATGAAGTTAGTGTAGCTTATGGTTTTAGGGAAGTCAAAGGAAATGAAGTAGAGTTCAGAACCATGTGTGAGTTATATTTTTCTTCATAACTAGTGTTTCTATCACATTTCATTAAATGAATAAATTGCACTACTATAGAAGGTATTTCTAGTGTTCAGTTTTGTATGTGCCTTTCGTCTATACTAATTTCCGTTTGAGCTTACGGATTGAATATACACTATATGTGGAAAATCATGCTTATATCATATAGAATCTGCCGTTATTACAATTTATTTAGTTGTCTACAACAGTGTAATTTATTCATTAATTCTAAAGTGGGAGAAACACTAGTTCTGAATCAAAATATAACTCAAGTATACGTTTTCCACTACTCGTGTTTTTTTCTACTGCTTCGATGCAGGAGTTCGGTTAATTACATGCCTCGAATATTCTGTAAAAATTATATTATGAGAACAGATAGTGCCCGTTGTATATGAGTTAGTTTCTACGTAAGCAACTAGTAGAGACGATTATAAATTTCAGAATGTTAAATTCTTCGTATCCACATTGACAGATGAATGGTGTATGACAGATAGACGTTCACTAACTTGGCGTCGGCCGTCACGACTTCGTTATACGCAGTGCTAACTCCAGATTATCTTTGAGCTCACTGGTGCGTTCCACTGGAGATTGTTAGTTCCCGGCAACGCCTTTACAGCAAAAAATGGCGCGTAGGCGCATGCGCATTAGTGGCCTTCACAAGCGCGCCCTCTTCCGAATTTCCCGCCCTCTGTGAAAAACAGCTGACAAGCGGCGCGCGGGTGTCTGCGCGAAGTTGAAACTGCGTGTCCGCCATCTATCGGAACGCGTTAGTACTGCATAAGGTGCAAAAAAACAGTACGTGTCCGCATTCTGTTTGAATGCGCACTCAGTACGTTGCTTGTCAGATGTATAAAATTTTTAATTATCGCTAGAAGCGCCGTCCTGGATAAAATGTTTCCTCTGAGATTATATTAAAGAAATGACCGGGTCCCAAGCCTTGTCCTGATGAAAGCCGCCGTCACGATTAATAAGATCTTGGGCTAAACGTATTTCCACAGTTTTGTATCCCATCCTCGTCGCCACTTTTGTGTCCCAGCCTCGTCGCCGCTTTTGCGTCTCGTTTCCGTCATAGGTGTCGGTGGCCAAGTAGACAGACCAACACAGGAATAAAGGACGCACGCTTGTGCAGGTACGAAGGTGAGCAGCCAGTGGGACAGCATAAACTAGAAACACTAGAGTAAATTAGAACGAGATATATATTGCACAGAATTTATACAATACTTAATTTTTACATAGCTCAGTACTACAGACTGCTGATACATAGTTGAGCTAGAGGCCTGCCTAGTGCCTATCCGACAGCCAAGTCTTCACTGGTGCCTATCTGGTTCCTATCTTAGTCCCAAGTGAACGATGTCGTTCTGTGGTGGCCACGATCGGAGTTGTAGCAGAGGGCGCTCGTGGCATGGCGGCGCGCGGCGAAAGTAGGTGGCGGTAAATTCGACAGAGGGCGCGCTTGTGACGGCCACTGATGCGCATGCGCCTACGCGCCATTTTTTGCTATAAAGGCGTCGTCGGGAACTAACAATCTCCAGTGGAACGCACCCACCTGAAGATGGCTGAACGGTTGTCAGCCGAAATATCGTGGCAACAAGTCGACGGAATCCGGCTGCAATCCCGAAACTTTATGGAATATTCCGTACGCTGGGAAAACTTCAAGAATACAGGGACTGAATAGTTTGTTTATAAAAACTGAAGATTAATTTCTGAGATAGAAAATAAGTACGATATTAGTACAATTTATATTTTTAGAAATCTGAATCCCTTTTCTTACTGTACAGAAATCACGCAAAACCATTTTTTCTATTTTTTACGCAAATAATCTATGAAATAGGTAATACAAAAGAATAAAAGAAATTTAAAAATTGCAGTCACCTAAGTATCACGTATCGGCTAGGGAGGAAAGGGAAAAACCTGTTATTTGAACACATTTACCCTATATTTTAACGAAATCATTAAAAGTTACGTTAAAAACTAAATATTAAAAGAAGCATTTGAAACCTAAGAAATTAAGAATAATAATTAAAAAAACATCGCGTCGATTGTGTCTTGTGCCGTTGATAAAAATTACGAAGAAATATGCAGAGATGCCTTTATGATGGCTATAAAACGTAGGTATTACACAGAAGCAATTATATGCGCATTAAGTTACAAAGTTATAAAATACCTGTGAAATATAATGTAGTGGTGATGAACGCCAGTCAGAATACGCGAAGAACCAGAAGTCCAATGCTCAATAAGAGTCTGAACGCAAAAAAAAAAAAAAAAAAAAAAAAAAAAAAAAAAAAAAAAAAAAAAAAAAACAACTATAGCTCGATACCCAGCGGCGGGCTGGAACTAAAACAGAATGACACGAACGGGACCGGCCGCGCTGCCTACCTTGAACTAGAACGGGAACGCCCACGTAGCAGTTCCTGAAAATGGAAGTCACCGCAATCGTTTCGGCGCTCCGGATCGGGACCTCCGAATGGGACCGACATGGATCACTTAAGTGAACGACGAATTGCCGTTCTTCGTATGTAGTGCCTCGGCCCTTCAGTTCACTTCTGTGAACCGTTCCTGAGGTACAGTTCGTTCACCAATGGCTGGTCTCTAACTTCAATGTTTTCTGTTAGCAATCGTGGAGGAAAAATATTAGCTGATAATGATTCACCGCCTGCATCAGGAAGGCGACAGACAATGAGTGTCCGGTAGGGGCAGAGATTGGCCTGCTACGGCAGGCTATTCCAAGTCTGTCGTATGGGCACGGGCGCCATCGGGCGCTCACTGGCTCGCCCGTGAATCAGGCGATAGATGGGATGGGGGAGGCTGCCCGCAGGGGTACATTAACCGCGCATACACGCCGCTGCAAATCAAATGTTTGTAAAGCTTATGGGACTTAACTACGGGGTCATCAGTCCCTAAACTTACAAACTACTTATGAACTACTTACAAACTAAGACGGCACAAATATCCATGCCCGAGGGGGGATTCGAACCCCCGACCGTAGTGGCCGTGCAGACCGTGACTGGAGCGCCTCAGTCTCCTCGGCCACCGCGGCCCACGCCGCTGCGTTACATGCCTGTCGTTATTTACATCGTGGCGCTTACGTTACGTCTTGTGCTTCGAATGGGTGTAGTGACAATTAGCTTTAGAAAGAGCCCATTGCAATTTTCACCAATTTGGGAAGAACAAAGTTTGTTTTTTGAGATAGGTGAATTGCCTCAGTATATTGTGTGTCATAAAGTTCTGAGTAAGACAAAGGAGTATATTATACAGCGTCACTATATGTCTCGTCAAGCCAAGCAGTACGATGAGCTGGGGGTAACGCATGAAAGCAACTAATTTTCACACGGAGGGACTAACTTCAGAAACAGGAAAATCTGACGCAAAATGTGTGTGTATAAAAAAATCTATTGCCTGATCGATATGAATTTTTTCTGCTCGCCTTGACACAGAATTATTTTGGAAAAAAAGAAGGGAAAACGCAAAGGAACAGTTAGAAATCTAAACTGCTACTTTTTATGGGCATCACCTCTTCAGATTATATTCATATTTTAGGCGCTGCAGTACCGTTCATCGACTACAAAAATTATTTGCACACTTGGTCTTAAAGTTAATAGGAACTGCCCTGTCTACATAATAATTCGGACGGTGCCATGTTTTGGATACTTCACAACAGCCTTCGACACCAACCTAGACTTTTATTCTGATTTTGATGAAATTTTCAAACTTGACGCTCAGAACAAGAGAAACATCACATCCAGAAGTTTTTCCCAAGTACACAGAAATGTAGCTGACATATCTATGTTAGGCTCAAACATAGATAACTGTTTTCTATATTAATGAGAGGAAAACCCGCAGGAAGTTTCCAGCTTATCACATGTTCACATGTTAAGCTTATGGAACTTAACTGCGAGGTCATCAGTCCCTAAACTTACAAACTACTAATGAACTAACAGTAAAGACAGCACAATCTTCCATGCTCGAGGGGGAGGGGGTTCGAACCCCCGACGGGGAGCGGCCTCGCGCATCATAGCACAGCGCCTTAATGCGCTCGGGCATCCCGCCGCGGCTTCAGCTTATCGAATAATTGTGTCTTGCGGAAGCTTGAGGACTGACATCCAATATTTCATCAGTAAACGGAATATTTCATCAATAAACAAAAATGTATTTCTGACACTAAATAAAAGGATCTAAATTTTGGATTAGCCGCGGTGGAGTAGTACTTCATCAAGTATCGTAAAAGCGGTTCGATGAACCCTCTGCCGATGAACCCTCTGCCATGCACTTCATTGTGACTTGCAGAATATTTAAGTAGATGTTGATGTGGATGTAGATGTCTCAGAGTGTGTCCCACCAATGAAACCCTTCTCTTAGTCAAGATATCCCAGAAACTTATTTTCTCTCCTCTTCTGTTCAGCACTTCCTCATTAGTTACGCGATATCTCAAAATAAGTTTACAATTTTTAAGGGAGAATTGCTCGATTAAAAAAAAAAAAAAAAAGAAAAAAGAAAAATAGGCTATAATGACTGACGTTCGTAAATATTACGTTTGTGATTAACGAAGGATCATACATAAACTCTTAAAACAAATGCAAGCAGGAAGAAGTGATAGCAAACCTTGGAGTAATATGTAGTCCAGTTAAAAACAATGTGTAACCAACTAACTTAAGAAAATAGGTAAAACTTTAAGGCGCTTCTCGCCGGGCTCCTGTGCTTATGTTCGCAACAGATGAACAATGAAGTGTAGAATCCCGTTAATATTTTTCAAAATGTTCAAATGTTTGTATAGCTATGGGACTTAACTACGGTGTCATCAGTCCCTGAACTTACAAACTACTTATGAACTAGCTAACACTAAGGACGGCACAAATATCCATGCCCGAGGAGGGATTCGAGCCCCCGACCGTAGTGGCCGTACAGACCGTGACTGGAGAGCCTCAGTCCCCTCGGCCACCGCGGCCAGCGTTAATATTTTTCGTAAATGTTAATGTACCCTTCCGTTCAGAAAAAAAAAATCATTTTCTTTTTAATTGAAATTGTCAAGACCAAACACTTGGTATGAGTTGCTGCCATTTGCCGTTGGTGCCAACATAATAACTGGATCCCGGCGAGAAGCGTCATACAATTTAACCAAAAAATATATTTCATTTCAATCTACTGTGAGACAGCCATCAATGTATGCACAACACTGAATTTCGTTTTTGATTCAGTTTTCTTACATTGGTATGCTTCTGTTTGGGACCCGTAATGTATTAACACATTTCAATTTGTAGCGACCATAAAACTTGTTGCGTATTTACAGGTGTATGAATAGTACACTGTAAGTTGCGTGATTAACGATCTTATGACAAAAATTTCGTTAATTTCCAAGAATGCTTGCAATCGAAGTATCTCGGCATGAAACGATATATATCGAACGTGCAACTCTAAATCGATTATGTGAGCATTGATGCGCGACTTATGATATATGTTTCGTTCGTAGTCATGGGAATTTATTTTATTGATTTCTATGGTCTTGAGTGACGGTGGAGGCTTTTCTTTTAATTTTTATTTATAGTGGTTTAAAAAGACTTCACATTCAAAGCTACATAAGGATAAGTAAAACTGTCACACCCATTTAGTGACCAGTTCTCACCCTTCTGTAGATATTCTGCAACGATTTATTATGCGTGATGAAAGTCGTATCTAAAATTGTCATTTATTTATACAAATAAAATTGTTGATCTTTTGTCCTAGCTCATCTCAGAAATATAGATCGTGAAGTATATGGATACCTAACGCGTATTCCTTATTGCATTACAATTACATCACAAACATTCAACAAATTTCTACGAAAATGTCACATAGTTGCCTACTAACACAGCTCCAAATTTCGTCTGTGACAGTTGGAGCAATGATATTTACACTGAAATTCGTCAAACAATGTGCGATTTCCTATGAATGTGTCACTATTCACTCATTCATATTTTGTCATCTCGCGCATCGGTGCCGGCGTAATCGATTTAGAGTTGCACATTCGATATTTCGAATCGTTGCAGGCCAAGATATTTCGATTTCAAGCATTCTTGGAAAATACCAAAATTTCTACACGTTAAAAGTACTTGGACACTGGCACGGCATTTGTCTAGTAGAATTTTCTGATTCGATATTTTGACCTTCTTACGATGCGCAGGAAGCGTTCAGAATATGCACCATCACTGAGGTGTTTTCCAGTATCCAAGAATTTTTAACCTCTCATATGAAGAAATATTCATGTGACTATTGTAATTAATCATCAACAATTTGCTTTCGAATTATCACAAGAGATAGCGTCCGTTGCTAATGGATAGCGAACGTGTTCGTGGCGAAAAGAACAGAGCCACGTGCATGTGTCGTATTCTAAAGCTAGCTCCAGGAAATTATTGTGATTTCTAGACTCTCACCAGATGCCATCCTGCTTTCGAAGTCCAACGGTGGAAAGCCACTTGACGGATTGAGGAGCTAAATATGTCTGCCTTACTGCGGAGTCGTCCCCTCACACTTGAGATAACGATGCCGGATAAAAATAGATTTTTATGGAATTTTTACCTCAAATCGTTACTGTGGTTACCGAACTAAGGAGGATGTTTCAATTGTTGTTTCTAAATCTCTGTCCACAATTGTTAAGGGCTTTTTCTGTTGGTATGATAGTACAACGTAAAGCAAAAATTGGCAGTTGCGGCAAATAAGGAACCATTAAAAAAAGTATTGCTAGTTATTCTCAGAAGCATCTAACTGTAATTGTCAGCAATCAGAGCAACCACACGATCTATCTGTAGAAATAAAAATGTAAATGTTCGTTTGTTCAGAAACTTTAATCTTGTAAATGGCTTGACCGATAGTTTTAAAATTTTGACACAACGTTGCATTCTGACACACGGACACCACAGCCGCGACGGAGCGGCCGAGCGCACTGAGGCGCTATGTTCCGATGTGCCTGGCCGTTCGCCGTCGGGGATTCGAATCCCCCCTCGGGCATGGATGTTTGTGCTGTCTTTAGTATAAGGTAATTCATAAGTAGTTTGTAAGTTTAGGGACTGATGACTCCGCAGTTAAGTCCCGTAAGGTTAACAAACATTTGAACATTTGAACGGACACGCCAAAAAACTTATTTTTTTCATATTTGGTGCTTACTGTCAGGTACTTCATATCAGCGACGTCATGAGTCATTAGACATTGAGAGAGAGCAGAATGGGGCGCTCCGCGAAACTCACTGACTTCTAACATGGTCAGGTGAATAGATGAGATTAGTACATGTTCCATAGATCATGAATACGACACTTCGTAATGATGTGGAACGTGTCAGGTTAATGATAGGTATTACTTTGTACTAAATATTACATGAGACTTTTTTTTTCTTTTTTTTAGATTTACTAATTTTTAACTAAAAATTCATCTATAGTGTAGAAGGAGTTGCCATTCAGATATTCTTTTAATTTATTTTTAAATGCTAGTTGGCTATCTGTCAGGCTTTTGATGCTGTTTGGTAAGTGACCAAAGACTTTTGTGGCAGCATAATTCACCCCTTTCTGTGCCAAAGCTAGATTTAACCTTGTATAGTGAACATAATCCTTTCTCCTAGTGTTGTAGTTATGTACACTGCTATTGGTTGTCACTTGGGTCAGAAGTCTGTAGGTTAGATTTCCAGACTCATGAACACTGTTTCTGATGTGATGGCGTGGTGGAAACTTGAAGGGACACGTACAGCGCCGAAAGCGTACAACCGACCTCATCTGTTGACTGACAGAGAACGCCGACAGTTGAAGAGGGTCGTACGATGTAATAGGCAGGCATCTTCTATTCAGAACGCTCGGTGAACGTCATCTTCCAGCGTGTGTAGTGTCAACAGTAAAATTCTGAGGCGGTGGTGTTACATTGTGGTTTATTTTATTTATTTATTTTTTATGGAGAGAGCTTGCACCGCTTGTTGTTTTGCGTGGTACTATAACAGTACAGGCCTACATTAGTGTTTAAAGCACATGTTTGCTCCCCAGTGTTGAAGAGCAATTCGGAGACGGCGATCGCATGTTTCACCATGATCGGGCGCCTGTTCATAATGCACGGTCTAAAGCGGAGTGGTTACACGACAGACACATCGCTATAATGTACTGGCCTGCACAGAGTCATGACTTGAATCCTATAGAACACTTTTGGGGTGTTTTGGAACGCAAAATTCGTGCCAGGCCCCACAGACCTACATTGATACCTGTCCTCAGTGCAGCACTCCGTGAAGTAATGGCTGCCATTCCTCAAGAAACTTTCCAGCACCTGACTGAAGGTATCCCTGCGAGAGTGGAAACTATCATCGACGCTAAGTACGTATCTCTTTAGTACATGATACATAACCTGAACGTAGCTTTCGCCGATTTTTAACAACCTTTCGTTCATATATAGTGATACTCTGCAACAACGATTTGCGTTTAAAATGTGTGTAAATTCGTATTGTTCTTACTATAACTTAGTGTAAGTAGTTTGTAAGCCTAGGGACTGATAACCGCAGCAGTTAACTCTCCTTAGATTTACAAACATTTTCACCCGTCATCTTTTTCGATTCTGAATGCTGTCTAATTTCCACTGCATCACGAATCAGGACTTCTGCGGAGTGTTGGGAGGATGACTGCCGTGCCTGTTACAATTAGTCTAATACTAATAATGTCCAGGGGGGATATCATCAACACCAGAGGACTTGTTGCGACCAAAACCTTTCAGTGCTTTATCAAATTCTTCTCGTAGTATCGTGTCTTATACATCACATTCCTCTACTTCTTCCTCATTCTATACAGTAATGCTTCCCAGTTCATTTGGGTTCTATAGGCCCTCTATATATCCTTTCCAACTTTCAGCTTTCCTTCCTTCGCTTCGTATTGATTTTCCATCTGAGTTTCCGATATTTATGCAGCTGCTTTTCTTGTCTCTAAATGTCTCTGTCAAGAAGCAAATGTTCCACCTTAAATGCAAGATGTGTGATACACGAGAAATAACCTCAGACTTCAAAAAAGAATATAATAATCCAATTCCAAAGAAAGTAAGTGCAGCTAAGTGAGAAAATTACAGAACTATCAGTTTAATAGGCCATAGTTGCAAAAACTAACACGAATTTTTTACATACGAATGAAAAAACTTGTAGAATCTGTCGTGGGGGAAGGTCAATTTGTATTTAGGAGAAATGTAGTAACACGAGAGGCAATACTCACATTTCGACTTTTCTTAGAAGATAGGTTAAGGAAAGGTAAAACTTCGTTTTTAGCTTCTGACAATGTTGACTGGATACCCTTTTTCAAATTCTGAAAGTAGCAGGGGAAAAATAAAGGAAACGAATAGTTACACACAAACTTGTACAGCAAACCAGACAGCAACGAGTGTAAGGGTATGAAATGTACTCTGTAGTTGAGAAGGGAGTAAGATATTGTGGTAGCCTCTCCCCATTGTTATTCAATTTGTACATTGAGAAAGCTGTGAAGGAAAGAGATGAGAAATTTTGAGATGGAATAAAAGTTCAGTGAGAAAAAATGAAAATTTTGCGGTTGAATGATAACCTTGGAAGAGAAACTGTACGGTTTGCACAGTGTCTTGAATTATGAACATTAACAAGAGCAAAACAAGGCTAATGTAAAGTAGTCTAAGAAAATCAGGCAATGATGAAGGAATTAGATTAGGTAACGTGACAATAAAATTAGTAGGTGAGTTTTGTTATTTGGGTAGCAAAATAACTACTGAGGGCCAAAGTAAATATTATATGAAATGCAGAATGGCTATGGGGATAAAAGAATTTCTTAAGAATAAAAATTTCTTGACATTAAACATTAATTTAAATGTTAGAAGTGTTATCTGAAAGAATTAGTCTTGAGTATAGCATTGCACTTGTGTGAAACGTGGACGATAAGGAGTCCAGAGAAAACTGATAGAAGCTTTTATAATGTGGTGCTACAGACGAATGGGAAAGATTAGATGGCTCGTAACTAATGAGGAAGTAGTGAAATGAATTGGGGAGAAAATAAATTTGGTCGGACACATTCTAAGATATCAAGGAATCGTCAGTTTAGCATTGGAGGGAAGTGTGTGAGCTAAAAATCGCAGAGGGAGACCAAGAGACGAATATAGTAAGCACTTTTAAAGGGATGTACGTTGCAATCCTTATTAAGAGATGAAGAGCTTACACATATAGAGTAGCGTGCAGAGCGTCACTGGACTGAATACTACAAAATAGCTCAAATGTTTGTAAATCTATGGGACCAAACTACTGTAGCCACCAGTCCCTAGGCTTACACACTACTTAAACTAACTTTAACCAACCAAATCACACACGCACGCACACACACACACATCCATGCTGGAGGGAGGACACGAGTCTCTGGCGGAAGCAGCCTCGCAGTCCCCAACAAGGCGCCTACAACCGGTCGAAAATTCCCGCGCGGCGTACAACAAGAAACAAACTTCTGTTTAGCTGAAGAGCACAGGAAAGCTACGTGCTTTTTGGCTACGGTAGCCATCCATTCAGGAGATAAATTTTAAAGTTTGAAACCAGGGTTACTAATGTATAAAATTAACGAATAGTGTACTCGAAAATAATTGTGTAGGCTTCCGCGGCCACAGTTCGTTGATATAAATGTTCTCTGTGTATTGTACAGTGTCATATTGTAAGATGATAAGATGGCTATTACAACCAACGTTTCGGTCACAGTTGTTTCCTTCTGAGTATACTGATGTATTGCTTGTAGTTTATAATCACAAAAATGTTCAAATGTTTGTAGAGCTTATGGGACTTAACTACGGGGTCATCAGTTTCTAAGCTTACAAACTACTTGTGAACTAGACGGCACAAATATCCATGCCCGAGGAGGGGGGGGGGGGGTTAGAACCCCCGACCGTAGTGTTATAATCACATTCTCTCATTAATGTCCACTGTGACGTGTCATAATTTTGAAAATACTCGATGTTGTTGGGCACATTTGGCGGAAGGAGTGGTAACATTATTATAATCGAAAACTGAGATGGAAAGAGTGGGAATCTGCTGTTGTGTAGTACTTCTCGATAGCGTGGCTTTGATGGCTAAAAGCCGAGACGGAATTATGGTGAGGCCATCTACTAAGTTCTTGTTTTTTGGGATGTTTTAATATTTTGATGGGTTCCCTAATCTTGCGTTTTACCATCCGCAGCTACTAGGCAAGTTCTCTGGCTTCGTTAAATTTTAGCCGCGGTAGAGTGGCCGAGCGTTTCAGGGCACCTAGCTGCGGAGCGCGCGCCGCTACTCGGCGTCAGAGGTTCGAGTCCTCCCTCGGTGATGGGTGTATTTGTTGTCCATAGCATAAGTTAGTTTCAGTACTTTGTAAGCCTAGGGACTGATGACCAGAGTTGTTGTCCCATAGATTTACAAACATTTGAACATATTGTTAAATTTTATTTTCTTGCCACAGTCTTGCCGGTGTTCGGCCACTGCAAATTTGCCGTGTTGGTCCAGTCGAATGCAGTGTTCGCGTTCGCATAGGCACGTTGCCACTAACTTCCTCTCTCACCTATGTATACTTCCCCACACTTACATTACTCTTTGTGTACATCTGCAGCATGTAGTGCATCTATTTTGTCTTATGTGGAGCGTAGTAAAAATGTTCAAATGTTTGTAAAGTTACGGGACCTAACTGCAGTGGTCATCGGTCCCTAAACTTACAAACTAATTAAACTAACGTATCCTAAGAACAACATAAACACCCATCTCCGAGGGAGGACTCGAACCTCGTACATGGAACGGCCGCGCCATCATGGCTATTCCGCCGCGGCGGAGCGCAGTACATCCTCGGTCGCGTGGCTACTATAGAAGACGGTCTATAACGCTTTTTATGTATGCTAAATGCGCTCCTGGCTACAATTTCTGGACTTATCGCTTTTATGAATTATTTTGTTCGTTGCCATGACTGTGTGGATCGCTCTATTTTTGTATCTTTTGGACAGAAACGTTGTTCGTAGTTTTTTGAGTTCAGCTGTCGCTTTGTTTTCATCATGTAGGTAACGTGCGTGAAATGCCAGTGAACGGCTGACAGATCTCTTGTGCTGGCTGGTGGTTGGTTTTGGCGTATATACAAGCTGAGTGGTAGGCTTTGAGTGTGCCACAGATCCCATGGATCCAAGTTGTCAACAACACACTATGCAAGCCAGTAGTGCCTCCACATGGAATGGACTGGGTATTTGGTATAACCCAATTGATCATTGACTGACAGTAGTTATCTTTGACTACTTGGAGTCTTTTTGTTCTCAAACACATCGAATTTTCATGGATGACAGTGCGAGATGTCTCACAAGGGGACCACCAAGTATGGTACCAACGGAATTTGATGGGTCGTAGTTATGTTGTTAGGGAATTCCTCCAGACCATCAAGCTAAAAGGATTTGTTCAAATGAGCCTTGATTTCTAAGAAAATCGAAATCAAATTCGCAGCAAATTACCACTCATAACGTGTCTACTTACACATGGCGGTTACCCCTAAGCGAGACAGCGTGGTGTAATCGGCAAGATGCGATTCTGCCATGCAGGCGACTTAGGTTCAAGTCCGACATGGGTCAATTACTCTCACACCTGTCCGATGATTGTGTATAATTATGTATTTTACAACCATTCTTATGTAAACGTTTGCAGTAAATGGGCAGGATAAAAACATTTAACATTCGCTCAATATGTTATGTATTGCGCGACGATTATTTTATTCATTTTGTTTTTCGAAGCACACTTTTAAGGCGATTGAAGCATATTTCGTAATCAGTGAACAGTCTTTTGTTAATACCTGTAATATTTGGGCAATATTTAATACCTATGTTTACAGTTCCTGACCATGATTAAATATGCCTGGTTTGCGTCGCAATTAATTGATGACTGAACATTGTTTTTGAATGTGAACGGCCAGTGTTTTCCAGTGTCGCTGATAGAAATACCTTGTGCCTGTAAAGCGGTGGCATTTATTAGATGTGCGTGGTGCTACAATGTTCTGTGTTCACCCAGAATGTTGTACAAGTGTTAAAGATAGTGACGATGGCGACAGTGAGTAAATAACACTGCACAATAAGTAAAATAATCAGTTGCTACTGTGTTATTTGCTATTATCCTGTTTACTCAAGCTGTAACACAGGAGTGGGTATAAAGGCATATAATTATGCACAATAAAAGAAGAGAAATGAAGAAAAGTGAAAAATGAATGACCCGAAGGGGAAGATTTTTTTTTATTTGTTTTATTTTCTTGGTTGTTTTTTAATCGTTTGACTTTTCATTGTTTTTGTTTTTCTTTCTTTATATCTTTTTCTTTGCTTTATTTTTTTTATTTTTTTTTTTTTTTTTGAAATATAAAACGTAGCAATTACAATTTTTAATAATTGATTTGCTGGTGGGTATCGAACCCGGGCCTCCAGCACAGGAGCCTAGCACCTTGCCGTTTACACCACACTGTGTCGCTGAGCGGTAACCGCCATGTAGAAATAGACACGCTACGCATGGTAATTTTCTGCGAATTTCATCTCCATTTTCTTAGAAATCAAGGCCCATTGGAATAAATCCTTTTAGGTTGATGGTCTGGAGGAATTCCCTCAGAACATACCTGCGACCCATCAAAATCCGTTGGTACCATACTTGGTGTTCCCCTTGTCAGTGTGACCATTGTTTGCAACTGAACTGACTAATATTTTGGTTACCGAGATGGCACGACATGAACTCCATCTGACAATTACGGAACGACATCGAGGAGTCACTGGATCGCCACCAATTGGGCAATAATGGGCGACTGTAAAGGGGGCTTGACTCAATATTTTTGCAGGGGCTTCGAAGGACTTGGTATGACCCTGTCACACTGAGTTGCTGAATGAGGTCCAACAGGGTAGTAGGAGGTATCCTGTGACTTTTTTCTCCTCAGTGGATTTCCAGCTACATTATCATGGAGATGTACCGTTTTAAGTGGTTTTCCCACGTGGAGCCTGGCACATCCTGCATATTTGGGCTACTATGGAACACAGATTGGACACCATCCCGACGAAGATGTTTACCAGTGCAGACGCACCGTTTAAATGGTTTTCGAGGTTTGTGGGTTGTTAGACTCCTAACGACACAACTCTGCAAGGAAGTGCAAGCTTTCTGAAGATTCCTAACTTGGACTAACGGATCGGGAAAGACAACGCCATTGTATGCCAAAACAATGAAACATCTTGTGAAAGAGAGGGGTGGGGATGTCTTTCCCAGGATGTTCCTGTTATCGCGTGGCAGCACAGTAGTCAGCTGTGAGCGGCAACATGTAACCGAGTAGCGACAAAGCGGGCATGCTGAGCTTCTCCGCACTGCATTCCCAACTGGTGAACGTTGGAGGGGTGCTGATAGCGAGTGCAGGCCTTGACATGCCGTGCGTCGCTTTACGCCGTGCACTGAAAAGCAAGTTTCAAACCGAGCACAGTCATGCTCAGTCAGCAGACACCGGAGACCATTCGGTTCGTTCTTGCCACTTGGACGAGAAGATTCAAGAACCGAACGCAATGTGCTTCTGGATTGTCGTCTTGAACCCGTAGCCGAAAAGTTGACTGCGTGGCTGGCCAGCAGATGGGAGGATCGTATTCCGTTACTGCAGTGTCTTCAAGGTACTATCGATAGCGATGAAAGGCGTCCACAAGCTGTACAAGGCACCCGCGCAAATCGTAGCCTACCTGCCCTACCTCCCAACTTTTCCTGAGTTGTGTACTTTAATTGCCCACCTCCACATTCCTCTGCTACAATCTTCTGAAATCAGGTAAAACGTTTCCTTGTTTCTGAAGCGACCCTGCGCAATTAATGCATATTCCATTGCAGGTGTACTGCTGCTCAACTTTCTTCGTGTATCCTAGGTTGAAAACGATTGCATATTGTCTGAATCGACACAGTTCTTCCAAGTTGTATTCAACGAGGCAGCACGAATTTGTGTTGCATTCTGTACAGCATACCTACTACAGTGGCCTCTACGAAAATAGCCACCTCAATGTCATACCCGATGAATGACGTCTTCAGGCGCTTCACAGTTCCGTTGACACATACGCACTCACTAAGTTTACGTACAACACATATTTCTAAAGACGAAAACCGAATTTCATTACCACTGTAGTGTTTACATGTTATAGCCTGAAGCGGATTTCTTAGCCCACTCAATAAGGCGGCTGAAAAACAACTGATTCACCTCCTTATTTAAGTCAGCACAATCGGTATTTTTCTTTAATTAAATACACAGATTCCTTGCTCACTCTAATATTTACACTTCTCTTTCATTGCATTAGATGTCACTTCGTCTATATGAGACGAAAATTCTTAACAAGAAAACACCATCTGACAAGTCAAACAAGTCAAGAACGTTTTAAACACCGTTGCGCTTACATGGTCACGAAAATCGATTATGGAACTGCAAAACCGCATTACAGAATTGGATTTCCTGAATCGATTTGGAGTGTTTACATGACCAACCGAAAGCGGATTTGGAAAATCGGTTTACGAAATCCCGTTTTGGGAGTCTATGTAAACGGGGTGACTGTAGGAAAATGAAATCCCGTGCAACTATGGTCAGCACAAGCTGTATGTTTAGATGTTTAGATGTTTAGAGATAACGTGGGAAGGAGTATTGATTCTTATTTTTCGGTGAACTTACTACAGTGGCGAAGGGTCTATGTGTAGGGAGCGCGAAGGGCTGCAAGATTTGAAAACAAAATAAAATATTTGTACAGAACGTACTGAAGTTCTGGTCAACTTAAAAGATAGGAATAGGCCTAAACTAAATTCAATTCACCTGCAGGTTCGGCCACCTCTTTTGGGTTTAGAAGTCTGACACCACACCCATAAACCACACGTTTAATGTGTCACTGTGTTTGCCGAAGACTCGAACATAGTGCAGCGAGTCTATTCGATACATGGTTAGTACTTTACCCAGAGGAATTTTGCCAGCCGACTTTCGCAATGACAAAACCTCTGCGTCAAGTTTCTTTGTATTCCACAAAAGTTTAAAAGAAACATTGCTGCTATGAGACAATGATTTCCTGTTGAATCCAATGATCCATTACCTATAGAATGTGATCATACTACTTCAAATGTTCAAATGTTTGTAAATCTTTGGGACTTAATTAATCTGGTTATCAGTCCCTAGGCTTACAAACTACTTAAATTAACTTACACTAAGGACAACACAGACACTCATGGCCCTGGGAGGACTCGAAATTCCGACGGCGAGCAAGGCAGCAAGGCGCCTTAGAACGCTCAGCCACCCCACCGCGGCGATCGTACGTCTCAGTATTCTCCATATGATTAGTCTAGGTTGCCAAAACATATATAAGTCGGTTAAAAATGCATCAGTTAACGAATCAAACACAATATAGATCGAACTGTGGTTGAAACGTGTAGGATAATAACTTCGTAACGGGTGCTAGGAACAGGTACTGTAAATCAGAGATATTTCCGATTATGAATCCGGGAAAATTGTACCCCAACAGCCTTCTAAGTTAGTGTGACTGGATTATGTGTGTTTAAAGTCTGTCCGTCTACCATTACATGCCAAGCTCTGAAGGCCGAGTTGAGTTAGCTCCGTGAGAGCAAGACTCTTCATTTTGTATCACGTGAGAGACTTTTAATTAATGTGTTATGGAGGGACGCTATTTATTGCCACAGAGGGCACAGGCCTCGTGAGCAGCAAGCAGAAACTTGCGTAATTATTTTAAACAATTGCCTACCTGTTAAATTCCCAACTGGCCATCTCCTGACCAACAAATAGCCACCTTCTGGCCGCAAATTGAGTGCCATTCCATCGCACAGATTTCCAATATAATTTGTTATTAGGATACAAGCCTAATACAACGCCCTGAACTTGAGAGCCGCTGGACAAATCTTGCGTAATTATTCTTGACAGTATGGCTTCACCCTAGGCTACGACTGATGTAATTTATTAGGTCGCAAATGTCTAGCCCTCTCAATACAGTGGTCAAACGTTAAAATTTTAACACTAGGTTAATATTACTGTAACCATTCACATTTCTTTGCACATTAGTTCACGCATTTTAAAACTTATAACCCACATCCTTAACTTATTCGTTGTCTGAGAATCACTTCTCAATCTATCACCATTAATATTTGAAGCCATAGATACAATGACAAATTCTTTATATTTACAGATGCCTTGACAGTGACATTCTAAGCATCCTACTACTGTGTCAGCTGCTAGTTCCGAAATATTCCGCCTATGGCGCCACTTATCATTGTACTTCTTATTCTACTGAATATTAATCTGTTAAGCGACTGATTTATCAGTCACCTGCTCCCCTCTTTACGCTTTTCTTTTCAACTACATCGAGTATTAATGTTTTTCCCATAGCCTTTTTTCCTTATTTATTTTTACTCTTTCACTACGAGGCTCATCCATAGATACTTTGTTAGCAGCTGATTGCTATTCATTGCATAATCTCTGCACTTAGCGTTGATTCTCCTGCTAGCATGTACATTCATTAAGCAACAATACTAAAATGTAAGTGTTAATTTTATCCCATTATATGAACATATCTTTGATTACAGTCTATTTGGTCCAAAACTGCTTCAAATTTCTGTAACCGACTTTTGTACGTTTATAGCCTTTACTGTATACCAATGCACTTGTCTGTCTGTATAGAGACCAGAAGAAGGGCACGCAAGCGCCCGTATCCGGTCGCCAAAAATAAATAATCACAAGCAACTGGTTGCTGCATTTTATTAATTTATAAAATAATTGCCAACATGCCACGCAAATATTGCGGACTTTTCCATATGGCTCGCAGCTCTCAATGATCTCGTTATAAAAGCTAAGATTTGAAGAAGGGACGAGGCTTACTGTTCCATGGAGAGGGGAGGGCAATGGAGCTGGGGCACTGGAGGTGTTTGGGAACGTGAGGTACCCCAGGGAGGTGACATCACATGAGTGACAAGTGTTGCCCAGTAGTAAATGTGAAGGAGGATGATCTGGCATGTGTTGGGTGTTCAATACATCCTGCTAAAAACTGCACTACGGCTGTACTATCCTACGGACAGTGATGTAGAAAGTACGTATATCGATGTAGATGCAGGTGTAGAAGAGGCAGCGCACATGTTCTGCAGGAACATGCTTGTGGTAGTCAAGATAAATGCACTTTTTTCTAGACTGAATCGATCACTATGCTGTGGAATGTACGTTGTTTTTAAACTTCGCGGTAGAACAATATGCATTGTAAATTCTATTAACACTGAATCACAAAAATACCTAAGCATAATGTCACACTCAAGTGGCAAAAACAGGTGATTTCTAAGATATATAAGAGAACCGGCCCATAAAAACAGAGAAAATATGGGCTTACTGTAATATTCGTGAGAAGTTAGAATATAATAAATTTCCACGAGACACGAAAGCTACTGTCCACAAGTCAGCGCGGATTTAGAAATCATCGCTAGTGCTGAACTGGGCTTTGCCTTTTCTCCTGCGAATCATGGATGGAGAGTAACAGGCAGATTACACAGTTGTAGATTTACAGAAAGTGTTTGACACACTGTCCCACTTCAGGCAGAAGAATACGGCTCAAGAATACGGGATGTATGCAGCCATGTGGGTGTTTTTCTGTCGCTCTATTGCGAGTGTTTGTAAACCTATGGGACCACGCTACTTTGACTTACAAACTACTTGAACCTATTATAATGACACGGTTTCCTTTCCCCGATATTATCAGAGAAAGTTTTGTATTTTTATATTATTTCGGCATGTTGAAATAGTTATCTATGAAAGTCAGAGAAAGAAAATTTAGGAACAACACTTTCAATTTTTTTGTAAGAAAAGAAGACACTCTTGCTTTGTACTTCGTAGCGATAGCATCTTGCAGACTGGAGCTGTACTTTATTATTTTTTATGTGGCCACTATTATATACATTCAGGTAAATATATGTGATGTGAGCGTATCTTAAATTTATAAATAAACCCCCACCTCTCACTTAAATTCGCACTTATGAATTTTTATTAATAATTTTGCCCTATCCTCCCTCCGCCCATAATGTCTTTTTCAGCCATGTTGAATCACCGCAACAATGGATGGCATAGTTTTTAGTTAATATTGAATGGTGATATTTCGTGTAGCCTGCCAGTCTTGTTTCAAAATTTATTCCATAATATTATCATTTACTGGCAATAGAACCTGCAGTCGATTTTCTTGTAAATTTTTAGAAGTCCGATGTGTTCGACTTACGTAATATTCCTATCCGATTTATATCATGTCACTTATCTTACTTTACTGTTTGCTACACGAGTCGTAGTTTAATATTGACGAATTGCCATCCACTGTTCGGCGAGTGGTTATCATATTATTAAAATTTCATTTACAGCCAAATTTCAACCACCGATGGATCTATTGTTAAAGGTAACTGCTCGTCGATTCTTTTTGTAATGTTCTGCCTGCACAACACTCCACCGTTAATTAGCTTGCCATTTCATTTAAATGCATGTAATAATTTTCCCCATAATTTACTGATTGGGATCTTTCATAGCTTCTAACTTCAAACCACTTCCTTCTGTAAATTTGTTAATCTCAAAAATTAATAGCCAGGCTGGAACATTATACTATCCTAAGGACAACACACACACACACACACACACACACACACACACACAAATATATATATATGCCAAGGGCAGGACTCAAACCTCTGAGGGAAGCGCCTCGTCGGCCGCGGTGGCCGAGGGGACTGAGGCGCTCCAGTCACGGTCTGCACGGCCACTACGGTCGGGGGTTCGAATCCCCCCTCGCGCATGGATATTTGTGCCGACCTTAGGATAAGGTAGTTGATAAGTAGTTTGTAAGTTTAAGGACTGATGACCCCGTAGCTAAGTCCCAGAAGCTTTATAAACTTTTTTTTTTTTTTTTTTTCCTTGAAGTGCCTCCCACAGACTCTCTGCCCTGGCGCCTAGAACCGCACGGACATTCCTGCGTGGCTATTGCGAGTGAAACAGGTAACGAAATGACAAGATACCATCCATTTTGCCTGTAGAGTATGCATGTAAACGTAGGAAACATTACGTAAACGTACGTTCCAAATTACGAGTGGTTTCCCAGGTGAGTAATATAATAGTTGAGGAAACACATTTGACCTCCAGGCAACAAATAATTCAGAGCTAATAGTGCATCAAAACAGACGTAAGGATGAGCGAACACTGAGTTGTCGTAGCAAGACTGAATATCGAAAATTCCAAATCCCACAAAACGAAAGGAAAAGTGTATCTATTAAAAAAGCAGATAAAAATTCTCTTAATGCTTTCTTGAATGAGAGTCTCCAGTCTTTCGAATCTAATAGTGCGCGTGTAGATCATATGAAGCTTACATTCAAAGCAATAGTATCAACGGCAATTGAGAGATTTATACCAAAGAAAACAATAAAAGAATGAACTGACTACCAGTGGTACACAAAACAGGTTAAATTTCTCTTGTAGGAGCAAAGAAAAAGAATGCGAAATTTAAACAGACACAAAATCTCCAAGACAGGCGCTCTTTTTACGGAAATTTGAGGCTTGGCGCTGACTTTAATGCGAAAAGCTTATAATAGTTTCCATAACGAGTCTTAGCAGAAAATCCAAAGAAATTCTGGTCACATGTAAAGAACACTAGCGGCAAGGCAGGGGCCGTTTTAGGGTATGCAACGCCCCTGTGCAGTAATTTATTTTACGCCCCACTAGATACGCCACTGCTATCAACACACAACCTGAATCTTAAAATTTATTGCTGTAATCCAAACTCTGAATAATGTTAATTCAATTAACATTAAAATAAAATTAGAAATTTTTTTGGGAGGCAAATTTTTGCCGCCCCCAAAATTTTGCCGCCCTGCGCAGCTATGCATGTTGCACCCGCCTAAATACGGCCCTGGGCAAGACAATCTGTACCTTCATTACGCGATAGCCAATGCTGGTGTTACTGATGACAGTGTTGCTAAAGCAGAATTGCTACTCGAAGTTTTCCGAAATCCTTTCACCAAAGAAGCAAATACTCCAGATTTAGAATCAATAACTGCTGGAAGCATGCGAAATTATGAAACAGATATTCTTGGGGTAGTGAAGCAAGTCTTCCTGTCCACATTGTGTGACTATGGTGTTCCTTTCAGAGTATGATAATACAATATCTCGATACGTAGGTATCATAAACAAACGCTTTCTCAGCGAAATATCTGTACCGAAAGGCTGGTAAGTTGCACAGATCACTCCAGTACTCAACTAAGGCAATGGGAGTGAAACGCAAAATTACAGGCCCATCATTGACGTCTGTTTGCAGCAGGATTCTGGAAGATAACGAAGAGAACGATCTATTGACCCATAAACAACACGGATTTAGAAAGTATCGTTCTTGCAAAACATGAAGTGATGAGTGCTTCGACAAGGGATCTCAAAACGATCCGTATTTTTAGATTTCCGGAAGGCTTTTGACCTCACAAGCAACTTCTAATCATATCGCGTGCTTATGGAAAGTTATCACATTTGCGCTCTAGGATTCGTACTTTCCGGTCGGAAAGAACACAGTACGTAGTAATTTTCCGAAAGGCATTGAGCAAAATGGAAGTTCAAAAAATGTTCAAATGTTTGTAGAACTTATGGGACTTAACTACGGGGTCATCAGTCCCTAAGCTTACAAACTACTTATGAACTAGCTAAGACTAAGGTCAACACAAATATCCATACCCGAGGGGGGATTCGAACCCCCGACCGTAGTGGCCGTGCGGACCGTGACTGGAGCGCCTCAGTCCCCTCGGCCAACGCGGCCGGCCAAATGGAAGTGATATTTGGTATTCCACAGGGAAGTGTTATAGGACCCTAATGTATGTTGCCTTTATAAAAGATTTAAGAGATAGTTTGTGCAACTCTTTTAGATTGTTCGCTGATGATGCTGTCGTTTATCGGTTAGTAAAGTCACCCGAAGGTCAAAACCAGCTGAAAAACGTTTTAGGTAAGATATATACATGGTGCAAGAATTAGCAATTGACCCAAATTTTTTTTCTTCATGTGACGACGCATAGCTGCAACGCGCTAAGAAGTATCATATACACCAAAGTATATTGAACATTCATCACGTGCCTGTTAAATATACTTTTTTTTTTTTTTTTTTTTTTTTTTTTTTTTTTTTTTTTTTTTTTTTTTTTGCCGAGTCCACATTCACAATGGCAATTTCATTTGTGGATATGTGGAAGGTACACTAGCACTTTTATTATTATTATTATGTAAGTGCGTATTGTGTATTCTTGTTTACCGACAAGTTCTACATCCAATAGGATCTCCTCACTATGAATCAATATGAGCGAAAAGTACATCTAATCTAATATCGTCTTTATGTTGCGTTCTCAGAAAACGTGACAAGGATTTATTTGATGATTACTGCTTGCATTGTAGATGTAGTGCTGACGAGAGACACAGGGAAAAGTTAGCCGCTATTAAAATGTTCTGAAGATGGACTTCGATGTTAGACAGGAAAGATGGTTTTCAGATATAAAACGGCACTACTGGAGGACAACATTATTTAATCATTTTTCCGTTTGAAATGTTACCGTTTTACAAATTGTGCGAGCGAATCATATATTCGCAGACTCTATGACGACAGTAAAAAAAAAATTTAAAAATTGTATCGCATACAAATTTCGGTTTACTATCACTTCATTTGTCGTCATTCATATTTATCGACGATGGAAACGACAGATTACAGCTACTGCAGTTGTCTGGCTGGCCGTGTAGATAAAGCAACGTGCGTATAACCATAGAAAAGTCGGCAACTGGCTGTGTGAATGCGCAACCACAAGACGACCGCAAGTTACCGCGGCCACACATCCGTTTCCTCTTTGGTTACTTTGAATTGTGAGGAGGCTCTTTTTTGTTTCGAAGGCACACTGCTTTGAGGACGATATCTGCCTTTATATACGTGTAAACATCGATCGCTGGTTCTAACAGAATTTCAACCAGTGGAGTAATTTAAAGAAAAAAAATCAAATTTAAATGTTTTAAAATCTATCGGAGTCAACTACTGCGTTTATCAGTCCCTAGGCTTACAGACTACTTAAACTAACTTAAACCCAAGGACAACACACAGACACTTGCCCAAGGGCGGACTCGAACTTACGACGGGGAGCAAACGCGCGCTCCGGTCTGAAGATTTAGAGAAGGTTCAGAGAAGGGCAGCTTGGTTTGTGTTATCGCGATACAGGGGACACAGTGCCACGGAGTTTCGATGCGCGAGTTGCAGTGGAAGTCATTTCTTTCACAGACTTTCTCTTCCGAATGCGAACATACAGGGTGATCAAAAAGTCAGTATAAATTTGAAAATTAATAAACCAAGAAATAATGTAGATAGAGAGGTAAAAGTTGACACAGATGCTTGGAATGACATGGGGTTTTATTAGAACCACATCTACCGTTATCGGGCGTTTTTTTCTTCGAGGAACTGCGCGATTCTGGTTTTCTAACAGCTACCGTGACGGGTGAGAGGTACGCCGGTATGTTACAGAATCGCATCATCCCCAGCCTGGTTGATAAACACGTGCTGGAACGTACGATTTTTATGCAGGATGGCGCTCCGCCCCATATTGCTAGACGCGTGGAAGATCTCTTGCGCGTATCGTTTGGTGGTGATCGTGTGCTCAGCCGCCACTTTAGTCATGCTTGGTCTCCCAGGTCGCCAGACCTCAGTCCGTGTGATTATTGGCTTTGGGGTTACCTTGAAGTCGCAAGTGTATCGTCATCGACCGACATATCTAGGGATGTTGAAAGGCAACATCCGACGCCAATGCCTCACCATAACTCCCGACATGAATTACAGTGCTGTTCACAACATTATTCCTCGACTACAGCTATTGTTGACGAATGATGGTGAACATATTGAGCATTTTCTGTAAAGAACATCATCTTTGCTTTGTCTTAATTTGTTATAGTAATTACTGCTTTTCTGATCAGATGAAGCGCAATCTATCGGACCTTTTTTGAACTTTTTTTCTTTTGTTCTAATAAAACCCCTGTCATTCCAAGCATGTGTGTCAATTTTTACCTCTCTATCTACATTTTTCCGTGATTTATTAAGTTTGCAAATTTATGCTGACTTTTCGATCACCCAGTATATTGTTAGCACTCACCTGTATAGGAAGACACGATCATCATAATAAAATAAGAGAAAGCAGATAAAAAAAAGACTTTGGTGTTCCTTTTTCCAGCGAGCTGTTAGAGAATGGCACTATATGGTAAAATCGTAAAAGTGGTACGATGGACCCTCTGCCTTGTACTTCAAACTGACTTGCAGAGTATCTACGTAGATGAAGGCGCCTTAGAGTGCTCGGCTATTCCAGCGTGACTATAATTTATATATCGTGCGTCATTTCAATTGGATCGGAGAACTAAGATTCAAGAACATGTTTGAGGAAACTAATCAGTTTATATTGTGGCGGAGGCTCTCTTTGGAAACTAGGACAATACAAAAAGTGCGACCTCAAAAAGAACATTCTAAGTTAATCATACTTTTCGATTAAGGGTAGTTGAACTTACCCTTTTGTGAAAGTGTCGTGCAACACCGCAATGCAACAGAACCTAAACTTCTAGCTCCCTCGCAACCTGCCAAAATCTGTGACGTCTTGGCGTTGGTACAAATGTAGGAAAACTAAACCGCGAATAGAAAAACGATTTTATGGAATAAATCGTGTCGGGATGGGCACGATGCTGTTGGTCGCATAGTGTCAACATAAAAACAACAGACACAAACCCTGATGAAGGCCGCCTGCAACAGTGGCCGAAACGTCGGTAGAGTTCATAAAATGACGACGCGGTCTCATACCCGGAAGAATTTTGTTGATAGTGACAACAGCCGCGGATGCCTACGTTTGCATAAAAAGAAAATTTTAAAAAAGAAAGAAAGAAACCACACACAGAACATCAGGAAGTATGACTAAAACTTGTACTAGCCATAGACCAAGGATACGAAGTATATTCAAGTAGTTTCATGTTGACCCTTAAATGCATAGTGTAGCTCACCAGCTACATAGTATATTTCTTCCATTATCTCTCAAACTAATCAACATTTTACCACCAATTCGTTTGTAGCGGCTTGTAAACATAGTGCAGCATACACTAGTAGCGAGTCCTAGAATTTATAAAGAGCGGAGTCCCACTGAACCATTTCGACAGTTTCATGCATTGAGTTACTGTTAACATTTGCATTTGTTTAGTATTCCTCCTTTGCCATGTTCGAGTAATCAATCACATTCTACTGCTGCGTTATGAATTACCTTCTAAAGCGATGAACGGCACAATAGTGACATTTACAGCACTGAGTACATAATGGAACCACTATACAGTTGATCAGCTGTGAATCGTCTGTTGTTAGTAGTGCTTAATAATTTTAAAGAAATTATTTATTCAATATTTTTCTCAATATATACGCACTATACCTTAAACATGATAGTTTTTATAGCTTCAAATAAAAAGACATGCATTAAAGGATTAAGAGTAACTGTTCATACTTTCAGACATTTCGATTTACGTGCATAAGAGAAACCATTTATTGGTTATTGTCGCTACTAAAAAAAAGAAATGTGAAACAGAACATATAGTAGAATACCCAGATTCTCAAAAGGTAAACAGTTATACCAAATATCAAGTGACATTAACCGTCTAATGTTTCCGAATTGACCACTAAGCATTTCTCGTTCCATAGATGTTCATACTTTGAAAAGTTAATACACAGCTGGAAAAAAATTGTGTTCCTGGAAAGACGACGTCGATTTTCATCTGATGACGGCAGATGTCACCTGGGAATAAGAAGATGTAGCCTACTGATTGTGGTTTCAACCTCGAACACCATGGGACGGCGTAGTGACATGGCTGTCAGAGAGTCATCTGTGAGTACCCTTTATTAGGGAATGTTTACAACCATAATGCTCAAGAGGGGAACACCAAGTGGGCATGGGTGTGTCTGTTGTCCTTAGGTTAGTTTACCTAGGTTTAAGTAGTTTGTAAGTTACGGACTGATGACCACGCAGTTTGGTCCGATAGATTTACAAACATTTGAATTTTTGGAACACCAAGTATGGGACAAACTAATTTTGATGGGTAGCTGGTGTGTCGTGCGGGAATTCCTCCAGACCATCAAGCTAAAAGCATTTGTTCCAGTGCGCCTTGGTTTCCACGAAAATCGAGATCAAAGTCCAGCGCGTAACAGCTATACCTGTGTAAAGCGTGATGTAATGAACAAGGCGCTGGAGGGCCACACAACGACCCGAGTTAGAATCCTTTCTTTATTTCTTTTCACACTTGTCCGACAATTGACAATTGATTGTGCATAATTATTTACTTTCATAGCCACTCTTATGTTAATGCTTGAATAATTGATCATGGTAATAACTTATGTTAATTGCTCAGTATGTTAGGTATTGCGCGACGATTATTTTATTTAATTCGTTATTTCGAAGCATACTTTCACGGCGATTGAAAGATATTTCTATCAGTAAACCGTCTTAATTATCACCTATAACATTTGTACAGCATTTGCTAGTTGCGTTTGCAGTCCCTGGCCCCACTGTTATAACGTCGAAAGCAGTGTGTGTACACTTCACGCGTCCCAGGGGATTATTACGCTGCCGCCGGGCGGCTAGTCATTCGTAGCGTATTGTTCACGCAGTGCAACACGGAGAAAAAATGGACACAATTAATCGTCGGACAAATGTAAAAAGTAATAATAATAATGTTACGATAAGGATTTGAACTCGAGTCTTCTGTGTCACGGTCGAGCGGCTTGCTAATTACACCACGCTGTCTCACGTAGCGACAGTGGCATAAGTGGCCGCGGTCGCCGAGGGGACTAAGGCGCTCCAGTCACGGTCTGCACGGCCACTACGGTCGGGGGTTCGAATCCCCCCTCGGGCATGGATATTTGTGCCGTCCTTAGTTGTAAGTAGTTCATAAGTAGTTTGTAAGTTTAGGGACTGATGACCCCGTATTTAAGTCCCATAGACTATACAAACATTTGAAACATTTGAGTGGCATAAGTATAGGTATAGCTGTTACGCGCTGGATTTTGATCTGGATTTTCGTGGAAACCAAGTCGCATTTGAACAAATCATTGTAGCTTGGAGGCCTGGAGGAGTTCCCACACGACATACCTGCGACCCATCAAAATTCGTTTGTACCATACTTGGTGTTCCCCTTGTCAGTATGGTACCAACGTGTGAAGCAAACAGGCGCCATGCCACGGAGACACGTACCTGCCTGCTACAGTGAACTGTGCGAGTTTGAAAGGGATCAAACTGTAGCTTTCCGACTGCTGGGATCGTCCTTTCGGAGAACTGCCCGCAAGTTGAATGTGCTACGTTGAGTTGTGCAACTTTTCTGGTTGCAGTGGTCACGTGGACATTCTCACCCATAGACGAGGTTCTCGACGTCCACACAGCACAGACGTCCGCCAAAATCGTCACATTGTAAAGGCAGCAGTGGCAGATCGAAAGGCTAACATGGGGCAAATAACAGGGTTTTTCAGCACAGTAGCCGCGGTGGAGTAGCCGAGCGGTCTAAAGCGTCTCGCTGCGGAGCGCGCGGTTGCTCGCCGTGGAGGTTCGAGTCCTCCCTGGGGCATGGGTGTGTGTGTTGTCCTTAGGTTAGTTTACCTAGGATTAAGTAGTTTGTAAGTTACGGACTGATGACCACGCAGTTTGGTCCGATAGACTTACAAACGTTTTCGTTTGTCAGCACAGTAGCGTCCAGGCCAAAAGTAGGCGATAGTTTACTAGCTGCGCCGCGGCGGAGCGGCCGACAGCATTAAGGCGCTATGCTACGATGCGGGAGGCCGTTCCCCCTCGGTGGTTCGAATCCCCCCTCGGACATGGATGTTTCTGCTCCTTTTAGTGTTAGCTAGTTCATAAGTGGTTTGTAAGTTTAGGGACTGATGGCCTCGCCGTTAAGTCACTTAAGCTTAACTAACATTAAAAAGGACTGGGGGCACGTACACTTAAGCAGTCTAGCACTCACGCCACAGCATCGAGTGCACGGGTAGACTTACAGCACTGTATAGTACAAGCAGAACAATCCGGCATTTTGAATCCCTCGTTGATGGCACACACTTAAACACGACGGAACATTTACGCTTTTTAACATGCTCTTAAGGCCATTAAATATACACTCCTGGCTATTAAAATTGCTACGCCACGAATATGACGTGCTACAGACGCGAAATTTAACTGACAGGAAGAAGATGCTGATATATGCAAATGATTAGCTTCTCAAAGCATTCACACAAGGTTGGCGCCGGTGGCGACACCTGCAACGTGCTGACATGCGAAAAGTTTCCAACCGATTTCTCATACACAAACAGCAACTGACCAGCGTTGCCTGGTGAAAAGTTGTGATGCTCGTGTAAGGAGGAGAAATGCGTACCATGACGTTTCCGACTTTGATAAAGGTCGGATTGTAACCTATCGCGATTGCCGTTTATCGTATCGCGACATTGCTGCTCGCGTTGGTCGTGATCCAATGACTGTTAGCAGAATATGGAATCGGTGGGTTCAGGAGGGCAATACGGAATGCCATGCTGGATCCCAACGGCCTCGTGTCACTAGCAGTCGAGATGACAGGCATCTTATCCGAATGGCTGTACGGATCGTGGCAGCTACGTCTCGATCCCTGAGTCAACAGATGGAGACGTTTGCAAGACAACAACCATCTGCACGAATAGTTCGACCACGTTTGTAGCAGCATGGACTATCAGTTCGGCGACCATGGCTGTGGTTACTCCTGACGCCAGTTTCTGTTCACAACATTATGATGGTCGCATCCGTGTTTGGCGATATCGCGCTGAACGCACATTGGGAGCGTGTACTCGTCATCGCCATACTGGTGTATCACCCGGCGTGATGGTATGGGTTGCCATTGTTGACACGTCTCGGTCACCTCTTGTTCTCATCGGCGGCACTTTGAACAGTGGCCATTTCAGATGTGTTACGACCCGTTGCTCTACCCTTCATTCGATCCCTGCGAAACAGCATGATAATGTACGACCGCAGGTTGCAGGTCCTGTACTAGCCTTTCTGGATACGGAAAATGTTAGACTGCTGCCCTGGCCAGCACATTCTCCAGATGTCTCACCAAATGAAAACGTCTCGTCAATGGTGGCCGAGCAACTCAGAATCTATGCACCCAAATTGCGTGCAAATGTAATCACATGTCAATTCTAGTATAATATATTTGTCCAATGAATACCCGTTTATCATCTGCATTTCTTCTTGTTGTAGCAATTTTAATGGCCAGTAGTGCACTTTCCTAACGCAGAAAATATTACAGCGTAGTGAATTCATTTGCGTACGGGTGACTGTAAGAGGCAAGAAATTTAAAATTAGTGATTGGATCGATATTTAGAGATGTGATACATTCACTTACATTCCGAAGTAAAGCATATGATGCCGTTCTAAATATTTAACACATACAGTTATATACGTTACAATTATCGTATTTTCTGGTTTATAAACGGTTCGTCCACATACCTTTACGGTAACTAAGAGTTCCATTCGAAAACTGTTACGGAATAATGTTAAATTGTGATACTGTATTTCTGAGAAGATTTTACGTCAAAATGTGTTTAATAAGTATGAACGTCTGGTCTCGTTAGATAACGACTAAATAAAGTCTCTCTGGTAGCATGCACTTGGAAAGTGAATGTTGCATGCTAAGTTTTGAATTTAATGCCTTTCATGTACGACTTCTTTCATGTTCGTATCTTTTGCCAAGTTCAATTTTTTTTTATTTTTTCGTTTTATTTATTTATTTTGTATCTTGTTCACAGCTTACCTTAGACCTACATAGTCCCGTGTTGACAGGCAATGCGAAATAATATAATTTAAAAGCCGCTAGCTGGGTAAAGCCAGTTGAACTTGTGCATCACTTAAAATACAATTAACAGGCTTTAGGGAGGAAGGAAGCTTAGGGTTTAACATCCCGCCGACAGCGTGGTCATTAGTGACGGAGCTAAAGTTCGGATTTTGGTGAAGGATAGGAAAGGAAATCGGTCGTGTCCTTTCAGAGGAACCATCGCGGCATTTTCCTGGAGTGATTTGGGGAAATCACGGAAAACCTAAATCTGGATGGCCGGAGGTGGATTTGCACCACCATCCTCCCTAATGCGAGTCCAGTGTGTTACCACTGCGCCACCTAGCTCGGTAACAGCCCTCAGAATAGCTCCTTAGTTAGTCTACTTAAAATCAATGAAAGCACCTTACTTTAAACAGACTGTATGTAGTGTTAACAGTCTGTAGCAAAATTAAACCATTGCTTACATTTATGGGCCTATATTTTCATTATTACCTCTCTTCTACTTCAGAAACGAATTTAAAAAAAAAAAAAGGTTTTGTTCTTAACGTTACACAGATAGCTGCTCGATTTTGGCGTCCATACTTTGCGTCTGGTATTTACAAGCTACCTTTTACGTTGATCTACGTTTGAACCGATAAAACTTACAGCGACCATGTCTGCTATTATTTGAGCAGTTCAGAGCATTACAACCAACCATTTCACATTATGAAACAATGAAAGCACGAAATATTCGCTGATTCACTTCGCTACACCACAGAAAGCATACAACACTGTCGTCGGAGTGGGATTCAAAATGGCAGCTTGTTCTACTCGGTATATCTAATGCTTTAGGTAGACTGGTGTCGTCAGAGGATCACCTGGAATGGAGGGCCGTGGTTTTCGCGATACAAACAGCTTCTGCCTGCACTGCACGCAAGTGATGGTCGTTTGTGCTTCGGGCGTTCGTTCAGGAAACATTGGCCCCACTCTTATAGTCTGGTAAGCGATAAGCTACAACTCTCGTTCATCTCTGGTGTTTGTGGAGGAAACGCTGACCAGCGCTCGGTACGTGCAGTGTGGTGTTAGATCCCTTGTCTTGCCGTTCCAACAGGATAACGGTCGACCACACATTGCGCGTGAAACTAAACGTGCAACGTGCAGCAAATTCCCCGGCCAGTGCGATGTCCGGCCTTGTCTAAAATAGAGCACGTGTGGGACGACAACTGACACATGGAACTCGTCAACCCACAACTCTTACAGAACTGCGTGAACAGGTCGAGCAGGAGTGGAATAATGTAGCCCAAACTGTATCCCAAGACAGTATTCAATTGTATCGAATCGATGCTGGAATGTACAGTTGCTTTGGAGCCCGAGCGGGCTACACGACGTACTAATATGTGTGTTTCAGCGCGAAGCGACACCTGGTACTTCACTGTTGATCTCTTAATGTAACCATTTCATGCTCCATATGCACAGTTTCAACAACATAACTTGAGTGAACTGGTAAACATCAAGAGGGTGAACTAATATTTATTTCCGACAGTGTGTAAACAAATTTGAGTGCATTTTCTTTTACTGATATTTCGGCTGGGCGTCGTTCGCTATCACCGGAGCGATCTGAAAACTAGTAGACTGTCGGCAGTGATCCCTTCCACCATGTACACTGTACATTCGTAGCAAACCGATGGCAAAGATATATAAAGCTGTAGCGCCCTCGATGTTGCTGTTCTTCCTTGTAATGGTAGTACTGTACTGTTAAAACATTTAGTGATTTGAAAAGTGAAACGTTATAGCTTATCGTAAATTTAATATTTCTGAAGTTGGTTCAGTAGAGTCCAGAAAACTCGGTCTAATGTGGACCGAACGTTGACCGCGTTTGTAACAATACCGGGTTATTGAGAATGAAGATTTTATTTTGAAAAAGTTGCTATTTAGAATACAATAAAAATGATGGAATACAGTAGCACAAAATCAATTTAAGACAATATTCGTTACTTACACTCACATGGACTTCACAAAACGTGCTTAAGAAAAGACAAAGGCTGTAGGCAGACTGAGCGACAGAGCGCGCGCGGCCGCGTCACATGAGTGTCATTGTTGGCTGCTGTAACCGAGTTCATTGTTTGTCCAGCACGTCTACGCCGATTTTAAACAAGACTGTTTTTAGTATTATTCATCTTCCGTGTCCGGTTACACCAATTATATTCTCCCTTTCCAGTAATCTTTCACGCAGGAGGACTGCACAAATGTACCATCATTTGATCAACGTACTAATTCCGAAATGGGGGACATAGCAATAGGTATTTCCGGTGTAGAGAAGCAGCTGAGAGAGCTAAATACGAAAAAGTCTGCTGGTCCGGATTGAAAACCAGTTCTGTTTTACAAAGACTATTCTGCGGCGTTGGCCCCCCTACTTAGCTTGCATTTATAGCGAATCTTTAATTCAGCGCAAAGTTCCTAGTGATTGGAAAAAAGTGCAGGTGACTCCCGTGTATAAGAAAGGAAAGAGAACTGACCCACACAATTACAGGCCAATATGGTTGACATCAGTTTCATGTAGAATTTTGGAGCATATTCTCAGTTCGAATATAGTAAATTTCCTTGAAACGGAAAAGCTTCTTTGTATGAATCAGCACGGGTTTAGGAAACATCGTTCATGTGAAACTCAGCTTGCCCTTTTCTCACATGACATCTTGCGAGCCATGGACGAAGGGCAACAGGCGGATTGTGTTTTTCTCGACTTCAAAAAGGCGTTCGACGCGGTGCCACACTGCAGACTGCTAACGAAGGTACGAGCTTATGGAATAGGTTCACAGATTTGTGACTGGCTGGAAGACTTCGTAAGTAATAGAACGCCGTACGTTGTTCTCGACGGCGAGTGTTCATCAGAGACGAGTGTATCGTCAGGCGTGCCCCAGGGGAGTGTGATAGGACCGCTATTATTTTCTATCTATATAAATGATCTGATGGACAGAGTAACTTGTAATTTGCGGCTGTTTGCTGATGATGCTGTGGTGTATGGGAGGGTGTCGTCTTTAACTGACTGTAATAGCATACAGGATGACTTAGACAAAATTTGTAGTTGGTGCGAAGAATGGCAGCTAGCTCTCAATGTAGAAAAATGTAAGGTGATGCGCATGAGTAGAAAAAACAATCCTATAATGTTCGAATACAGCATTAGTTGTGAGCTTCTTGATGCTGTCGCGTCGTTCAAATATCTAGACGTAACATTGCAGAGCGATATGAAATGGAACGAGCATGTAAGGACAGTTGTGAGTAAGGCGGACAGCCGACTTCGGTTTATTGGGAGAATATTGGGAAGATGTACTTCACCTGTAAAGGAGACCGCGTATAAAGCGCTTGTACGACCACGTCTTGAGTATTGCTCAAGTATTTGGGACCCGCAGCAGATCGGTTTGAAGGAAGACTTAGAGGCGGTTCAGAGGCGAGCAGCTAGATTAGTTACCGGTAGGTTCGACCAATGCGCGAGTGTCACGGAAATGCTCCGGCAACTCAATTGGGGATCGCTGGAGGAAAGACGACGTTCTTTTCGTGAATTTCTGTTAAGTAAATTTAGAGGGCCGGAATTTGAAGCTGAGTGTAGTACGATCTTGCTGCCGCCTACTTACATTTCGCGTAAAGATCACAAAGACAAGATGAGAGAAATTAGGGCTCGTACGGAGGCATATAGGCATTCTTTTTTTCCTCGTTCGATTTGGGAGTGGAATAGGAAAGGAAATGCCTAGTACTGGTACAGTGTACCCTCCGCCACGCACCTTACGGTGAATTGCGGAGTATGTATGTAGATGAATCAGTAACATAGGGTGCTTTGTCGCTTACTTTAAGAATATCGTCCGCAGTACATGTTTGGACAAGTCAGTAGATGGTTAAAATCCTGTACTGCCCCGCATTCACAACTGTTATCATCACTGTATCCCCATTTCAATAGGTCTGTTTTGCTTCTGGTTACTCCTGTGCGCAGCCGGTTTAATGTCTTCCAAGTTGGAAGTTCAAACCCTGGAGATCCCTCCTCACGGAGGTCCATCACGGAGTGTGGCGCGGTTTCTTTCAACTAAGATTACGCCTTATGCTGGGCTTGGTAAAGAGCTCTTCAGTTGTGTCAATGGAACTCTTGCGGGGCTTTAACCGGACCCCTTGTTTGCCGTGCAAACGCTTCGAGTGTCAAGGATCGTTCTTTAATTTTGATATTTCTATCTCGGCGGAGACCTTCCTTCGAACAGCGGGTGGTGCTATGCGTATGATAGGATAAATTTTGGCTGTGGGAGTTGGCTTGAGGCATCCTGTGGCGATACGGACTGTTTCCTTCACAGCGATGTCAACATGTTTAAGCGTGAGCCGAGTTCCTCATCACTGGCGCCGCATACTCCGCTGCTGAGATACTGAGCGCTAGTGGTGGTGCGTAAAACATGTGGCTGAGCTCCCCACGAGGAACCTGTCAGTTTCCGCAGTATGTTGTTCCTGGCACAGACCTCTTCCTTGGTATTGTGACAGTGCTTCTTGAAGGTAAGGGCTCTGTTTTTCGTATAAAAACACATCTGCATACAGTATTAAGGAAACTCAAAGGATTCTCAAATAGAGTGTAGGTGGCACAAGAAAAGATGATGTCTTGGCACATACATAGCATAGCATAGCGCTACGATTTCACTTGTATCCTGCACTCTGCGATCACGGAATGGTTCCAGGGGGTGCGTCGGGCTTGACTGTCTCATCCGGACTGCCGGGCTACCGAGTGCCAAGGTTTCGGGACTTTACTGTAATGAGGCTTATGAAAAAACTAGCTGCAAGTACCCGCCTTTGCCCGGATTTAAAATAATGTTTTCTGTAGAAGCGTAAAAAATCGTTTATTTGAAGTAAACTACTCTCCCCCATGCAACGAACTAAATTCCATGTAGACAGTAACCTTCATCTCGTTTTCAAGGTCAAGTGTACAAAAATTTCATCAAGATCGGAGCAAAACTGTGGATTTTGTCGACATCCATAAGTAACCTCTTCCATGCACTGAAAGTAATTTTATGTAGACAGTGCACTTCCTCTAGTTTTGAAGGTCAGTTGTGTAAAATTTCATCAAGATCAGTACGAAGATATAGATTTACACGGAGACATTGAAAACGCACTTTCAGTTTTTCTCAAATTTTCCGTATGGTTCTCCAAAAAATGGAACGAAACCCGTTTTAGAACCTTCTCCGTGTAATTTTGTGTTCGTGTACCAAATTTCACGTTATTTGGTTGTCTAGATCTTGAGTTATAAGAGAACAGACAGACAACAAATGCTTCTTATAAGTATAGAGAAATATTTGACGAGTAACATGCCATTTGTTATTAGAACTAATGCACTTTGCATTATAATGTTTAAATAAAGACTTTCTTTATCTATCACAAAAATGAATAAAGCTACACATTGATCTTGCCAATAGCAGAGAAGCGATTCTTCTTGGTGTTGTAACAACTCAGGGGCAATCTAGGATGCTCTCTGTGTGTCATCTATGTGTTTCTCTGTGATTGCTACTGTGTCTTTTAAATATCTTTTGTTACTGTTGGCTACCTTAAGAGGCTGAGCTTAAAGATTGTATTGTTCCGCGCGACGCTCTGGAAGTACGAAACCTTAATGTTATCTGTGGAGACTGACTCTTGGTTGACAGGATTACAGTGCCGTTGTCTTCGATTATATACGATTGTGAGTGTGTGATTCCAAATTTTATTATGAATAAAACCATCATTCTGATCAATTAAATTACTCGCCAACCGAATTTCAATGGCTTCTCAGAAAACCGAATTCCAGAAGGATAATAAAGACGATAATATCTGTTCTCATAATCTACAATGAGGCCTGTTTGAATACAATGTTCAGTATAATAATACAGGTGCTTATTGACAATTAGCATTGGAGTATTTGAGATTAAAGATATGCAGGGTGTCCCAGCTATCTTGCTCACCAAAAATATCTTTGGAACAACAACAGCTATTATAAGATGACTTTCACCGATATCAATGTAAGACTGGGGCTCATGGATGTACATTTTTGAAACATTCTAAAACGAAAGAATGTTGTTTTTAACAAACTTATGTTTTTTAATGGCCACCCTATATTATTTCTTCAGTAATATATAGAATGACAAATCACTTAGACAATGGCGTTGATTGCATCGCAATAGGTCTATCCCGAGAAATTTGGAAGCGAAGTGACGCTTGAAATATGCGAAACGGGCTGTTAGCGCACGTCTAGAGACTCTGGCTGCTCAGGACGTGCGTTAGCCGCGTGTTTCGCGTATTTAAAACATCAACTACGTATTCAGAACCAGTTCGGAGATGTTTTATATTTGCCTCCGATTTTGAATAAGTATTTATGCCAACATAAATTCAAGTAAATAATTATTAAATGATACGGGGAAGAAATTGGAAAAAAATAGGACTTTTAAGAATTATTTTTTGGCTTGGATGACGATCCTGGACGGCTGTGGAATAAATTGTAATGATTCAGATCTTAATGGAATTAGTGGTATCCATCTTAATCACAGATGAGGCCAAGTTTGCGCGAAGTGGTATCTTCAACTTTCATATGTGGGGTACTATGCAGCATGAACTGCAGTATACAGCAAATCATCTGCAACGGTGCAGTCGGAATAGGTGGGTCGGGATAATTAGTGACTGTATTTTGGGACCAGTCTTCCTTACATATTACCCAACAGGCTGGAACTATCGGTGTTTCTTGCAGGTGACTTTGCCTCCCTTTCTGGAAGAACTGCCATTGATTACTTGAAGCTTATGCGGCTGCTACATGATGGCGTTAGCGACTTTACGCTTGTGTTCTACACTGCTGTTATTTATCACAGTTAAGATTAAATCAAGTGTGACCATACGCTATAAGAACCTGCGTATTGGGATACGTACGGTTTTGATTTAGAAGTTTAGCTCAGTGTTACCTTAGAGTCGAACTGCACACGTCTGCTCTCAAGCCCCAGCAACTACCTTAGTTGCAGATATTATCTTTTACCTGTAATCCTGTAGTTAAAAACACACTATGCATAGGCTGTAGGATGCGAAACAAATAAAAAATATTACGCAAAATAACTGGTTCATTAATAAAAGGGTTTTATTCTAACATTTGCAAATGATCGTTTGTTTGGATGCCATCTCACAACTGTATGAACTATCGCACTATAGTTTTCACTCCAGTTCTCACCATGCAAAAATGTCCGAACGACATGTTTCGAGCCCACATTAGCCCATTCTCAAGTTCTAAAACAGAAGAAAGCCAAGGAAAACGTAAATTAAAGCGAAAACACTAAAACCTTAAATACGATCCATGTCAATATAACAAAGTATGTTCATTCTAGACTGCCTTACCCAGAATTCTACTACATATCTGCCCTAAGGCACCGTCAAGCGTAAAATATATGCGGCGTATGCGCAATATCAACAGATAAACATTCCTCACAGTATAACATGTTGCTAGTTGGAGGCGCAGTTGTGGACTGCTAACTATTTGCTCTGCTATATCAGAGATAGTCCAAACGCTACGCACTACCAAAGATAAACCAACCATATTGCTACTATCGAAAGTAAACCCGTCTAAAAACACAATTTAAAATGTATCCAAAAACTTCTAACAGTAAATCAGCCAACCCCACCCCAAGGGAACCAAGTGCGGGAGGAAGTTTCACTGTTTATCGAGAAGGACATTACCAAAATGATACCAGAAATGTCCTTTAGACAATTCCGTCTGTTGGAAGGACATTTTAGGTCTCATTTTGGTAATTTCCTTCTCGATAAACAGTGAAACTTCCTCCCGCACTTGGTTCCCTTGGGGTGGGGTTGGCTGATTTACGGTTAGAAGTTTTTGGATACATTTTAAATTGTGTTTTTAGACGGGTTTACTTTCGATAGTAGCAATATGATTGGTTTATCTTTGGTAGTGAGTAGCTTTTGGACTATCTCTGATATAGCAGAGCAGATAGTTAGCAGTCCACAACTGTGCCTCCAACTAGCAACATGTTATACTGTGGGGAATGTTTATCTGTTGATATTGCGCATATGCCGCAAATATTTTACGCTTGACGTTGCCTTAGGGCAGATATGTTTTAGAATTCAAGGTAAGCCAGTCTAGGATGAACATACTTTGTTATATTGACATGGATCGTTTTTAACGTTTTAGTGTTTTCGTTTTAATTTACGTTTTCCTTGACTTTCTTCTTTTTTAGAACTTGAGACTGGGCTAATGTAGGACCGAAACATGTCGTTCGGACATTTTTACATAGTGACAACTGGAGCGGAAACTTTAGTGCGATTTGCAAATGATGTTCACAAAGTCTGAAATTTAGTTGAAAAAGGTTTATTCAGTCAAATTGGTTCCTTATTGGAAATGGTCAGATTAATTATAAACAGAATAAAACGGCTATCAGTTGCATTGTCTCTGGTAAAAAATTGGTAGCACTTCCGCCGACTAGCAAGAAGAGGACGCCTACTCGTCATAGACGGGTTTGTCCAAATTTGTGGCGCATGTGGGGTGTTGTGGGACGCGAGGGTGCCCAGGTGGGAGCTCCGGATGGCCGAGCGTTTGGGAAATGAAAGGAGGTTTGATACGGATCTGTCACCGTGTGCCTCTTATCAAATGTCCCTGTGACGGCGTCTGTTTGGAAGCGTTGTTGGGCTCAGCGGTGAAACATTGGATTCGTATTGAGAAGGTCGCGGGTTCACCTCCACCCGACGGCAAATTTTTCCTGCTCCTTGGCAATGCGTACACCTACATAATGTTCCCGTAGGGATCGTGAGGACAAGATTAGATTAATTACAGCACGGACGGACACATTTAAACAATCATTCTTCCCACGCTTAATACGTGAATGGAATGGGAGAAAAACCTTAATAACTGGTACGGTGGGACGTACCCTCTGCCATACATCTCAGAGTAGTTTGCATAGTATTGATGTAGATGTACATAAGAAGGTCTACGGACGAAACTGAAGGGATTCATAGGACTGTTTTTTTGTTGTTTTTTTCTGTATTGTGGCGTGGGCAGATCTTGAGTTAACAACAATTATAATACTGATAGTCAATTCTCACGCTTAAAATTATTACAGACTTAGTATAGTCAGTCATTAGATAAAACTTTCATTATTTTTAAATATACTGTTTCATCAACTTTTTACGTAATACTTACGAAAACATCAAGCCTTAAATATTTTATTAAAAAACAGTTCTTTCGCTAATGTACTCTATTAACATTAAAAAGGATATCAGAATGCAGTATTTAATACTTCAGCAAGTTTCAGTTCAAATAACAGTAGAGCACATTTTGTATATATATTTTTTTAATTTCATTTGCTACGACGCTACATAATACACATTTGCCGCCAGTTTGCTACGCTTGCACAGTATAGAAGGTGGACGAGAACGCTCTGTCGACAGTTTACTAGTCTTCAGATTCGTTCCGATGATGGCTGAATGATATACAGCCGAAATATTAGAGAAAGAAACTATATGGTTACGGCTGAATACCTGTAATTTTATTTACGTACTAGCTGAAAACCCGGCTTTGTCCGGGTATTCATTTATTTATTTCTGCCTTGAGTTAGTACTTCTATCCCTTCTCTTTCTGTCCATCTCCTTGTTTCTAAAATAAATAAATAAAATAAAACAATGAAAAAATGCTATATGCATCGGAGAATAAATAAGAAATTAGGCTGTTTCGCATAATGCACAAAATTATAAGTGCAGTATCCAAACAAAGAAAGACAGTAATCAAAATACAAATGACATATAAAATGAATACGATCTCATATTTATTGAGTTATATGTTGTACAATTATACAAATGAATATATACCAGAAAATGATACAACTGCTGTTATGTCAGTAAAATCTGTTGCGAATACAATTAGTAGTAAAGAAGTAATAGATTAAAACTTGGTCTGTGATGAGGCGATTTTCCATACACGTTACTGTTTACATGCTCATATCTCTGAACTGTGTGTCATACTGTGAAACAATTTCGAGAGTACATTCAGCTGTCTGTGTGTATATTGTCTGTAAAATTTCCTGTGGCCACAATCTGTAGTGTAGAAATTATAAATTGTAACATCGTACCGAATGCCATAGTTTTAGTCCATGAACAGCGGAAAAATAGTAAGCGAGAAACTTTTCTCCTTTCATTATTTTAATGTGGTTGTCAGCGAGAAAAACTTTAATAAAGGTTTGAAATTATGTTTACAGTTTGTTGCAAGTCGCTAGGTACTGTCATTCTCATATAGTGTATTTATAAAGTTTCGTCGCACTATGTGGCAGTTTCTTGCAATTCTTGTTGTTTCTGACGTTATATCTCCTGAACCGTATGTCGTATGAAATGAGATGGTGAATTTCATTCTTCGTTTGCGCCACCTCTGTAGTGCCAATGGTGAACATTTTGAAAACATTGTGATGTGATTGTTTGCAAAGAGTGTTTTCATACGATTATTTCACTGTGTACGCTGATATGAGCTGTTCAGCGTACAGCGCCATCTGTTCGCAGCTTTTGTAACTATTATTTCAAACTGCTGCATAAACGTGTTACAGCTTTCACAATAAACATACCGTTTACTGCATTCCTCTATCGATCTTTGTTTTCGAGATATTTAATTTTGAAATCAGGGAGCCCTTTTCTGGAGACCCTGTAAGTTTAAGAAATACGCCTTGAAATTATGAAAGTTGACATATTCTCCATTTGTTGTGACGGTGAAAGCTTGTGGCAGTTTCTTGCAATTCTTGTTGTTTCTGACGTTATATCTCCTGAACCGTATGTCGTATGTGGTTCGCATCCCTAAAGCAATTGTTATCTTACGTAAGGAATATGTGCACTGAATTTGGTTGAAATCGGTGCAGTGGTTTAGGAGAAAGTGAACAGCATTGTTGCTTGATGCAACAGTTTTCCGCGCATCTCATTGTTTATGACGTCATATCTCGAACTATGTGTTGCACGTAATTCTTGCACTTACGGCGACCGTCCTCATAGATTGAAGCTTACGAGTACAAAATTTGAAAAATATTGGAACAAAACTGTAGATTTGTATGCAATACGTACACGCAAACACAGAAACACACAAACATACGGATATATAGGGTGTCCAGAAAAGGACTCCCAGATTTCAAAATTAAATATCTCGAAAACAAAGATCGATAGAGGAATGCAGTAAACGGTATGTTAATTGTGAAAGCTGAAAGAAGTTTATACATTAGTTTGAAATAATAGTTACAAAAGCTGCTAACAGATGGCGCTGTAATCGCGATACGTAATGCCTAGTATAGTGATCCGAAGCCCAGAGCGATCAGTTCCACTATTGAAACGTGAAAGGAGGTTACCATACCGAAGGAAGATATTAAAATCATGTACTCCATTGAACAACGCGTTTTTCTGGTGCTAGAGTACCAGAGGTTAGAAGAGTCCTAAGGCAACAAGGCGAAGTTTTCAAGCACGATTTAATGTTCCAAAACGACCCGATGCGAAAACCATTCATACGCACTTCGCAAAATTTCAACGAACAGGCAGCGTAACAGATGATCTAGTGGGGCATGTTGGCCGCAAGCAAACCGCAGTTACGGCTGAAAATATCGCCACAGTTTCTGGAATTATTCCGCGAAATCCAATGTCATCCGTCCGTAGAATTGCATCTGAGACTGGTTTGAAGCGTTCCAGCACGCAGAAAATACTGAGAAAGAGCCTACACATGTTTCCATTCAAAATTCAAACGCACCAGGCCATACCCGTACGAGCTGTGCAACAAAGGGTTACCTTTGCTAATCAGATGCTCACAATGATTGATAGTGAAGGATTTGATGTTGGCTGCATCTGGTTTACAGATGAAGCACACTTCCACCTGAATGGATATGTGAACAAGCATAACTGGCGATTTTGGGGTTCCAAAAACCATATTGGTGTGAAGCGAAACCCCTGTATTCTCCTAAAGTTACTTGTGGGCTGCAGTATGCAGCAGAGGCATTATTGGCCCTTTTTTCATTCGAGAAACGTTCACGTTGCAATTTTGGAACAATTTGTCGCCACACAGCAAGCGTTAGAGGATTGACCAGGTACTGAATGGTTTATGCAAGATGGAGCCCCACCACATCGGACCGAACAAGTGTTTCGCTTTCTTGAGGGATACTTCGGGAATCCAGTCATGTCTTTGGAATATCCCAAATTTACTGGTGCAGGCATGGATTGGCCTCCATATTCGCCGTATTTTACTCCCTGTGACTTTTCTTTTGTGGGGCACAGTGAAAGACATGGTCTACCCGAAGCATCCCGCCACGCTGGAAGAGCTTGAATCGGCGATCTCTGTGGCATGTGAATCCATTTCGCTTGAGAGCCTACGAAATGTGATGGTGAATTTCATTCTTCGTTTGCGCCACCTCTGTAGTGCCAATGGTGAACATTTTGAAAACATTGTGATGTGATTGTTTGCAAAGAGTGTTTTCATACGATTATTTCACTGTGTACGCTGATATGAGCTGTTCAGCGTACAGCGCCATCTGTTCGCAGCTTTTGTAACTATTATTTCAAACTGCTGCATGAACGTCTTACAGCTTTCACAATAAACATACCGTTTACTGCATTCCTCTATCGGTCTTTGTTTTCGAGATATTTAATTTTTAAATCAGGGAGCCCTTTTCTGGAGACCCTGTAAGTTTAAGAAATACGCCTTGAAATTATGAAAGTTGACATATTCTCCATTAGTTGTGACGGTGAAAGCTTGTGGGCTTCTACATTAGAGAACTGCACACCGGCTTCGTGGCGATAGTGGTGGATAGTGGCTCTCCCTCCGGTGGCTGGTGTTCTATCGCCAGCGCGGGGCCTGACCTAGCTCACGGCTTATCGCACGCGCTCGCTCCCTTATCACGCCGGCACTGCCACCGTGACGTCGGCAAACGTTTCGCGACCGTCTAATCACCGCCACGCAGGCCAACGACCTCGCCACTCGCACCTGAATGGTGCACCGCCGCAGCCGCAGCTCACCTTATCACCCGCCGCGCAGGTGCAACCATCTCCGGGCGTATTTTTATGTCCAGCTCTCTCTCTCTCTCTTAATGTAGTTGCTGTGTTATGAGCCACTAAGGTCTGCCACTCACGAGGGGAACCCACGGTCTCGCGAGTTCAGGTGGGGATGCGACGTCGTAGGTTAGTAGCGTACCTCGGCGTGTCAGCTTACCTCAGCCAGTTTGTAGAGTGCTCTAGCCACAAGATTCCGGGGCGGCGTAGTACAAAGTTTTACTTGCAAATTAGGGGAAAAGGTTGCACCTTGGGACCTTTTTACATTTATATTTTTTATACTATAATTTTTTCACAAGAAAATTGAAAATTTACCCCATCACAGGCACCAATTTTAAGTTGTATTGAACGAGCAGCAGTTTAGGCTACACAATTACTCACCAATAAATTTTTGTGACACTTGTCCCAAGGTACAACCTATGGTTTCACCTTGGGACATTGGTGGTTTTACCCTGGGGCACGGTGATGTATTTCAATTTCTTAGTTTAATCACCATCATCATCATCATTAGAGACTGATATGCCTTTCAGCGTTCAGTCTGGAGCATAGTACCTCTAATAAAATTCCTCCATGATCCCCTATTCAATGCTAACATTGATGCCTCGTCTGATGTTAAGCCTTTTACTTCAAAATCATTCTGCACCGAATCTAAGTACTTTCTTGTAGGTCTACCTCAACTCCTCTTACCCTCCGCTGCCGAACTCATGAGTCTCTTAGGTAACCTTGCTTCTCCCATGCGTGTAACATGACCCCACCATCTCAGTCTGTTCGCTCTAACTGCTTCATCTATGGTGTTCATTCCCAGTTTTTCTTTGATTTCCTCATTATGGACACGCTCCTTACATTTTTCCCATCTATTAGTACCTGCAATCATTATGAATAAGGTAACCTGTATCCACCCAACTTTCACTCCCATACAACAAAGTTGGTCGAAAGATAGAGCGGTGCACCGCTAACTTAGTCTTGGTACTGACTTCCTTCTTGCAGAAGAGAGTAGATCTTAGCTGAGCGCACTTAGTGATGTAGTTGTTACAGAGAAGGATAAGGATAGTGTTTTACTCATGGGTGATTTCAACGCCAGGATAGGTAATCGAACAGAAGGTTATGAAAAGGTTATGGGTAAGTTTGGAGGGGATATGGTGGCCAACAGGAACGGAAAACAGCTCTTGCATTTCTGTTCCAGTATGGGCTTAGTTATCACAAACTCCTTCTTTAAGCATAAGGACATTCACCGCTATACTTGGGAAGGAAGGGGAACCAGATCTGTCATTGACTATATAATAACAGATGAGGAATTCAGGAAGACAGTCAAAGACCCGCGTGTTTTCAGGGAATTCTCTGATGACACTGATCATTATTTAATCTGCAGTGAAATTGGTTTTGTGAGGCCAAAAGAGCAGAATGTCAGATCCATGTGTAGAAGGATAAGAATGGAGAAGCTTCAAGACAAGGAAATTAGGCAGAAATACATAGGAATGGTCTCAGAAAGGTACCATTTAGTTTAAATCATTACATTCAGTCACTGGAATAGGAATGGTCAAGGTACAGGGATACACTACTGGAAGCAGCTAGAGAATGTCTTGGAACAGTAGTGTGTAAGGGTAGGAAGAAGCAGACAGCCTGGTGGAATGACACAGTCAAGGCAGCCTGGTGGAATGACACAGTCAAGGCAGCCTGTAAAAAAAAAGAAGGCATTTCAAAAATGGCTCCATACTAGAAATCAGGCAGACAGAAAAGTTATGTTGAAGAAAGAAACAAAGCCAAACGGATAATTGCAGACTCCAAGCAGAAATCATGGGATGACTTTGGAAATAAGCTAGAAACTCTGGGTCAAGCGGCGGGAAAACCATTTTGGAGCGTAATTAGCAATCTTCGAAAGGGAGGGAAGAAGGAATTAACAAGTGTTTGGGACAGGTCAGGAAAGCTGCTAGTCAATCCTGTGGATACCTTGAGCAGATGGAGGGAATATTTTGAAGAATTGCTCAATGTAGGTGAAACGTTCAATGATGTGTCAGATTTTCAGGTAGAATGGGAGAGGAACGACGATGGAAACAGGATCTCATTTGAGGAAGTGGAGAAAATGGTCAGTAGATTACAGAGCAATAAGGCGGCTGGGGTGGATGAAATTAAGCCGGAACTCGTCAAATACAGTGGAATATCAGGTCTCAAATGGTTACACAGGATAACTGAGAAGGCGTGGGAGTCGGGACAGGTTCCATCTGACTGGACGAAAGCGGTAATCTCGCCAATTTTCTTAGTTTAATGAATGAAAAAATCGTATTCGAATTAGGTAGTACTTGTTTAATTGTTAGTCCAGATACAAAAGTTATTTTTCCTTAAAACAAGAGATGGTGGGAATAAAATATTAAATAAATGAAACACACAACACACCACGGGAGCTGGTAGTTCTTTCACTAGATTACTGCTACCTCCAGAGCTCCTGCCAAGCTCGATAATTTCTTCATCAGAAGAAGTGGAAGATGAAAACTCCTTTGTCCGTTTACTGTTTTCTTCCTACGGGAAAGACTTATTTTTCTTGTTTTTTCCCCTCTTCAATTGTGTACTCTAGAAAATCCTTTTTCATCAAGATTACAGACTTTCCGAGGTTGTAGACCATACCTGGAATAAACTTCTTGCAGTTTCTTTAAAAAAGGTTCAACATTGGGTTTGTTGAAAGATGCCATTTGATCTGGTTTTCTAAGTGATATTCTGTTCTTTTAAGACTTCCGATATGTTCTGTACTATTGTCTTCCTGCCAATTCCTCTTCTTCTCATGTCACTGGATATTTAATGTTGTTAGCTTCAATATATTGGAAGGCAAACTTTTTCTGATCATCCACAGTCACACCAAAGTTCCATTGCGCAGCCCTTACTATATAAGAAAGAAGTTCTTGTCTGTGGTGAGGACTTTTTGTGTAGCATTGCTGGCTTCATATTTGAAATGAGATTGACCAGAAAATTTGTGTTTTTCGAAGTGCCTAGCAAGAGTACTTTTCGAAACTCCAAATACTTCAGCCGCTTCCAGTATAGATAGTTTCTGTGTAATAACCTCATTTGCAGCTACCTCCATGAACTCCGCATTTGGTTTTTCTCTTTTCCTTCCCACCTTACTTCTACCCTCCTAAAGAGATAAACAAACTAAAGTAAAACTGTAGACGAAATGTTTGCTTGTACCTTCGGACATGTCCCAAGTTGCAACCAGAGAAGTGTCCCAAGGTAAAACCAAATACACAATAACAGAAAACAGTGTCCTAGCCTATGTACACATTTATATCTTTATAAATTATCGTATCAATAGCTTACTTAAACAATGACCTGCAACACTGTATTTAAGAAATATCAATAATGATGCCTACCTTTTAATTATATCTTCTAAGGATAGTGGCTACATTTTACTTTCAAACACGAAAACTTGTAAAACTCCTCCTCAGATATCAAACATCATCCAAATACAACATGGCCTCCTATTCTCTCTTAAAATAGGCGTGACAACATTTCTTTGTAGTTATTAGAGATGCCGCTCGAATGCACTGCCTTCATTGAAAAATTTCCCAAGGTAAAACCGTCCCAAGGTACAACTCTTTTCCCCACATATTGTTCAATTTGTATGCCTTGACAGCACAGGGAAATTGCGTTAGTAACGAACTTGCTTCCCACATGGGACACTAGGTTTGATCCTCCCTGCTGGATTTTTTTTTATTATAAAAACATTTAAGATTACCAAAAATATTGCATTATCAAAAAGGAAAAAGTCCTGATGATCTGTAAAATTATTCATTGAGTTACTAACGGACTTTCAGCTTCTTAGGACATCCTCTATGACTGTCGTAAATTCGGAAAAAATGTACCTTGTCAAAGATGACACAGATGAAGTGGAATATCATTTCCCTCATCGGTGAACAATGATTAATTGCGCGCATCAGACTGTCTCTAACCGTCTCCTGCCAGCATCCATTCTGTAACGATTACTCTGTGTACAGTGGAAGTCGTATTTTATTCGTTGTATGATTAGTAGAAGTACTATAGCACCAGTAAACGAAAATATATGAAGTGTAAAAAATGTGATGTATCATTAAAACGTTGACTCTTAATCTGGTTGATAAAAAAGACGCAAAGAGCTGCAGTTATCTAAATGAATGCTGGACGACATCATTATTATCTTTATTCTTTGCTTTTTATTAATTTAAAAAGACTTTCAGAACATTAAGGTATAGGTCACCGTCATTATTTATATTGGCGGTTACCGATTCTTGGAGACTAATTCTTAATTTAATCAATCATTGCAATTTATTGTCAGTAAATCATTCAAAACATTAAACAACACAACTAACATTTTGTGCACCGTACCCATGAGTCAATACTGTGATGTTTAATGTGTGTGAGACGCTACACAAGTGGAACATCAGGAAACGTCCTGAGCAACATGGGGTTCTCGCCTGAGTCTCAGGACATGCGCTAGCCGCGCGTTTCGCGTATTTCAAGCGTCAACTTCGCGTCGCAATATCTCGGGATGTAATTAGATTATTGCGATGTAATCAGCGTCATTGTTTATGTGATTTGTCATGCTATGGATTGCTATGTCCATTTAAAAAAAAACATAAGTTTGTGTTAAAAAACACATTTGCTTTCGTTTTAGAATGTTTCCAAATATGTACATTCATGGGCCCCAGCCGTACATTGATACCTGTGAACGTCGTTTTCCAATAGCTGTTATTGTTCCAGAGATATTTTGGGTGGACAAGATAGCTGGGACACCCTGTATATATATAATATCGTCTTTATTCGCCAATTTTGTATTTTACACACGAGCTGCAATATGATAAATATCATAAGAACATTCGAGACCGAAAACATTTTGATATATTATACATATTATGAAGGATGTTTCTTTCCACAAACATCCTTTTTTAAAATATCTCTTGGAAAACATACTTCGGTTGTAAACATGAATAGCCTAGGAGGGCATAAGACGTACAAGATCAATTCGTTAAAAATTGACAGAAACAGTTGCTGATGCATCATGCATCGTATTTAATCTTGTGTCTATCGGTCGTCAATTGTAGGGTCCAGTGTGACTATCAGGACTGCATCATTGTATGTGTTACAATTACTCTTGCTCCTGTGCTGGAAGGCTTGCTGCTTCAGTGTTTTTTATTTCTATTTTTATTATTAACTGTAGTAGCTTGTTTCTGTGGAGCTGAATTTGTCTTTGCTGTAAGAGTTTACCATTTAGGTTAGTTATTGATAACGTCTGTATTTCCCCAGCTTGGCCACGTCTTTTCTTCTGGTTACATGCGTGTGGGCCACGTTGAGAGCGGTTAGCTGCAGTGACGTCTTGGTTCTCCGTTGGCGCATTGTACTGCCGCTCTGTGTTTTTGTGTGTACACAAGGCGTTCCTCCGATGTCTTGGCTGTAATGTCACCTTTCCGAGTATTCTCGCAGCAATGACAATCTGTTATTTATCGCCGTGGTAAAGTGTTATGATGTATTTGGAAAGCATTTCCGACAGCAGCTGCAGCATGTACGTTTTTTAAGTTGTGTTTTGTGGTAAGCTGCAGATCCAAGCGAACTCTGTTGATTAAAAAAAAAAAAAAATGTAAAATTGATATTTCTCACTTAAGCCTTATATGGAGCGTGTCCTTCCTACAAGTGAGAGTTAAAGCTTGTACGTTGTTCTCTTTTGGAAGTTATTCAATGAAAGGCCATGATTAAAATTTGTGGCTTTACTTTTTGAAAAGGGCTGCTCTAGTTGGTTGTAATTAAAATTTGCGATGTTCTGTCTTACCAGTCACTAGGCCCGATGGCCAGTAAAGATTTATTTGTTTTACATTTGTTAGCTCATAACATTATAATTTTTAATTTAAAATGTACTGGGATTGTTCATCTTTAAGGTCATGTAAATTTCATTAGTAATTTATTTAATTGTATGTAATGATTTAAATGAGATTCTACTAAAGTAGTAGAAACATTACCTTGAGCACCCTGCGCTGGACTTAAGGGTATTCACTGTTATCAGTACATTTTTCTGAAGTTCACCTTATTAATTTTGGGTTAATAGCTGATCCATTTGTGTTAGTTTGTTTTGGGAGCATTGTTTAATATTTGCCAATTTCAGGACACCCATCTTATTGTCCTTTCCCGTGAGTCCTAAAGTCATTTGCTAACTCATGTTATTGCAGGAGATTGAGAGAGGCTTTAGTGGTCTTACTGGTTATCTAACTCGCCTTATTTGTAATGTCCTACATGCGGTAAAATTTGATTGTCTTACTTATTTAAACCTTGCTTTACTAGCTACTTTTACATTTTTTTTAACCTAGTACTTTGTTGATATTTTATAGATCTTTAAATATGTCTGGTCTAACTCAGTTAAATGCTTGTGCACTGTTTATAGTTTTCTTTAAAAAAAAAAGCATTTTACGTAAATTCTTTAAAGCATTTTATTGTTATAAAAATTGCTTGTATTGCAAGATTACTACTTTGAATCTTGAGTAAAAAAAATGTTCAAATGCTTGTATAGTCTATGGGACTTAACTACGGGGTCATCAGTCCCTAAACTTACAAACTACTTATGAACTACTTACGAACTAGGACGGCACAAATATCCATACCCGAGGGGGCATTCGAACCCCCGACCGTAGTGGCCGTGAAGACCGTGACTGGAGCGCCTTAGTCCCCTCGGCCACCGCGGCCGGCGAATCTTGAGTAAGCCTTGTTTATCTTGTATATAAAATCATGTTTAATTGCATTTCACGTGCAACAAATTATATATTCAGGGCATCCGCAGCTGTAGACTTGAGTCACATGATGCATTTCATGTGTTTTACTGAGTAAATGTATAATAAAAATGCCTCTGTAGAACTGTGACTAGCCGGCCGCGGTGGCCGAGGGGATTGAGGCGCTCCAGTCACGGTCTGCACGGCCACTACGGTCGGGGGTTCGAATCCCCCCTCGGGCATGGATATTTGTGCCGTCCTTAGTTAGTTCATAAGTAGTTTGTAAGTTTAGGGACTGATGACCCCGTAGTTAAGTCCCATAAGCTTAACAAACATTTGAACTGTTACTACAACGAACAATTCTTCCCACCTGGATCTGCGCTTCGTTGATCTTGGTTGTAACTCAGTTATTCCTCCCCTATTTTAGGACTATCCCAGGGCCTATGAGCTGACGGGTATCCATCCTACACTACACATTTACACTCCGACGCTGGGGTTCCAACTGACGAAGCCAAAAGGCATTGTAAACAGATCAATAATGCATGTATCGGCGGTTTACCTGTGCATGAATGATAAATGTGGCTTCATCACAATATGCATATTGGAATACTGTCCTAACATCCGTGGACAGAAGGTAATACGAGTTTCAAAATTGTTTCAGAGCAGCTCTTGATGATGAGAGATGTGTTGCGTGTTGAACTGATGTCAATGGAGAATACGCAGGATACTTGACTGCCTAATGCCACTTCCTCGTGCGATTGCGCGGGAACTAACGTGGGAATCAATTGCAAATGCAACCAAAACATTAATATCCTCCACCTTGTCGTCATCTGTTTCCTTCTGTTACTTTTTCTAGATGTTACACTGCTACATTCACGCGCCTGGTTCAAGAGGTTGATAAATAATTGGCGAGATGGGTGGTCAACTAGGGTAAGTTTCCACATACACCATAGAAGCACGAACAACTTTCTTCCTACATCCTCTCGGCCTTCCCATCGCCCACTCACAACCTACTCTGGGGACTCTTACACACTAATTGACTAGCAAGTAGCAATGCCCTCATGGAACAGACAAGCACGATGTAGGAAAAAATATAACGTCGTGCCCAGCAATTAGGCAGGTCCGATTAGAAACTTTTCACAATACGATGTCTCGTATATGAATGACACTAGAGGCATACAACAAACACCACTGACATTCTAATTTACCCTACTTTTAGTATCAATAAGCACTGTTTATTTAAAAAAAGTATGTGTTTATAAAAAAACATTTTCTATGTATTCTTAAAGTCTGTTTATCGGCTAACAGTACGAGCCTTAGATACCAATCGACTCTGCGAAAACCGTACGTAAAAAATTTTCGAACGTTTGTAAACCTATTCGACCAAACTGCTGTGGTCATCAGTCCCTAGACTTACAATCTACTTAACTAACTTAAATTAAGTTATACTAAGGACAACAAACACACACACACACACACACACACACACACACACACCCACAAAGGCACGGGGGAGAACTCTAAACTCCGGCGGGAACGCCCCCCCCCCCCCCAGTCCCTAGCATGACGCGTTAGACCACGCGGCCATTCCATGCTGCCTAACAGTACAGCAATATCACTTTCCATTTTCGTAATATTTGCGGTGCAACTTTTACGTGATTCACCCGGAATAAGCTGATTTCGGTAGATTATTAAAGATTTGAAAATTTCTTTATATGCTTCAAGACATATACAGGATATGATGAATAACAAAAATAACTTCAGTCATTTATCGAGAGAGGATATCGGACTATACGGTGTTTTACGAGATAGTTTTCTTAAAATGGAATGATATTTCCTATGGGCTGCCAAGTCGGACAGAGTTACCGTGTGGGTTCGTCCGCCAGATATGACACCAATATCTCGAGAACACACTGATCTATTGTTGTCCTCTCTACTTTTAACAAAATTTATGTATTTCCTCTGAATTTTATACACCACAATTTATGGCTAAAATCAACTATGGGAGTGTGAGGCACATTGAACCATGGGGAACAATGAATCAGGTGGTATAATTTCAGTAAAAGGTGGCCAATTATTGTTTTCTTTGTGCATATGTTAGAAGTACTACTCTATCGACTTCAACGAGCTTAAATTTCATAGAGTGACGATAGGTCCGCCATGTTATTTGGGGTATCGGCTGACAGCTGGTACGCCACACTCACTCGGGAATTTTACCTACTTACAGCTCCACGTTTTAAATAGAGATTGACTACTGAATACAGATGTCCAAGTTCTGTCAGACTTTTTCGAAGCTGCGTATTGAAGAGCCTGGTAGTAAATTTCCTAAAAATGCGAAAATGAAATATCACCAACCCGTCAGTGTTACAGTTCCATTTCGAAGGATGACAGCTGAGATTTGCAAAAACAACGAATGTGCCATTGCGAAAATATCTGTGTTGATTTTAATGCAAGTATATAGTCTGAACCAGCTGCTAAACATGCAGTGTTAATTGTTATGACGAACAATCATGACCATGGAGCGTCATCTGTTGTTAATATGTTGTAACAACTGCTTTCATGATGTCTAGTATTCACTTATCTTGTGTTTACTGTACCTATTAAGTCTACAAACTTGTAAAATTGCTGTTAAAGGGTTTGGTTGTAAACTTTGGTGGACGAAATTTGAGTTGGCGGTACCCAGTACATCGTGCAGATTCTGGTCGATGGAGGACTGTCATATGGTGCACCAAGCGATGCAGGATCCACCAATTGGATTGGGGTCCTGCTACCCCATGAGTCGGTTGTCGTTGGGAATAGAACACCAACTCCTGTGTTTGAAGTGGTGCCGTGCCCAGGAGGCATAGACGGAGGACGAATGACATCGCATCATGTTCAGTGACGACTCACGCTTCTCATTCACCTCCGTTGTCTATCGTGTTCGGATTTGGTGGCGTCAAAGACGGAGGGCATACCCTGCCAATACGGTGGAGACATGCAGACATCCCTGTCACCATGGTGTGGAGAGCCGTATGATATACTTCGGAGGATAATGACGCCATAGAGATCACATTCAACGACTGCACGTCCTACCACTGATTGCACAGGATCCTAGGACAGTGTTGCAACACGTTAATGCACACAGCAATAGTTCTATGACCAACATGATTCCCGGATGTCTCCTTCAATGAGCCCATGTGGGATGAAGTTGGAAGGGGTCCTCTGTCCCAATAGCAACCAGCGGGATCCGGAGGCACAACAACTGTGCACCATATTGTCTCAGGGCAGAATCCAAAGGCTGTTTGACAGCATTCCCAATAGCATAAACGAATGCTTAGCGACCACAGGGGATGTGACAGCCTACTGACCTGGTCCCAACGACAGTTGTCCACAGTATGACTAGTCCTTCAATCAGCGAACATCATGACCTGGCACAGCATGTTTCATGCTTGTGGGATCACACTCATACTGATGACGAACATGAGTTCTGAATTGACGTCAGTTACAGTCCAGTGTGCTAGCAGTCCAATTAGATCCACAATTTACTTAGTAGTTAATCGCCAGGAGTATTAGCTCTTAGGATCGTACAAGAAAATTTATCTTCCTATTTTCCACAATTTGTTTGAACAGCGGTCGTCTTTTAAGAAAAAAGCGATTAAAATCACGAACATATATGTGCATTAAGTCAGGTGAAGAGTAAGAATGCTCGAATCATTATCCTCCATACGAAATTATTAAGCATCAGAAAGTACAGCAACGGAAATATATGTTTATCATCCATGAAATTTGGTGTTTGTATTCAAAAATTTTCAAATGTTTGTAGAGCTTTTGGGACTTAACTACGAGGTTATCAGTCCCTAAACTTACAAACTACTTACGAACTAGCTAATACTAAGGGCGGCACAAATATCCATACCCGAAGGGGATCGAACCCCTGACCGTAGTGGCCGTGCAGACCGTGACTGGCGCGCGGCAGACAGCTCGGCCACCGCGGCCGGCGGTGTTTGTATTCTCTTGACTCCAGCTGTTAAAATGTTTGTTAAGCTTAAGGGACTTACTGCGGGGTCATCTACTTATGAACTACCTTATACTAAAGACGACACAAACATCCATATCCGAGGGGGGATTGGAACCTCCGACGGAGAATGGCCTCGCGCGATTCCACCTTAGAATTACATGCAAGATCGTAAGTATTTCTTCAGGACTAAATTGTAGCTTATGTCAATGAATTAGTGAAATGTTGTTCTTTTAACATTGATTTCATGACTATTCATGTCGTTGGATAATTTATTGATTGTTAGAACGTAAAAATGTAATAACCATGTATTTAATTAGTTAGAAGTACAAGTATAAAAAAAAAAAAAATCCAGACTGGCTTTGTTGCAATTACTGGCGCCGATGTCGTCCTATAATGATAACGGCTTGCACAGCAGTGAGTGTCGTGACTGTTTATGTTAGACCGTGACTAAACCACTTACGTCTGTGTGGTACCGTTGCTCCTTCAACAGTTAGTTACTTTTATGACGAAGCCGAGGTGGATTTTGACCCGCAAGAGTTCTTGCTTACTCAGAATGTATTGTCTGACTGTTTGATAGTAACGGAAAATACTGTCAATGTTACCTCTTTTTCTCTCAATTGGGCTCGCTGAATTCAATATCAGGAAATGGTAGAGAATAGGTTAGCGTACCTCACTCCTTTGCTCCGAGCCGCTACCTGCGGCATATCTTGAATGGCTGGGACTTCCTCATCCCGCTGTAGCCCAGTAATCTAAAAAAAATAAAAAGTAAACAAAAATTAAAATAATTCGATCATAGCATGAATAACACATATACTATTCAATAAACGAAACATCTTTTTAAAGACTCTAATGGCATTGTTTGAAACAACTAATCCTTGTACCTCAATTATATGTAAGGAAATCTATATTAAACGATATAGCTGGATAAACTGCAAATGTATGAATAAAAAAAAATACTCCTTTCATTCTCCATTCCGAGGAGTGGAGCGGTCTGTTTGAGATCCTAGTCATTAACAGTCACGGTTCTATTCAGCCAATCATCAGACAGGCTGATAGCGAGGCAAAGGAAGATCCCAAATGGGAATAAGGAATAAATCAGGCCACGGTAGTTCACGTTTCGCGCGCAAACAGCTTCCATCCTTATCATGCACTTCTTCGACCGTACTTAAACCAGCGGTATTGCAGAAGATGCATGTAATTCTTGATGAATTGTAAATATACAAATATCTTGGCTGCTTCAGGACGTTGAATAAAATTAATAAAATTCAACGGTGAAGTAGAAAATCTGCGTCGAACTGGGTCTCATAAACTGATTTCCCGATTTAGGCAAGAAACAGCCTTAACCTTTAGGCTATCTCGAAATGCTTCTCATTCTACCCAAATTCCCTCGTGCGTTATTTCTTCTGTCTTTCAGAAGGACTAAACTGGGCATCCCAACTAAAATTGCTACGTGCCTGTTTGATCCACGTATTTAATTGCTTGGAACTCTTTATTCAAACTTCCTTGCTCTATCGTCTGCAAACGAGTCGCGGGGCAGTTCGGTTGGCATTTCCAACATTTGATGACATAAACGCAATTTTAAGGAATTGTTTGTGAACACTCTTTGTTCATTTCCGTTTGCTGGTATTGCTAATGCATTTTTGCAGTTTGTAGGTGTAAGTGTGTCCGTGTGTGTGTTTGTGTGTGTGTGTGTGAGTTGATGGTGTGGGATCAACGGAGTATGACGTGGCGAAGTTATTATTTCCCAATCTTTGTACCTCAATATCCTGTTTTACAAATCTATTCAGTTTAGGATGTACATCTTTCTTTTAAGTTTCCGGTAACACAAAGTGTTGTCATAGCTGTGAATTATTTATCCTTTGCCTTTCCGTTGGTGTATCTGTCCTTCCATATGTAGCTAATTGTGATTAGTCTCATTCCGTTTGTCCATAGAAAAATTGCACATGATATTTACATATATTCAATTCATTCATTTTAATATTATAAATTTTAGCCCTGATATCTTAAAACTCTAAACATAATCAAATACAAAGAAAATGAAAGGAATGTAATTAAAGTAATAAGTGAATAATTGCTAGCTTTTATTACTACATCTGTTACTGGGCAACTCATAAGAGCTCTTTTGCCGACTAACGATATCTATATGTAGACGTATTGACGCTACACTATTTAAAATTACGTCATGTTACCCTCATTCATTCATTCGTTCATGATGAACCACATTTCCATCGAGGAGAACTTTCAGGGATGTGGAACTAGTGAAGATGTATACATTAAACTGGTCTTTATTGAGTCGGTACATCTTGCTCTCTGTCTGTCTCTGCCCTCAGTAGTGGAATATTCGCTTTATATATCAAAACCATTTTAATCTTTCTTACAAAGAACATCATCAACTCGACCTAATATTTTCTTGAGAAAAAATTACGTGAGCTAGATATCAATTCCAGAAATCGATATCACGTGAAAATTTGGGCCATTATTCACATACTACGCGGTTACGGCCTCCTCGGAGTACAGATTTTAAATATTCGCGCGCACGGGTTGGTTCTCGGCCCGCTTCACTGAGGCCGCTTAATGCCCGAACGCGAAGTGCTGCGCAATGAAGGGACAACAGCGAGCCCCCCAAAACTTGAAGAGCTAGGCAAGTGAAGGACGAAACATATATACTGTAACTCTTTCAAGTTTACTCCACTTCAATAGTGTCAGCTTTACTTATTACCAAATGATGCGCATAAAATGTATTGAAAATTAAACAGATTACACTGCTTGTTGAAAAACCGTCTCTTTCGTTTCCACTGCAGTTGTGATGCGCTGTATAAAACGCAAACGGCTCGTTGCATATATTCTTCTGTTACGAAGACGGCAAAGTGGTATTCGACGATTTAAAATCATCAAAGTAGCTTTCATCATCACTGATGACTTCAGTTCCACGCCCAAGCTCCGTTGAAGCAATAAAAGTGATCGACGAATCTGACGGTGGTGAAATGGCAGCGACGTAATCGTCGACGTCATCCTCTTGTAAATCTGCACCGAACGTCAATCCGCTATTTTCTTGTATATCCAGCACGTCTTCATCAGTGCAATTGTCTATGATATCTGCATTGTAATTGAAAGATATAGGGAAAAGCATAAAGACAGCGCCATGTATTTTCTTTTAGGGTGTTTAGTACGTCTAATAACTGCAAATGATTATGCTTACCGGTGACGACTTTAAAGAGCTCTAATTGTTTGACATTTAATCACTGCAGATTAGTCATAATTCCATACCGCTCCTGGATATGTCGCCCGACAGCCTGTGGGTTAACTGACATCGCGAACACAAACCTCTTACTAGACTGCTCACAGTAGTAGACGTTGGGCATTAAGCTGCCGCAGTGAAGCGGGCCGAGTGAGGAACAATCCGAGCGCGCTAATATTTAAAAGCTGTACTTTGAGGAGGCCGTAACTGCGTAGTTTCTGAATAATGGTCCAAATTTTCACGTGATATCGATTTCTGGGGTTGATATCTAGCTCATTTTCCCCCCTCAAGAAATTATGAGGTCGAGTTGATGATGTTCCCTTGTGAGTTGTATAATTCAGCTTCTCTATTAAAATCTTAATTTCTTACTCTGTATCTCCTCGTTTTTCATAGGATACTGTTTAGAAATTTCATTTCACAGGCTTCGATTCTATACTCTCTGTACTTGTCATAAACGTGCGTACGTTACTATTGGTGTAAATTATGACTTGTACAGCACTTACACTAAATTGGTACATCACTTCCCCAGACTACGCCCCTCACACACTGATAAAATGCTCAGTTGAAATGTTTCTAAATCTATGTGACTCAACTCTTCTGGTTATTAGTCCCTACGCTTACGAACTACTTGGACCACGGCATCCCAGCCCGGAATTTTTAAGTTAGTTTAAGTAGTTAGTAAGCCGATTTATCTCGGAGAATGCCTCCGCAGTCGAAGGCGAAACGTCAGGGTAAAGTTTTAGGTATGGACCACGGCATCTCAGCCCGGAAGTTGTAAGTGATGACAATACCTGCCGTGAAAGCCTTCATTGTATGATCATTACTTAAACTAAGTTAAACTAACCTAAGGACAAAACACACACCCGTGCCGGAGGGAGTACTCGAACCTCCGACGGCGAGCAACCGCGCGCTCCGCAGCAAGGCGCCATAGGCCGCACGGCCACTCCACCGCGGCACCCTTTTTCAAAGGAAAATTTTTTGTATGTATAAATTTTGAGTATTTTTACAGTACATTATATTGTTTTTATGCAGCTTTATAACACAAAATATGTATTCAAGAGAAATTTTATCCCTAAATCGAGATATCTAATCAATTTGTATAATGGGTGGATAATAATGATATATGTTTGGAATTTTCTTTTGAACAACTTGGTATTCCCTGTTTCCTGCTTTTTGTTAGAGGGAAGATTGATCAGTATCTTACTACCGGAGTATATAATATCGTTCTCAACCTTATACACGGAAGCAAACTTTTTGAAAACTATTATTGTTTACTCTATACATAACAATTCAATTGAAAAACATTTTATCAACAACAGAAACCATTATGGAATAAATGCATTGCGAAGTGAATGCAAAAATTTTAAGATCCTTAAAAGGCTTCTGCGTTATGTACACTTAGCTACATAATATTCTTACTGTCTTGATTCTTGTTGAGCACACTGTTTGCCTTAGGTGTACCGCCCCAAAAGATAATTTTATGACAACAGGGAGTAAAAATTTGCCAAATAGTCCAACACGGTTTTCCTTAGGTTCACATGATGGGAAGCATGAGAGCATAACTGAGCTTCTTGTGATTGGTTTATTCTTATTTCGATTACATTTTAACGCTAGAGCATAAAAAAATTTAACCCACTGTGTTTCATTAAGTGGGTGACCATTCATTAATCTTCAATCTGGACAACATGGTCCACAGGACAAACAGAGATATGTGGTAAAATTTATTTGGTTAAAATGTCTAGATCACAAACATTTTTTTCATTACTGACTAGTTTCGACTTAAGTCACATGACTCATATCGCTGATGCTGACAACTGCGCTGGTGACTGTGCCACCACCAGTCGAAACCAGCCAATAAAAAATATTTTTTTTTTCTTTCTTTTTTCGATCTGGACGTTTATTTGAAGCAAAAAAAAAAAAAAAAAAAAAAAAAAAAAAAAAAAAAAAAAAAAAAAAAGTATTAGTGTCCAATTCGAGAGTTAAAAAGTAGTTATTGTTTGCTTGAAATTGTATTTGTTTGAATGTATGTCTTTATGAGATGAAATTGTACTTCTGTTCAGCTATCAGCTAATGTTGAAACTGGAAGCTTCATTGCTATGCAGAAGTCGCCAGTAGGCATTACCGGTTTTTAAATTCCCTTAAAAGTCATTGGAAGATCATTTTATCTACAATTCTGTACTTCCAGTGTACGAAAACCCATGTGGGTGGTCATAGCAGTTTTATATAGTTTTTATTCATTAGTATTTTTTATAGTTTCCCTTGATTGAATTTTTTAGTACTGTCATTATTTATTTATTAACACGCCTCGTTACTTTTCCGCTTATTTTTTCTCATCTGTTCGCATCCCATTGATGTTCAGGTTGTCAAATTTATTTTTTTAGAGTGTGGAAGTTGAACACTTACTACACAGGTATCAGATGTACGATCTATGTACTGAAGTCGATATTTTTTCTAATTTACATTTGTTTGTAGATCGCTGGCCAAAATTCTTCATTCCCTCTCTACCTGCAAATGAAAGCAAATTAACAAGGTGATGAGGAACTTTTCTTTCCACGTACACAGATTAATGTGTCGCTGCATTCCACTCAGAAGTTTGGGATTTGGATCTTGACCTGTTAATAAAAGCAGCATACCTCGAGTAGCGTGAATGTCGCATAAGCTCTTTCGTTTTAATGCTTTTGAATCTATTGTATACCCGCCTAGCAATGCTTCCAGCGCCCCAATCAGACTGTTATTAGCCTCATATCCAGGATAACTTTCTTTCATTTGGTAGAAGAAAATGGGATTACATAATAGATTTAAAACAAGATGGCAGGTAAACAAGGTTGCTATAACTACATATCTCAGCATCCCTGATTATCTCTGTACCAACCATAAGCTACATCTGAAGATACAGTATTTGAACAACAAAAAAGCTGTCGTGAATTATTTTCAATTTCCTTTTAATTTAGTCCTCAAACGTCGTTTTCACGCAGTTGTAGGTATTTAATGTGAACAAGACTGTACATCCACAGTAAATAAATAAATAATAATAAACTTAAGAAAAACGATTGCATGAAGAGTGAAGCACCAAGTGGGGACCAGTGCGAGTGCCACATCAAGTTGTTCCAATGCTTCTAGCGTATATGTGTATGCAGTGTTAGTGTTGAGATATAACGACTTTCTTATGATTTAATACCTGGCACAAAAATTTTCTATGTCACACAGTAGTTGCATGACTAGGAAATTGGTTGATCAGTGTATGGACAACTACATCGAAAATATAACATTTGATTCTTACAAAGCGGTATTAGTAAAAGATGGAATCATTAATTTACGCAACACTCCAAGTTATAACAACTACGCATTACATTTTTAGGACATTTCAGGTTATTACAACAGTCAAAAAACTGAAAAAAGTTTTGCATAAACAATGACAGCAATATTTGTCGACAAGGATCGGTTAGGTGTTAGGTGAATCATACGGTAGGCGTACGACCGCACAGAATGGCATCGAATCTTGTCCAAAACTGAGATCTTACCATTGGGTCCACATATTGTTGAATATTAACATAATGAGAAGCAAGAAACGAGAATTGAGTGATCAAACAAGAACTCTCAGGAGTATCAAAAGAAACTCATGTAACGGTGTTGAATGCTTCAATTTCTGCAAAAAAGAGATCTAGTAGGCGAATGTCTCGTGTACCTCAAGACAGTCAGCCGTAGCGCCGCACTGTCAGCAATATACCGAGGTCATGGGGACGCCGCGTCAGAATAGCCGTGCGCATTAAGGCGCCCAGCTGCGGTGCGCGCGGCCTTTCGCCGTCGGGAGTTCGAGTCCTCCCTCGGGCAGGGGTATTTTTATTGTCTTTACCGTAAGTTACTTTAAGTTAGTGTAAGTAGTTTGTATGCCTAGGAACTGATGACCAACGTAGTTAATTCTCTTAGATTTACAAACATTTGAACATTTTTTTTTGTCGTGGTGACCCTCCAAACGTCGTGACGGACTTCCATTTTTTCGGGCGAAGTAACTAGATGTGGCTTACACTCAGAAAGTCATTGGAAGCGCACTACAGGTGTATTGAGCCGTTCTGTTTCTTTAGCCGTCCATAATTACGAAAGTGTTGCTGTGCACTAAGTGATCGCTGGATTATATCTCATAAATCTTCATTGGGATTCATGTCGCGCTATCTGGATGGCCAAATTATTCGTTGGAATTTTCTAGGATGATCTTCAAACCCAATCCCGAATAGTTTTCATCTGGTGTAGTGGCGCATTGTCAGACATAAAAGTTCTAACCTTGTTTCGGAAGATGAAGTTAGGAATAGCTACATATGGCCTCCAATTAGCCGCACATAAACGTTTCCAAACTATCATCGTTTTAGTTGGACCAGACCATTTCATGTGAAAGCCAATGGAGCCACCATCCGGTTGCACAGTGGCTTGTTAACAACATGAGTCCTTGGCTTCCCGGTGTCTGAGTCATAATGAAACATTACCATAAGCTTTTACTGACAGAAATCGGGTGTCATCTGACCAAACGCCTACCTCCGTGGTCCAATGGACAGCGTGGTATATTGCCACGCAGGGAGCCCGGCTTTGATTCCCGGTCCGGTCGCAGATTTTCTCCACTCGGGGACTGGGTGTTGTGGTGTCCTCATCATCATCGACGCGCAAATCGACGAAGTGGCGTCATCTAAACATTTGCACCAGCCAGCCCGAAAACGATCCTAGATGGGGTCTAACGGCCAAAAATGCCACTCGAGATCATCATCATCTGACCAAATCGCGGTTTTCCAGTCACGTGGGATCCAACCGATATGCTCAAGTGTCAAGGAAGGTCGCTGCAGTCTACATCTACATCCATACTCCGCAAGCCACCCGACGGTGTGTCCGGAGGATGCCTTAAGTAGCACCGTCGGTTCTCCCTCCTGTTCCAGTCACGTTTTGTTCGCGGAAAGTAAGATTGTCGCTATGCCTCTGTGTGGGCTCTAATCTTTCTTCGCGAGTAGGAGCAAGCAATATACTGCTAGACTCATGGGTATGTTCTCGAAACTTCGACAAAAGCGACAGAGCGTCTCTCCTGCAGAGTCTTCCAATGGAGTTTATCGATCATCTCCGTAACGGTTTCTCGATTACCAAATGATCCTGTAACGAAGCACGCTGCTCTCCATTGGACCTTTTTTACTTCTTCTATCAACCCCACCTGGTACGGATCCCACACCGGTGAGCAGTATTCAAGCAGTGGCCGGTCGTACTGTAACCTACTTCCTTTGTTTTCGGACTGCATTTCCTTAGAATTCTTCCAATGAATCTAAGTCTGACATCTGCTTTACCGACGATTGATTTTATATGGTTGTTCCATTTTAAATCACTCCTAATGCCTACCTCCAGATAATTTATGGAATTAACTGTTTCCATTTGCTGACCTGCTATAGTGTAGCTAAATGATACAGGCTCTTTCTTCCGATATTTATTGTTAGCAAAGGCGCTCGAATCGGTGTCTGCTGCCATAGCCCGTTAACGACAAAATGTGCCACACTGTCCTAATGTATACGTTGGTGGTCCACACAAATTTCTGCGGTTATTTCCCGCAAAGTGGCTTGCGTGTTAGCACTGAGAATTCTATACAAAAGTCACACAGATCTCGGTCATTAAATGCAGGTCGCCAGCCACTACGTTGTCCGGGGTGAGAGGTAAAGCCACGTGTTTAGAATTGTACGAATGTTGGAGCTTAAATAGTGGCAACACTACTGTGGAGACACTATGCAATGGCATCTACTATTGTCGCTGATAGACACATTGTTGACATACCTGCCTTAACTCCGAGTAAATGGCCTCGCCCGTCCCACGTCACCGGCGTGCGCACAATCAAGGGAAAAACAGTCACTTGAGAGAGAGAGAGAGAGAGAGAGAGAGAGAGCGGTCTAACGTAATGGTGTCACTATCTTTTCGAAATAGGAACAATGGAGCTGGATCAAGACTGAATGTGCCAGATCTGTTACAGATGTCATCAAGGACTTCAAAAGGCGTGCGGAGAATCGAATCGGCATTTCCTTACAGCACAGTGGCACGTTGGGTAAAAGCCATCAACGAAGGTCGCCAAACTGTGACAGACATGCATTGGGCAGGTCGTCCTAGCGTCTATGAAGAAGTGCTTACTGTAGCCGCGTTAGTGTACAGTGCATCGACGCCATTATTTTTCACACCGCTGTGGCTGCTCTATTCGGTCGATGAGACTAGTAAGTACTGTACCATCCACCATACTTCCCGAACTTAAGTCCTTGTGACTTTAATTTGAGTCTTGGCAGAATATCTGTGCTCACTAAGGGGCCTTTTTACGGTGCGCGTGGCCGTTCGCCGTCGGAGGTTCGACTCCTCCCTCGGGCATGGGTATGTTTGTTGTCCTTAGCACAAGTTATTCTCAGTTAGTGTAAGTAGTTTGTAAGCCTAGGAACTGATGTTCAAAATGTTCAAATGTTTGTTAAGCTTATTGAACTTACCTGTGGGGTCATCAGTCCCTAAAATTACTAACTACCTATAAAATAACTTACACTAAAGACAGCACAAACATCTATGCCCGAGGGGGATTTCGAACTCCCGACGGGGAATGGCCTCGCGCATCAGAGCATAGCGCCTCAATGTGCCCGGCTATTCCGCGGCGACCGGGGACTGATAACCAACGTAGTTAAGTCCCTTAGATTTATAAACAATTGATCAATTGGACTTCGATTCGATTCCGAAGATGAAGGAACCATTTCGTGGTATTAGCTTCAGAACTGCTCCAGAGATTCGACAGGCTTTAGACCGCTCCATTCGCACCATCAACAGAACAGGCTCTGCTAACGGTTCTGCAACGCTGGCAACAGGTTCTACACAACGTTGGTGTCTACGTTGAAGGACAGTAACCACTATTTAAGTTCCTAGCTTCGTAGTCAAGCTCTTGTCACTGTGGATACCAGAATATTGGAGAAAAGAAAAATGGAATGCACCTTCCGAATACTACTACGCTATCTGCATCTGTGCATATCGCTGTCCCATCGTACGTTGTAAATGACCTCGCAGATAAAGTCTGCAGCTCTCCGAAGCTACTCGTAGTCCATACGCTCGTCTACAGGGAAGTGATATAGTTCAGAAGCTGTTATGAAATACGGACAGACATGGAAATGATCAGCACATGGCGCTCAAATGTTGGCAGCTGTCCAGCTGACTACAAATAAACATAGTCTAACGAAAAGAATCTGCACGAAAAGAAACGAAAATAAAAGAAAGAGACGATAAGCCGTCACTACTGTCTGCTAGCGATAGGAGGTGGAATGAACACACAAATTCGTGAGCAAGACAGATGTCAGACTTACATTTATTAATGGAATCCCAAGAAAGTGTTTCTTTCCCATAAGAAGGGGGTCATTTGAACAATATTCATTCGACGGTTATTGAATATTGGTCGATAGCTTGGGTTCATTACTTTTTTCGGTTACCAGAGAAGATGGAGGATATTCACAGAAGAGCAGCGTAAAAGCAGTGGTACATTGCTAGGCGCCCTCGGTTTTAATTGGAGAGGAACGCACTTAAACCCTACCACCATCCACCCTGGTTCCGGATTTCCCCAAACCCCTTCAGTCCTGATTTATCTTAAAAATGGAATAAAACGTATTCTTGCACTTTTCCAAGTCAATGAGTCCCTATGCGTTGTATATTTGAAGAAAATAAATATTTTTCATACTGGGTTTCAAAAATAAAAATTGTAAAGATTACCTGAGATAGTCGAGTTTGGAGGCGATCTGATCGTTTTATAATTTTCAAAATGAAATGCCAAGATCGCACATTAATAATTTATGCACTGACGACCGGTTTCGGTGAACTGTGTCACCATCATCTGGTCATATACATATTACAAGGTGTCATCTGTCAAAATTATAAAAGACATGCAAGAAATAACGTAAAAACATAAAAAAATAACGTACATTTGGAATTAAGAGGCACTTATCCTACCTTGTTAAAAGTTTTGTAATAATAAATATTTAATTCCAAATGTATTTTTTATGTTTTAACGTTATTTCTTGCATGTCTTTTATAATTTTGACAGATGACCAGCTTGTAATATGTATATGACCAGATGATGGTGACACAGTTCACCGAAACCGGTCGCCAGTGAGTAAATTATTAATGTGCGATCTTGGCATTTTGAAAATTATAAATAAAAATTGCTCAATAAATTGAACACCGAGTCTGGAATGCAGTTAAAGATGTGAAATGACATGTCAACAGTTACACATGTGGCAGCATATTTATTATGGAACTTCTATCTCAATGTGGAATTTGTATAAAATTCAGAAATGAATACATTAACTAATTTTAACTACTGATATCATGCTAGAGCACTCTGCATTTACTCTGCCATCTTCATTGTTTTCCATTGTAGTACACCATTCTGCTGACTGATGACAGCAAGAAGAACGAAACTAAAAGCAACAGATGTCTCGAAGTAAAACGAATTCGTACAGTGTTATAAAATACATAAGAAGTAAGTGTCCAGTATATTGGACGCCAAGTCTGAAAGGGCTAAACTGTTTAACACGTTCGCTGCCGTTCACGCTCTGGCGCGAGTAAACTTAACTTGAGTCAGGTGCCGCTCACGCTGTGGCGCGTGCTGCGACCTACCATCCTATTATGGGTTGTTGTAAACTGGCATCGTCTAATAAAGCTGTAGGCACTCAGGGAAGAGTATAAGTGATATGCACACGTACGTGGTTCCAGATTTCCGCGTTTGCATTACCGGCTACGAGCCACACACGCTTCTCATGATGTCATGATAGGTTTATTGGATTCTTATGTAAACAAACAAGCAAGCTTTTGATTATTTTAATTTTATTTCGATTAGTTACCAGTTTATAAAAAAATACTTCTTAGTTTTGTTATTATTCATACTTATATTGCTGATGATATAGAAATGAGCATATGTTTTATGAAATACCTTGTATGTACTGTTTATATTTTTCATTTGTTGTTTTCACAAAAATACAATTGCAAATAAAAAACCATATCAAAAAACTGAAAACTAAAACCAAAACATTCAGTGGCTCAAAACTATGAAAAGATACTGTCATAATAAGATCACGCGTTAGAGCGTGAAGTGGCACCTAGCATCATCGCGCAAGAGCGTGGACGGCAGCGAACGTGTTAAGGCGACTGCAAAGAGGGTTCCTGTGATATGGACATGCAGTCTTGCCAACTCAGCCGAATTTCGGCTGTGAATTTTGAAATATTTGTAAACCTTCTGGACCAAATTGCTATGCGCATCAGTCCTTAAACTACTTATACTAACACTAAGGACAACACACATCCATACCCGAGGGAGGATTCGAACCTCCGGGTCACCCAGTCCGCAGCATCACGTGGCCATTCCGCACGGCAATTTCGGCTGATTCTGACAGATTTAAGGAATATAAAACCTGGAAATATTCACGTCAGACTATAGCCGCAAATCTGGTAGTTTTCTCGTATTGCTGTAATTTCATAACACAACTAATGAAAAGTAATTATTAAAATATTAAAGTTCAAACAAGAAATTCCATCAAGTTAATAAGGGAATTAATATTTTGAATAGTACCAGTAGTTTAATACACTAACAGTCAGTATTCCGATCATCATTGAATACTGCGTGATGCGTGTCACAATAACATACTGCAGGGCAATAATTGATCAATAAATAATCCATTTCTTGCAGTTACACTGTGCTCTCACAACGTTACTATGTACTGAAAGCCGTATCTTATTGTTTTCAGTGCTTTTACATTTGAATAAGAAGTGCATAACCCTAAATACCTGTTTTGCTAATGGAGTGAATTATTCCATTCAAAATCACATGATATACTTAGTAAAAATGGCACATGCTAGCCATATAATCGATATATTATGAAATGTATATATTCAGCAGACAACACACACCATTCATACACCGAAGAACCAAAGAAACTGGTATAGCCATGAATATGAAAACACTGTTATGCAGCTGGCAACGCGCAGGCGTAAAATCGGTGACTGCTGCTAAAAAGGCAGGTTATCACGATTGAAAGAGCGCCATCCTACACTTAGTGGGGGTTGCAAACGATGGGCGACAGACTTCCAAAAAAAATTCACACATTCAGCAAGGAAAAGTTCACTCCCAGGTTTGTCGTGATATAACAGTATTTCTGCATATAAGTACTAGTCAAGCTTCAAATAAGAACAGCTGAAATTATATCTGCACAAGTTATTTATTTGCTTCTCTAAGGTGAACGTCCCAATTTAACTTCACTGTTTTACAACTTAAATACATAGTTTCCATCATGTAACTGCCAACAGACACTACCAAAACATGTCACAATTCCAACAGAAAATCAAAACTCTAGAGCCTAGCTCTCGCTGATAACCAAAAGATCACAACTATTTGCTCTCACAGATGAGAAACATTTACTTCAGCAAGGAGGTTAATGTGCATTCTGCGCACATAATTTATCTTTGGCATGACACGCAAAGCTTGATCGCAAATAAACCATTATAACGAAATACATGAATATACAAATGTTAAAAATTTTACAGTGTTACAGAATCAAAGATGTACAGTGAAATTAAAGATAAGTGAAGCGGTAATTATACAAGATATTAGAACAAAGTTACCAGTAACCTGCAAATACGTATACATAATTATGAAAAATGTGTTACATATTACGACTGAAAACAATAATAGCATTTACCAAAAGAGTTTCAGATATTCTGTTCATATTATGCAATGATCACGTAAGTAAATATTACAGAATGAATAAGTATTACAGTGATTCCACTCTAATTATAAATATATGATAGTGTATTGCGAAAGACAAATGTTGAAATTTCTTCTTGAAATGATAGGTATAGTCACTTAAGAAAAGGGGGGAGGGGGAACCACGTACCACAACACAATTTAAACGAGTTTGAAGTGGTTGTTATAGTGGGCACACACAATTTTCCGAGGTAGCGATGAGGTGGGTGTTTCCGGACGACCATTTCACGAGTGCACCTTGAATATCGAGAATCCGGTAAAACAACGACAATAACGGGACCAACGACAACTGAGGAAACACGCTCAATGTGACAGGAGACCAATCCTTCCGAAAATTGCTGCGGATTTCAGTGCTGGGTCTTCAACAAATGTCAGCGCGTGAACCATTGAACGGAACATCATCGATATGGGCTTTCAGAGCCGAAGGCCTACTCATGTACCCTTGCTGACTGCATGATACAAAACTCAATGCCTTGCCTGCACCCACCGACACCAACATTGGACTGTTGGTGCCGCGGTGGAGTAGCCGAGCGGTCTAAAGCGTCTCGCTGCGGAGCGCGCGATTGCTCGCCGTGGAGGTTCGAGTCCTCCCTGGGGCGTGAGTGTGTGTGTTTGTCTGTAGGTTAGTTTACCTAGGTTTAAGTAGTTTGTAAGCTACGGACTGATGACCACGCAGTTTGGTCCGATAGATTTACAAACATTTGAACATTTTTGGACTGTTCGTGACTGGAAACACGTTGCCTGGTCTGACGAGTCTCGTTTTCAGTTGTATCGAACGGATGGAGGTGCATGGGTATGGAGAGAACCTCATGAATCCATCGATCCTGCATGTCAGCAGGGCATTGTTTAAGCTCATGGACCCTTGATGACTGCACGACAAAAAGCTCTACGCCTCATCTTCACTCACTAACACTGACATTGGACTTTTGGTGACTGAAAACACGTTTCCTGTCTGACAGGTTTCGTTTTTAGTTGTATCAAACGGACGGACTTGTATGGGTATGGAGACAACCTCATGAATCCATCGACCCTGCATGTCAACAGGGGACTGTTCAAGCTGGTGGAGACTCTGTGATGGTGTGGAGCGTGTGCAGTTGGAGTGATACGGGACCCCTGATAGTCTATATACGACTCTGACAGGTGGCACATACATACACATCCTGTCTGATCACCTGCATCCATTCATGTCCGTTACGCATACCGACGTGCAGTTACAGCAGGACAATGCGACACCCATGTCCAGAACTGCTACCGAGTGGCCCTTCTGAGTTTAAACACCTCCGCTGGGCACCAAACTTCTCAGATATGAACGTTACTGAGCGTACGTGGGAAACTTTGTCCCGTGCTGCTTAGAATAGATCTCCACCATCTCGTATTCTTACGAATCTATGGACAGCGCTGCAGGATGTCAATTCACTTCAGCGTTGCTTCACACATCAGTCGAGCCCATGCCACGTCGTGTTGCGGCACTTCTGCGAGCTCGCGCGGTCCCTACACGATGTCAGGCAGGTTGAAATACGTTCACTGAATGTGTGGTCATGTTCCATTTTGAGTTATTCATTCTCTAAAGTGTTTCTCCTCCATTAATATTGTTTCTTTGTATGTCAATTGTTTTATTCCTTTATTAATTATCAATGTCCCATGTTTATATATGTTTCTACCCGTGAATTGAATTTGTGTGTTCGGGAATGTGGAAGGTTGTTTTTAATATCGACTGACTGCCGCACAATGGCTTATAGTCGCCGCCTCGCAGTTTTGCCTCGTTTACTTTAATTAAGATCGTTTGGCTTCGTATGTCGTCTGTATTGTCGCCTGCTGGGTGGCCAGAGACAACCTTTCTTGGCAAGGTGGCGGAGGTGGCCTGTTCTTAGTGTAGTACCAACATAATCATGGTCGAAAGAGGTGACAAAAGGGACCTCTTTGGAGCTCTAGTAAGAGGGTATTATCTTCTCCAGGTAGCAAGGGTTGGTAGACAGCATGCTCTGAAAGCGTTCTGCATCGTTTTGAGCGCGCCCTACATCCGGTGTGTGGAGGGGAATGCTTTCGGCGTGGCCTGAGGTTTCACCCTTGTCGCGATCGCCGAAGTGAGTATATCGTTGAATCATGTTGAGGGGATGGCATGCTGTTAGAACTTTTTTTTATTGGTGATCAGGCAGTCTTGGTTTATAAGTGATACTTTCCTTGAGTAATTCTTTCGCTATGCAAGGCGAAGTGTTTCTTAATTGAAAGAACTCGAGTAATTCAGTTTAAATTTAGTATTTGAACTTTTATTCCGATGATGATTTTGTGTCCAGTATTCTTAAGTTAGAATACACGTGTATGGCCTTCAGCCTGTGCATAAACTTATATGTTTAAATTTCCTTGCTGTTTTTACTAACGTTTTCCCGTCATGTATGTTTCTAAATTCTCTCTCAGATTTTCTGGATTGATTCCGTCTTTCCTATTTTGGTATGACCGATTGCACAACGTGCTTTCATAACGGTCATTACTTCGACCTTTAGCCATGCTTTTACTGATACTCGCTTTCTTCTATATGAATTCTTGCGTGTGTTTTACTCGCTTATCCTAAATTAATTTCTTTTCATAAATTCTATGTAATTCACCATGGTCGCACACCATGTGGTACTTACTGACAGTATGTTGCTGCCTCCCCACACATGAGTTCGTTTGGTGCATAATGTAATTTTAATTTGTGTTTTAAGACATCCGCCATCTCATCAAAACGCCGCCGATGCTCCGTTTTGCCACTGCTATCAAATGTTGCTGCATGAGTAATGTGTCACAACAAGCATTATGCATGTGTCTGTGAGTGAATGAATGTGCTTCCCTTTATCCACTATGTATTTGCAAATTTCCTCCCACATTACCTCAATATTCATAAAGGGCAAAGACTATTTTATTACTGGCAGTAACTTTATGATTTAATTCACTTTTGTACAAGGTGTATGCTTTATTGTGCTTAATTTGGTCTCCACACATTTATTTGCTTGTTCATTTTATTGAATGGATGATGATTTACAGTATCAAACCTCTGCTTTATAACTTCATGCTCCCTGTCCCATGTTTAATTATCTATTCCTTTTTATACATATTATTTTGTGTTTGTTAAAACGTTGGCTGCTCCCTTAAGGAGTGAGCAGTTAGATTAACTTCCGTTGCGCAAGTACTGTGGCCACTCTTAAAGTAATTTAGAGCAGCAATGAGCGTAACATAATTAAGTTGAACACGGCCATCGATCCATTTTTCACTGCGGATACACACTAGGCCCAAACTCTTATTGTAATAGGCGAAATGCCGCAAGTAATGAGTAATAATAGACAGGAGCACTACGTTAGTAGTGAGTGGAAAGTTGAAAATTTACTTCTGGCGGGAAACGTGCAGTGGTAGGCCATTTGACCGCTGTGTCTCCCGTGGCGCAGTGATCCAGAGCAACTGTCTAGTAAGCAAGAGGACCTGGGTTCGAGTCCCGTCTGGGGCAGATTTTAAACTTCTCCGATTGTTTTATATCGAAGCACACAGGCAACAGGCGTCGTAAATTCTTATGTGTGTTCAGAATCACATGGATGTGGGTTGCAGTTGTTATTCGAAGATGAAGAGGTTTGCACAGGTAAAGTAGCATGGAGAGCTTCATCAAATCAGTCTTAGGATGGAAAACCATAACAACAACGTAACACAGTATTTGGAAAAATGATTTTGCGTTTTGTCTTTTTCGAATTTTTAGTTCTGCCGATGGTTAATTATAGTCGAAATTGCGTAACTAACACAAGAATTTTACGATTTAAATGTATATTTAAAATACTGTACTCCTGAATTACATCACTGACACCTAAAATACATATCACATTATTACTTATAGTAACTAATGACCTCTTAATCGACTGTGATACACAGGTAGCGGAGGGTGGGGGAATGACACGCATATGGACAATCGTATGCAGACTGTATCTGACACTTTGAAACGTGCAGGCTTTCCCCAGTTGGTGCTAAACCCTGCTGGCGGGAGTTAAAACTACAGTGCCACACACACATGCCATTTTCCAGTGGCATTGGTGCAGGAGTCGAGTGTTGTTTATTTTCAATATGTTTTATGTAATTTTGGTCACCTCTATTTTGCAAGGTAAGCGCTACTATAAGTTGCTTTAATGTAATCTTGTGCGTAGCAGCTACTAGCCGTAATGTAAACTTTCTTTTAATTGTATATTTGTGTAGATGCTTGAAGTTATGCTTAGGTAAGTCATCGAACTCGCTGTGGGGTAATGATTGCACGCGGGTGTTCATGTGCGCCGCGGTGGAATGGGCGAGCGTTCCAATGCGCATTGCTGCGGAGCGCGCGGTTGTTCCCCGTTGGAGGTTCGGGCACGGATGTGTGTGTTGTCCTTAGGTTAATTTTGTTTTAAGTAGTTTGTAAGCATAGGGACCGATAACGACAGTAGTGAAGTCCCATAGATTACAAACATGTTTTTTGTTCAAGTGCGCCGTATTTCCCTTTGACAATAAAAGCAGCAGTAGCTTAGGTTTTCAATTCAAACGATTTTTTTTAATTTTTCATGTTTAGAGATTATAAGAGAAAAACACAGAAGGAAAGTATCAAGAGCTTTTTGGATCACCAAGCTACTTTGTTTACGAGAATGAAAGCGAGAATACCGATTTATACTTGTAAGAATCTTAACATTTTCGACTGATCAGAAAAATTAGATTAGCGATCATGTTATTACAATGCTCAAGGTGTTCTACGGCAATATATGTATCCAGCAGTGAAGGGTTGCATTTGAGTTGCTCAGTGACCGGCGGCCAGTGCACACGTGACCAGCAGCAGCTCTACATTGTACGGTAACCGGCTTCTTAATAGAAGCGATTTATTTACATTTCGTGTGTACTTTCTCTTGCAGCTCTTTATACTTTAGTGTGCTCGCGTGTTTGTTTATTAAGAATCGCGTTTATTTGTCAGCTCAGTTACTGAATTTTTTATTTATTAGCTCGCGTATATATTTTTCAGATTCGCCGTTAATAAACAGTTCAGCGTTAGGTCTATACTTTACAAAGCTCACTGTTTATCAAACTACTGAGTCCTCTGACGTACTTACTTGGAAGAAACAAAGGTTTTTAGAATGGCTAGGAACTGTGACTGCTGCGAACGGATGGAGGCAGAGTTGGTGACTCTTCGCTCGCAGCTTCAGGCGGCGTTCGCTTCGCTGGCAACGCTTGAGACTGCGGTGGGTGGGCGCCGCTGTTGTGGGCCGCTCGCGGGGGTACAGCAGACGCCCTGTGTGTCTGTTGTGACCTCCGATCGGCCTGCGGCTGTGGCCAGCCCGCTCACTGCCCGCGAGGAGGTTGCCCCCCAATCCGTGGTGGATTGGGAGGTCCCCTCAGCGCGTGTCAGGCGGCGTAAGACTTCCCCGGGGACCGAAGTGGAGGCCTCCCCGGTTAGTCTTGCCAACAGATTCGAGGCGCTGTCTGTGGCAGGGGATGTTCCTGATGCGGATGGTGTCGCTTGTCCTGTACTCGCCCCTCTGCCTTCAAGATCCGGGCACTCACAGAGGGTGGGTTTGTTGGTAGTTGGGAGCTCCAACGTTAGGCGGGTAATGGAGCCCCTTAGGAAAATGGCTACTAGGGAGGGGAAGAATTCCAATGTGCACTCCGTGTGCATACCGGGGGGAGTCGGATGTGGAACGGCTCCTTCCGGATGCCATGAAGAGCACAGGGTGCAGCCAACTGCAGGTGGTGGCTCATGTTGGGACCAATGATGTGTGTCGCTTTGGATCGGAAGAGATCCTCTCTGGTTTTGAGCGGCTATCAGAAGTGGTTAAGACTGCCAGTCTTGCTTGCAAGATGAAAGCGGAGCTCACCATCTGCAGCATTGTCGACAGGACTGACTGCGGACCTTTGGTTCAGAGCCGAGTGGAGGGTCTGAATCAGAGGCTCAGACGGTTCTGCGACCGTGTCGGCTGCAGATTCCTCGACTTGCGCCAAAGGGTGGTGGGTTTTCGGGTTCCGCTAAATAGGTCAGGAGTCCACTACACTCAGGAAGCGGCTACACGGGTAGCGGGGGCTGTGTGGCGTGGACTGGGCGGTTTTTTAGGTTAGATGGCCTCGGGAATACACAAAATGGGTTTCAGTCTCAAAGGGGGCAGGTCAAACACGGGAAGAAAGTAGACATAAAAACCATTGGTGTAACAGTTGTAAATTGTCGTAGCTGTGTTGGGAAAATTCCAGAGCTCCAAGCGCTGATAGAAAGTACTGAGGCACAAATCGTTATAGGTTCTGAAAGCTGGCTGACGCCTGAGATAAATTCGGCCGAAATTTTTTCAAAGGGCCAAATGGTCTTCAGAAAGGATAGAATAAATAAAACAGGGGGTGGCGTGTTTATTGCTGTTACAAACGGTTTATCCTGCAACGAAATTGAGGCAGATACTTCCTGTGAATTGGTCTGGGTAGAGGTTATACCTGACCACCGAAATAAATTAATAATTGGATCTTTTTATCGGCCCCCTGACTCAGACGATGCGGTTGCAGAAATGTTCAAAGAAAGCTTGAATCATATTTCAAATAGGTATCCGAAGCATACTGTTATAATAGGTGGCGACTTTAATTTACCCTCGATATGTTGGCATAATTACGTATTCAAAACCGGGGGCAAATATAAAACATCGTCCGAACTAGTTCTGAATGCTTTTTCTGAGAACTACTTCGAACAGTTAGTTCATGAACCCACTAGAATAGTACGTGGTTGCGAAAATACTCTTGATCTCCTAGCAACAAATAATCCCGAGATAGTAAAGAGCATCAAAACAGATACAGGGATTAGCGAACATCGAGTTGTAGTAGCGAGACTGAATATCGAAATTCCCAAATGCACCAAAAATAAACGAAAAATATATCTATTCAATAAAGCAGATAAAAATTCGCTTCACGCTTTCCTGAGTGATAGTCTCCAGTCCTTCAAAACTAAATATGCGAGTGTAGATCAGTTGTGGCTTACATTCAAAGACATAATATCAGTAGCAATCGAGAGATTTATACCAAATAAATTAATAAAAGAGGGGGCTGACCCCCCGTGGTACACAAAACAGGTCAGATCACTGTTGCAGAAACAAAGAAAAACGCATGCAAAATTTAAAAAGACACAGAATCCGCAAGACTGGCAATCTTTTACTGAAACTCGCAACCTAGCGCGGACTTCAATGCGAGAATCTTATAGTTGTTTCCACAACGAAATCCTGTCTCGTAATCTTGCAGAAAATCCAAAGAAATTCTGGTCATATGTGAAGTACACTAGAGGCAAAACACGAACAATACCTTCACTACGCGATAGCAATGGTAATACTACCGACGACAGTACTGCTAAGGCAGAATTACTAAACACAGCTTTCCGAAATTCTTTCACCAAAGAAGACGAAGTGAACACTCCAGTATTCAATCCAAGAACAGCTGCCAGCATGCGAAACTTAGAAGTAGATGTTCCTGGAGTAGTAAAACAACTTAAGTCACTAAACAAAAATAAATCTTCCGGGCCAGATTGTATACCAACTAGATTCCTCTCAGAGTATGCTGATGAAATAGCTCCGTACTTAGCTATAATTTACAACCGATCACTCAGCGAAAGATCCGTACCCAAAGACTGGAAAGTTGCCCAAATTACTCCAATATTCAAGAAAGGCAATAGGAGTGATCCCCAAAATTACAGGCCTATCTCATTGACGTCGATTTGCAGTAGGATTTTGGAACATATACTTTGTTCGAATATTATGTACTACCTCGAAGAGAACGACCTATTAACCAATAGTCAGCACGGATTCAGAAAGTATCGCTCTTGCGAAACACAGCTTGCCCTTTATTCACATGAAGTGTTAAGTGCCATCGACAAGGGATCTCAAATCGATTCCATATTTCTGGATTTCCGGAAGGCTTTTGATACTGTACCCCACAAGCGGCTTCTAATGAAATTGCGTGCTTATGGAATATCTCCCCAATTGTGCGATTGGATTCACGATTTCCTATCAGAAAGGACACATTTCGTTGCAACTGACGGTACGTCATCGAGTAAAACAGAAGTGATATCTGGCGTTCCACAGGGAAGCGTTATTGGTCCCCTACTCTTCCTCGTGTTTATAAACGATTTAGGAGATAATCTGAATAGCTCCCTTAGACTGTTCGCGGATGATGCTGTCGTTTATCGGTTAGTGAAGTCAACAGAGGATCAAAAGCAACTGCAAAGCGATTTAGACAAAATTTCTACTTGGTGCGAAAATTGGCAATTGACACTAAATAAAGAAAAGTGTGAAGTAATACACATGACCACTAAAAGAAATCCGCTGAACTTCAATTACGCGATAAATCAGTCAAACCTTAAGGTCGTAAATTCTACCAAATACCTAGGAGTTACAATTACGAACAACTTTGACTGGAGAGAACACATAGAAAATATTGTGGGGAAGCCGAACCAAAGGTTACGTTTCATTGGCAGAACGCTTAGACGATGCACCAGCTCCACCAAAGAGACTGCCTACATCACACTTGTGCGTCCTCTCTTGGAGTACTGTTGCCCCTTGTGGGACCCTCACCAGGTGGGACTGACGGAAGATATTGAGAAGGTTCAGAGAAGGGCAGCTCGTTTTGTTTTATCACGTTACGGGGGGAAAGCGTCACGGAAATGTTGCACGAATTGGGGTGGAAATCATTAAAAGAAAGACGTTATTCATTGCGGCGTGATCTGTTTGCGAAGTTTCAATCACCGACATTTAGTTCTGAATGTGAAAATATTTTGCTAGCACCCACCTACTTAGGGAGACATGACCATCCCAATAAAATAAGAGAAATCAGATCGAAAACGGAACGATTTAGGTGTTCTTTCTTCCCGCGCGCTATTAGAGAATGGAACGGTAGAGAAAAGTTATGAAGGTGGTTAATGAACCCTCTGCCAGGCACTTAAATGTGATTTGCAGAGTATCGATGTAGATGTAGATGTAGATGTAGAAGTAGGCAAAGGCTAAAAAGATTTTAAAAAAGTGTATGAACTGTGCCCAGAACATTATTTTGTTCATAAATGTACTTTTTAGTATTTGTAACTAATGAATAAATAAAAATAAAGTGTTATTGTCCATTTTATGGTCTGTGTGTTAATAATCAATACCATGCGTGTCATTACCCTAAGAGTTGGGGAATGCCACACATTTACAATTTTTTTTTAAATTCTAATGTTAAAAAAAGGTACTGTTTATACTGTTTTCGATCATTTGGAATACATGGGGGAATGGCCATACTATCGTATCTATTTGTTTTCGTAGGTTATAATGACGTAACGAACAATTTACATCGATTTTTCCCCCACCCTCCCCTACATCAAAATGCTACATATCGGAACAAATATAATGAGTTAGTCTTCCGTCAGAGATGATGACAATGTGTCAGAGGGTAATGATTTGTAATTAAATATCTTAAAGTCATTAAGGCCGGCCGCGATGGCCGAGGTGACTGAGGCGCTCCAGTCACGGTAAGCACGGCCTCTACGGTCGGGGGTTCGAATACCCCCTCGGGCATGGATATTTGTGCCGTCCTAGTTCGTAAGTAGTTAATAAGTAGTTTGTAAGTTTAGGGACTGATGACCCCGTAGTTAAGTCCCATAAGCTTAACAAACATTTGAACATTTGAAAGTCATTAAGGCACAACCGAGAAATTTGTCTGCATTTATACGAATTTTTGTTTCTTAATAAATCATTATTTTCTACTTCCTGCGACCCAGATTCTTACACACAGGACGTTTCTTTTCACATCACGATAGGATGCCCCACAGAGAACGCTATTCCATTTGTGAACATCTGTTGTCCCATGTCAGCATGTTCATTTTCCTACAGTTCCATTTGACTCGCCACATATAATATGACATTTGCTTCTTTTCCTTTCCATGGCGAGGTTACTGGAGACGGGGCACTTGCACCGAGCCAAGAAGAAGGAAGTCGCCAACTGTCGTTACAAGCAAACGAGATATTCAGCTACCCGGAATTAGGAAACCATGCGAAATATGGGCACACACTTCTAACGGTCGTACAGAAACTTATTAGATCAACTTGTACACAGGAGCCCATGCTCAGAAATGTCAGTCGAAAACGTCATGACCACGTATTCACTTTCGATCCAATTAAAGTGTTCAACAGCAAGCTCTTTGCTTTCTGTATTTTGGGAGATGGTACTGTTGTTCAATGTAAGAAAAGAAGTAAGTGTTTAAAATGCATACTTTAGGAGCTAAGCAGTTGTAGTTCGATACTGTGGAAGTGCTCATAGCTCTTAGGGTTTACATTTTATAGACCTTGTTTACTGGACATTTTCCTTCTTTTGGTCCATAGTACCTCCTCTCAAAATATGGGCTTCAAAGAGCTTGCAGTAGAACGTCGCCTCAAAAATTATTCTGTTGTAATAAGTCAGTACCAAATAATTTTTATCCTGTGTACAATTCGATGGGTACCTTTAGTATGTAACTGTTTACAGCGCGTAAATGCGCTGTTGTTACTTGTGTTGGTTACTATTTCGTTCTTGTTGCTTAGTTAAGTTTTTTTGTTTTTGTATTTTGTGTTGTTGTTATGGTTGTAAGGTATCAGAAAACTTCTCATGCAGTTAATTACGGCTTTTAGTGTCTCCACGTAACGCGATTACGAAAGCCTATTTTACCAATACAAGTTAGGTATATACTTTTTCAACATAATTAGAACTAATATAATTTATTTTTCATTGTACTGTTGGATAAAAATCTTGTACGCCACAATCCAATTGCAGTAAAAATTCTTAATTGTTTATAGACTGATCAAATGTTTTTAATTTGTAGTAACACGCCGGCCGCGGTGGCCGAGGGGACTGAGGCGCTCCAGTCACGGTCTGCACGGCCACTACGGTCGGGGGTTCGAATCCCCCCTCGGGCATGAATATTTGTGCCGTCCTTAGGATTAGCTAGTTCATAAGTAGTTTGTAAGTTTAGGGACTGATGACCCCGTAGTTAAGTCCCATAAGCTATACAAACATTTGAACATTTTTTTTAACACGTGCAAGAATGAATCGAATAGCCAGTTTGTAATGTGTTTGTGTCGATTCCGGTGTTGTTAATAGAAAACTAATCACATTTGGCAGCTCCTGAAATAATTTATCGCAAAGAGGATGTTACTGACCTTGTTTTAGGTGCGGGGTTGGGATGATCGTCCTACCTTCGAGATTCGGGTCATAAGTCATTTCATGTGAATTCCAGGGCGATTTCTTCCATAAGACTGCTGCAAATATCCATCATCCTTCTTTTCCAGTTGAAATCGTACTGTCTACTATGATCTCGACGCCTGTGACACGTTAAAGCCTTCCTGTCTCTAGGTGTCAGCCAGCAGAATAACGGCTTAACATCCGCTAGTGGTTCTTTATGTTTCCTTCCTTCCAACGGCTTACAAGAGATAAAGCAGGATGCGCCGGGGCGTAGTTACAGCCTTGTTTAATGACGGTATGGGGAGGCGGTTAGAAGCGGCGCCACTCTCTGTTGTGGAAACAAGACCAAAGTTTGGAAACAGCAGCGAGATAAACGTTATAGCATTTTGAGGGGATGGGGTTGGAGTAAGTAGATCGTGTCCTGTCATAAACTGGAAACCAGGTCACTAATGAATATGCTATATGCGAAAAATTTTTAATAATAATTACAGTGAGAGAAAATAAACTTAGTGAAAACTGATCTACAATTTCATAAATACGACAAGTTTTTACAACCCTATAAATAGAGCAATAGTGATATTCCTACAGAAATTGCAGACGTATATAAAAGCATAGTATTTATTATAATTCTAGATAAATAAGTCAACAAAGAATGGAGTAAAGTAATTAAAATTTGTTGAAGGACAGCCGCGGTGGAGTAGCCGAACGATCTAAGGCGCCTTGCTGCGGGGCGCGCGATTGCTCGCGGTCGGAGGTTCAAGTCCTCCCTGGGGCATGGGTGTGTGTATTGTCCTTAGGTTAGTTTACCTTAGCTTAAGTAGTTTGTAAGCTACGGACTGATGACTACGCTGTGTGGTCCGATAGATTTACAAACATTTGAACAGGAAATACACGGCAGCTCCAAGGTTGGAATCCTCCCTCGTGCATGTGTGTGTGTGTGTGTGTGTGTGTGTGTGTGTGTGTGTGTGTGTGTGTGTGTGAATGAGTTATCCTTAGGATAGATTTAAGGTACTTTAAGTAGTTTTTAAGTCTAGGAACCGATGACCACAGTAGTTTGATCCCGTAGGTTTACAAACATTTGATTTAAACGAAAATTCTATTTTAGTGCAGAACTGTGAACTGTTGTTCAGTCATCATCGGTGGATTGCCTACATTCATGTATGTATAAGCAGTACAGGCTAGAAAATTAGAAAACAAATACATAATTTTAACGACGATTCCCAAAAGGAAATGTAGTCGATATCGCAGCTTTACAGTCATTTATTTCAGGGATATGTGCAAGGGCTGGCTCGCGTAGCCGCTGGAAGTGGCCCCGGCCCGCTGTTGCTGTGACGTCACGCGGGTACATGCACCGCGTCGTACGACAGCGCTAAGCTACAACTAGTGTTTTAACGGCGATTGTTTTCAGTATGTCTTACACATGATTTTTACCTGAAGGCAAGTAATTGAAATATCAACAGTTAAGGTGAAAATGAATATAATATTAAATATGTGGTACATATATTGCATGAGATTACTTATTCCCAGACTTCAACCATTTTTTTAAAATTAATTTAAACTTATTTTACTCGACAACTACTGAACGCACCCTGATGCGGTTTGTTTTAAATTGCAGAACTTAGAAAGATCTAAACAAAAGTCCAGGAGAGCATAGGTCTAACTTTTACGACTGGAGCACATTTACCATTTTTCTCTCCAAAGGCGCTGGCACCGGATGGCTTCAGACTACATAAATAGTTATTATGGTAGATCTATAAAAGTTGGACATATGCTCTCATGGATATTTATTAAGATCTATAAGAACTCTACAATTTAAAAGAAACCGCATCACGATACGTTCGTTAGTTCTCGAGTTAAATAAGTTTAAATATTACCCGTGTGAAGCCGTGGCCTGTGAAAGTAACAATTATCATCATGTTTCAACAAATTTGTACAAAACCTTTATAGGTTATATACATAATTCATTACATCGAAAAACTTGTTCATAATTACAAAAACTGTGCTGCGTCATTATTTCCAGATAAAAATGATATAGCTTTTGAAACTGTACTTGGAATTTTTTTATTTTATTTTATTTATTTATTTATTATTTGTTTATTTATTTATTTATTTATTTTTTGCAGGCCTAACTTTTTGCATTGCATTTCCTTTTAAATTGAGAAACTCTGGCTTCAATTTGTGACACAGTCTGATTTCTCCTGCATCTTTCTGCATAACTTTTATTAAAATACTAACGTTCAGTTCGGTACCATCTAGAAAAATTAGGCCACTGTCTAAAAAGTGGTTCCTCAACAGTTTAAACTAGTGAGGCATGTCCGCAAAGACGTAGATATTTCTAATATCATTGCATGGGTTTGTGAAAGAGCTATTTTCTACGCTTACCCCCAATTCTTTGTAAAATGTATTACAGCCTCCTAAATCAGACACAACTGCCGCAACTATTAAATTACATTTGTCCAGCTGTTGTATGATATAAAACAACAGCTTTGGTCATTGTCGTATCAAACCAGTAATTTACCGGCTGCTTCCATGGCGAGAATAAAACTAGCCAAAACTACCTAGACTATCGATAATGGCTTGATCTAGACCAGCGTGATAGCTTATTTTAGAATCAACGTGCATCTCATCAAAGCCAAGACTACACGTTCGTTAAAGTTCACGCATAGTTTCTGCACTTTTAGATATTAACGTTAAAACGTTCGTTAAAATGCCAGGGTTACATTGGAACTTCATGCACCATCTTTTTAGAGTCGATAATAATTCATAGGTTATTTTGATTTAAGGCTCTCAAAATTATGGCTTTCGAAATGTCGTCAGAATTCCATTTCATTAGCTTTTTCTGTTCATAATAGCTTATATCTGGTTCTCCGTAAACAAGTTTTTGGCATTGTTGAGAAATATGTAACATTGTTTACGACATTTCGTGTTTGTTTTCTGTTTACTGAGAACCATTTTTAAATTAGTCTTAAATCTTAAATTCCGATTAAGCTTCTTTACCGGTTGCTTTCAAATGGTCAAATGTTTGTATAGCTTATGGTCCTTAACTATGGGGTCATCAGTCCCTAAACTTACAAACTACTTACGAACTAGCTAACACTAAGGACGGCGCAAATATCCATGCCCGAGGGGGGATTCGAAACCCCGGCCTTAGTGGCCGTGCAGACCGTGACAGGGGCGCCTCAGTCCCCTCGGCCACCGCGGACGGCGCGGTTGCTTTAATTTTCGTTTTAGCTATTTGTAGTTCACATCTGATAGCTCGTATTGACCTTTCAAGTGATTCTATTTTCTTTGGTTTTCAAAGCAACTCAAACATTTATGCGAGTGTTCTTCACCACAGCCTGTAGCTGCATCACGATGTTCATTGTTTGCCTTATTTCCATCACTTATATTTTCCTCTGCGTTTTGTACAACACTTTCGGATAATCTTAATTTTTAGGACATTGTTTTAAGATGTTCCATCGCTTTCTTTGTAACAATCCATCTGATGTGCGTTTCACTTCTTAGGTCTACGTAAGAATTATCAGTACTCACATTGGCAATATTAACAGATGGAACCGCAAGTTTTTCGAGGATTTTTTCTGGGGTTAACCGTGAATTCTATTTTTTTTACGTCGTCTTCATAATCGCTGGCAATAAAGTGATCGCAGCAAATTCTAAAATTTTTTTAATATTCATTTGATACGCTCGTTTACTTTTAACTTGCCATATGGAAATCATGGAAGGATCACTAGGGAACCTGTGGTAAAAAACCTCATTCGTTTTTCGCGAATCATTTTGACACGTCGCAATACAACATTTAACCATTGCAAATGCAATAACTCGATGACACCACACTACACGGAACACTTTCGAAACACGTGTACAAAAAAGGGTACCAAGCACAACACAAATCAGCGCTCAGCTCAGCCACTCGGCAGTCACGGTCCACCTGCTTCTGTACCCTGGTGACGTCACGGGAGCGGGGAAGTAGGGAGGGAGCGGGGCCACAGCGGCGCGCGCTACAACAAAGGCGTGAGCCAGCCCTTGTACCTACCCCTGCATTTATTTACTGGTTTCGATTATCTAAGTCATCGTCTTTTGATCAGTATTATTTAAAACTAGTGATCGGAAGCTGATGAGTTAGATTATCGAAACCAGTTATCAGTAAATAAATTTAAAGCTGCGATCTTGGCTACATTACTTTTGCGAGTTTTTAAACTCGAACAGATCGCCTCCTTCCTGCAATTTTAGGAAATAGTAATATACGTCTTTTTGAAGCAGATGTTCTCAAAATAATATCACGTTTTCAACACTTGCTCGAAAAGCAATGTTTGCATCTACACACTGTAGCGTTATATTAAATAATTTCTCTAAATTATCAACGACACTTGTCGTCAGCGTATCCGTTCTCGCTTCAAAATATGCCTTACTCACTTTTTGTTTTAGATCGTCCGTTTTTCTTTCTCTTACTTCGAGAAGACGGAAGTGCACTTCGTCTGAACGGACGTCTTCTCTTCAGGAATCATAATCAATGGAAGTGCGAGCCAGACTGTTTTTTATTGCAATAAAACCCATTTTTAAAAATGAAGTTAATATACTCTTCGAATTATCATTTAAAAATCACCCATCGTTATTTAATCTATTAATTCTTTCTACAAGCCGCTTTCGAACGCAAAAGATGCTTGGCCACCATTATGGTTCGCTTCGCGATTGCGCCCAAGTGTAGCTGAATTTCGTCTCTTTCAACATTCCCTTCGACGTTCGATACTTTTTAGATTTTTTGACACGGTCACGAATATTTGTCATGTGAAACATAATAATAAGCAGGCATCTCGTTAAGGCGTAAAATTATGATTCATTTAATTGTATGCACCAAGTTATCAGTTGAAGTTGCACAAAAAGGTAACTCTGTGATGATTTGTGCATGTGTTGTCTTGACCTCAACAACAACTCCCGCTATCTCCTTATGCCTGATTCATTGATGTTTTACTTTGGCTTCTCGCCTTTAATTCCTGCAGCTTATTTCAAATTTCATTAGCCTAAGGTTCGTCCTGTTTCATACGCGGATTAAAGTTTGTACCTGTACAGACAACATTACGAAGTATATCGCTACACTAGAGTAAACTTCCGAATCTTCGAGTTAAGCAGAGCGAAATTACATGGATTAAAAAAAAAACATAAAATAAAAAACCACTAGTAATTCAAAATACGCGGAAACTACTAGTTAGGGGAGACCAAGGCATGTTGGCCATAGGGGCAGGATGGCCCAGTCGAGTTAGTTCATACAATAGACGCTAGATGGTGCTAGAATTCAATCAGCTGATTGCTAGTACTGTCCCTCTCATTCTACAGAACTAATATGAACGACGGAGCACTTGCGGTTATAGTGGTTAATTGTGTTTGTGCGTCTTTCCCTAAAATTACACTCGTCAGTTAAATTCATATTATTTAACTTTTGCATACATCAGGCGCAACATGTGAGTGGTATAATGAAAGGTCGTAGTTAAAGGATTATTTCTATATAGAATTTGAATTGCTTCAGTGGCTTTTGTAGCGAGTAGAATTCATTGTAAACATGGCGATGGGATGGGTTGGCCCAGGGCAACGGGGCACGATGACCACCCGAACCAACCTATCTCGTCCTATACATTATTTTAAGGTTTTTAAGAATAATAGTATTAATTATTCGTCGAGTTTATGAAGTTATTAACGTAGTTTTCGAAATTGTACATATTTTGATACGTTTCAAATATCAAAATATCGTCATACTTACGAGATCAAAAGTGTTTAAAAAGAACCTGTAAATTTTGTTATAATCTTAAATGGCGATGGGTGTAGTGTTTATTTCCTTCTTTATAGAACATCTAAGTTACAGACTTTGTTTAAACCTTCTTTTTATATTTGTAGGTTCGTAAAAATGGTCCGAAATCAAAAAAGAAAAACTGAAAGAGGAAAGATCTCTGAAAACACAATGTTAGAAGCAGCTTTAGAAGTACAAGAAATCCAAAAATCTGTGAGGGCTGTTAGCGAGGAATTTGGGATTCCAACAAAAACTTTAGGGAGGTACTGTGCTAAGTACAAACAGACCTCATGTCGGGCCACACAGTCAATTAGAAATCATGAAACTGAACTTTAGCCCATGCCATTAGACCAAAATCCTCAGACTGGAGAAGATCTACAAATACGTAATGTCAGAAAGAAGCCTTGGTTGTTTATTTTCAGATATTTAATTTCGAACAAGAAGAATTGCTTGAACAATACCTCATGAAGGCAAGTGACATATTATGGTATTTCCCCGAAAGACGTTAGGCGGTATGCGTTCAGATATGATATTGCCTGTAACAATAAAATACAGCAAGTATGGACCGAGACCCGAAATGGCAGGAAGCGATTGGTTCTCAAGATTCTTGAAGAGGCATCCTCAACTCTATATTCGCACTCCTCAAGCATCATCTTTAGCTCGATGCACCAGTTTCAAAAAACATAATGTAGAACTGCTTTTCAATAATCTCGACAACGTTTTAAAAAGATTAAAATTTACTCCTGGGAACATCTGGAACATTGGCGAAACTGGAGTAACTGCCGTCCAGCGTCCTGTTCGTGAAGTCGCTCGAAAAGGTTTTCGCCAAATAGGGCGAGTGACTTCGGCTGAGAGAGGTCACTTGTTACGATGATGGCTTTTGCAGTTAGTGCGTTGGGTAATAGTATGCCTCCGTCCTTCATATTCCCGAGGGTCAACTTCAGGTCTCAAATTATCCGTGACGGCCCGATTGGGTGTGATGTAGCTGCTCATATATCGGGATGGATGACGGAGACAAACTTTGCAAAATATATGAAACATTTTGTTCAGCACGCTCGCTGCTCAAAAGAACGCTCTTGCTTTGTTTTGATTGACAATCACAGTTCAGATCTGGACTTGGAAGTTCTTGATTATTGTCAAGATAATGGAATTACCTCGCTAACTGTTCCGGCACATTGTAGCAATAAGCTACAACCTTTAGACAGAAGTGTTTATGGACCTTTTAAAAAGTTCTTTAATGCATCATGTGGCACATGGGATACCAATAATAAACGGCCCATGACCATTTATGACATCCCGTCTATAGTGCGAATAGCACTCCCACATACTGCAATTCCTAATAATATAATCAGTGGATTCACGGTCACTGGGATCAGTCCTTTTAACAAATATATTTTCATTGACAGTGATTTAATGCCTTCCTACATTTCAGATAGACCAGATCCAAGTAGCGAAAGCAGTATATCAACTCTAGCTGCGATAAACTCTATACCCACCACCTCTCAGCTTGTTCTGGCTATTCAAAAAAATGTTCAAATGTTTGTAAATCTACCGGACCAAACTGCGTGGTCATCAGTCCGTAGCTTACAAACTACTTAAACTAAGGTAAACTAACCTAAGGACAACACACACACACACACCCATGCCCCAGGGAGGACTCGAACCTCCACGGCTTTAGACCGCTCGGCTACTCCACCGCGGCTCTGGCTATTCCTTCTACGTCGAAAGAACCGTTACAGTCAAGAGGATATATCACTGGCACCGGAAAACCTAAGAAGATTTCCAGTTCCAGAAGGTGCTCAAAAATGTTTGTAGAGCTTATGGGACTTAACTACGGGGTCATCAGTCCCTAAACTTACAAACTACTTATGAACTACCTACAACTAAGGACGGCAGAAATATCCATGCCCGAGGGGGATTCGAACCCCCGACCGTAGTGGCCGTGCAGACTGTGACTGGCCCGCCGCAGTCCCCTCGGCCACCGCGGCCAGCAGCTCCAGAAGAGGTCAGATCTTTTGGTAAAGCAGATCCCAGAAAAGGTAAGGCAGCAGGGAAAATGGAAATGGTTTCTGACATATTGACATACTCTCCAATAAAAAAAGCTCTCTTCGAGGAAGAACAAAGAGTGCAAAAGAAAAGGAGGCGAAAGCATTGGAACGCAAAATTAAATCACAGACTAAAAAAGCACATGTCACAAAAAAAATAAAATAAAAAAAAAGGTACGAACAATCGTAGGAAGAAATTAACCAAATCAACTCAAGTAGGTCTAAAACGCAAGGAGAAACCAAGGTAAGATGATGATGATGACGACGATGAGGAAGATGAAGATTCACTGCGCCTAATGTGTCTCAAGCCTTTTTCAAACAGTCGACCTGGAGCACAATGCAAGCGTTGGACTCAGTCCTGAGTGAAAATGAAATCCGTGGACTATTTTATGAGTTTTATAACTGTGCTGATCCTTTGGATATACGTAAATTATGTTTCTTGATAACTATTGGTTTTATTTTGAGTTCCTAAAGTTTTAGGAGTTTAACGTATCAAAAGAGTACATGGCTCGACGTGTCTCAACCTCTGGGCCAACTTACCCCGAGGTAGGGGCATATTGACCCACTTGACATATTTCCAGTAATTAATTTTTGTAAACGTTTTTAACTGATTTTTCATCTCAAATAATTGCAATCGAGATTCAGATGGACTACTCTACAATTTAACAATAATTTTATTATTTTAATTATGTAAAATAAATTAATATAAGAGAATCAAAAAACTATATGGCCAACATGCCCAGGTCTCCCCTACTAGGCACACAAAACAATCTACACGTCCTATTTGAAATACCGCTGTAAAAGACCTACTACTGACGTCAAAAATACGAATTAAAACATTCATTTCTTATTACTTGCCTTCAGCTAAATGGTCATACAATTTTTCTGTTTTCAGTTTTGATTCACCTTTTTTCACATTTTTTCCGTTTCTTGGAACAATATGATTGCTTTCAGCTATAGTCTTCTTTGTATTTGTAAACCAAAATCAAGAAAATTAGGTAAAGATCATTCTCTGGTATTAAATAACCTCAAGGCTATAGTACCGATGTAGTTAATAAATGTTCATGAGGACACAAATGTTCTTAAATACACCAACGAACCCAACCCATGTAAATCTGAGTTGTAAACACTAGCCCAAAATTAATGCTTTATCTATAAGTGACAAAGTCTTTGTACGACATTGTGCTTATTTTCACTAGCCAGAATAATTGTCCGTCTTGATCGTATAGGAAAAAAGCAAAAAGCACTTTAAATTTTTCTCTAATTTACCCATTTTTTGTATAGATTTAGCATTATTTTGTTACAGAATAATGCATTGGTCACCAAATACTTTACATTCATAAATCTGAGCTCAGGGTTGAGGAACTCATAGATGTGATGATGTGATTAGTGTCCCACGCGCCACACTTGTACAGCAGTCGTTCAGTTCTTTGTATTCGATGCAGATAGTTTCCCGTCTTTCTGTGATTAAAGGCCGCGGTGGAGTAGCCGAGCGGTAGCCGGGCGCCGTGGCTCAGCGCGCCCGGTCAGAGGGCTCAACGCCCTCTGTAATAAAAAAAAAAGCTGAGCCAAGAAATCACCGAACAAAAACGAACAAACACGATCAGCCTCCGCAACAAATAGTAGCCCATAGAAAAAAAAAAAAAAAAAAAAAAAAAAAAAAAAAAAAAAAAAAAAAAAAAAAAAAAAGCGGTATAAGGGCCTCGCTGCGGAGCAAGTGGTTGCTCGCCGTCGGAGGTTCGAGTCCTCCCTGGGGCATGGGTGTGTGTGTGTGTGTGTGTGTGTGTGTGTGTGTGTGTGTGTGTGTGTGTTGTCCTTAGGTTAGTTTACCTAGGTTTAAGTAGTTTGTAAGCTACGGACTGATGACAACGCAGTTTGGTCCGATAGATTTGAACATTTTTTGTGATTAAACAGGAGTCGGGGAAATGCCACAAGAACGTTCCTGTTATGTATGTGAGAGGCACGCGCCGGCCGCGGTGGCCGAGGAGACTGAGGCGCTCCAGTCACGGTCTGCACGGCCACTACGGTCGGGGGTTCGAATCCCCCCTCGGGCATGGATATTTGTGCCGTCCTAGTTCGTAAGTAGTTCATAAGTAGTTTGTAAGTTTAGGGACTGATGACCCCGTAGTTAAGTCCCATAGACTATACAAACATTTGAACATTTTGAGAGGCACGCCACAATAATGGCGGATTATTTCCTGTCAGTATCCTCTGAAATATGGCGCTTACTGCAGCTGAGTGTGCTGGGACTGGGATTCGAACCTGAGACATTTGCCTTTCGTAGTAAAGTTATGAAGGTAAGAGGTATTGGCGGAAATAAAGCTGTAAGGAGGAGCTGTGAGGCATATCAGGGTAGCTTAGTGGTAGAGAGCTTGCCCGCGAAAGGCAAAGGCCTCTAGTTCGACTTCCGATCCGGTACACAAACTGACAGTTTCGCATCAGCGCACACTCCGCAGCAGAGTGAAAATCCCTTAAGCTGTGGCTAAGCCATGTCTCCATAATATCCTTTCTTCCAGTAGTGCTAACACCGCAAGTTTCGTAAGAGAACTTCTGTTACGTTTGGAAAGTAGGAGGCGAGGTACTGGCAGAAGTAAAGTTGTGAGGACGGACCGTGAAGCGTGCCGGGATAGCTCAGACGTTAGAGCGCTTGCACGCGAAAGGCATAGGTTCCAGGTTCGAATCCCGGTTACGGCACACAATTTTAATCTGCCAGGAAGTTTAATATCAGCGCACACTCCGCTGCCGAGTGAAAATTTTATTCTTCATGGAGCTTACTGTTCTGACATTGAGTTACAGCCGCATATGCTGGATCTGTCTACGTGCAGAAGATGGCAGTTTGTTCCATTGCGCACTAGCTCCTGTAAATGAGTAGGGAGATGTTCTACTCAAGAGGAAAAACTGAGGTCAGAGCAGGCAGACGTCAAACACTTCCCTCGAAGACATGCGTTGTGGAGGACGACTTCCTCCTGCGACTGCGGCAAAGCATGCAACTAGGCTGTCTCAAGTACCCAGGAGTCATTTGCTGTGCTTTGTAATAGAAGCGGCCGACAGGGCTATGGGAGACAGCTTACACCTATCTGAAAACACCGAAACTCCGTCGGCGTCAGCCCTCGTTTCTAATACGGAACCACTACTAGACTTATTAGCCTTCTTATATTAGGGAACAACTGACGTGGCAAAAGTCATAGGATACAATAAAGTTTTGTAAACGTATTGGACCAAACTGCTTTGGTCATCACTCCCTACAAGGAAGGAAGGAAGCTTGGAGTTTAACGTCCCGTCGACTGCGTGGTCATTAGAGGAGGAGCTTACGCTCAGAGAGTTTTTGGGTAAGGATGTGGAACGAAATCGGCCGTGCCCTTTCAAAGGAACCATTCCGGCATTTGCCTGGAGTGATTTAGGGAAATCACGGAAAACCTAATACGAGTCCAGTGTGCTACCACTGCGCCACCTCGCTCGGTTCACTACCTACACGTACAAATGACTTAAACTAACTTACAATAAGGACAACAAACTCATCCATCATGCAATGAAGTCTTTCACGACCGGATGTCATAGCTGCTGGTAGAACTTGGGTTATAAGGCCGTGGTCCATAAAACTTTGCAGTTTTTCCTAATGTTCCGTCCGGAGCTGTGCCGGACATCTTCGGAGGTCTTCCTACTTCCGCTGAGTCTTGCCGACAAGTTTTTTGAACCACGGCCTTATAACCCGGAAGTTCTACCAACACATCCATGCCTGAGGGAGGACTCGAACCTCCGGCCACCCAGTCTGTAGTATGGCGTCTCAGACCACGTGACCAATCCGCGCGGCTCATGATATACCTCCGTACTTATTTTTGCTCGATTGCATGATTTTCTGTACTAAGTGACCTCTTGATTATGTTACATAAATGTTCGATGGGATTTAAGTCAGACGATCTGGAAAGCCACTGGCTGGAACTGTTCACAATGTTCTTCAAACCACTCGAGAAAAATTTTGGCCTAGAAAAATAGAGCACTAAAATAGAGAAAAATGTCAAGATCGCAATTTTTATTTATTTAAGACAACCGATTTCAACACTCACTGGTGTCATCTTCTGGTCTCCTACCATTTGCATTTAACAGCACATTAAAGCGCTCCACATATAATTTGTAAAGTGTTTTGGTTGATAGATATACGAGGGTTGGAACTTAAATAGTGGTAACTATTCATTCACAACCGATATAAAAGCGTTACATGTTTGCACCTATTACAGTCCTTCAAAGTAGTCACCAGAGTTGTGTAGAACCCATTGCCAGCGATGTGGAAGGCGTAGTATACCGTAAGCAGAGCCTGTTCTGTTGATTGTGCGAAAGGAGCAGTCTACTGCCTGTCGTATCTCTGGAACAGTTCTGCAGCGAATCCCACAAAGTGGTTCCTTCATCTTCGGACTGAAATCAAAGTTACAACGTTTCAAGTTCGTGGAGTATGTTGGATGGTACAGTACTTCCCAGTCTCATCGACCAAACAGAGCTGCCATAGCTTGCGCTGTATGCGCCCACGCAGGGTCGAGCAAAATGATGTTTGGGTTGCGCAGAAAGTGTTGTCGCTTCTCTCGCAAAGCTGCTCGCAGGTGATGCTCCATAAACGAACAATAATACTGTGCTCTGACGGTCTACCGTGGAGGGACGTAATCCGTTATGATAACACCACCACAGTCGTACACGAGAATCAACATAACTTTTACCATACTGAGGCTCTGACGCCTCTTGAAGACCTTGATGACACTGTCGTGCTGTACGACCTCTGCCACATTCAATCTGGATCCAAATCCGTTGTTCCTGTTTCGAAAACATGGTGACACTCTTACGTTAGTCAGACAGCTTGCTCACAGGTCACTGTGTTTCCCTCGTTTGTGCGAACGTCCATGACGTGGGACGGGCGAGTTCATTTGTCCGGAGGTAAGGTAGGTATGCAACAACGTGTGCTATCAGAAACATTAGCATATTCATTTGCATAGTGACTCCACAGCAGTGTTGCGACTATTTAAGTTCAAACACTCGTAAAATCTTGTGCTGGTGGATAGATGTCAAATGTATGGCTGGTCAAAATTGAAACTATAAAATAGACATAAAAGAGAACCACCATAGATCACATTTAAGGCTTAGCAGCTCCATAAAACCGATTAACGACGTCGTAAATACTGCAAGGGTTTCTATGAATAAATTGATATGGAGCATTGTCACCCATAAAAGTTCCACAGATTTTGCGCACATGAAGTACACGTTTGGCTGCATATGTTATCTAGACAATGACCGGAGAACCTAGTCCATTCCACGCAAAAAGAGCCCATGCCATTTATGGAGCCGCAACTACCAACGCGCACAGAGCCTTGTTGACGTGTCCATGGCTTCGGGGAGTCAGTCAAATTCGAATCCTACCATCAGCTCTTACCAACGGAAGCTGGGGACTCATATCACGAAGCCACAGTTTTCCAGTCCTTTTGGGCCCAAGCGATATGGTCTAGGTCCAAAGCATATGATCCAGGACAGGCAACGCCGGCGAAGCTGTGGAGTTATCAAAGGTACCTGAGTCCGCCATCTGCTGCTACAGTCCATTAACGCCAAACTGCGCAGCACTGTCCAAATGGAACGCTCTTCACACGTCCTACATTGAATTCTGCTCTCATTTCACGCAGTGCTGCTTGTCTGTTAGCAATGACAGCTCCACGCAAACGACGCTGCTCTCCCTCATTAACTACTGGCCGTCGGCCTTTTCCATGGCGACAGGAAACACCTTACAATATGGCGTTGTCAGCACTCTCTTGATCTGTGGATCTCGGAATGCAATATCCCATACATACAGCTCCCTATGCCATTCTGCATTCAGCTTATTTGCGTCGTTCGACCATAATCACATCGCAAGTCTTTTCACAGCTTTTCTTTTTCCATTTATTGTACAGTGTGACCCATTCAAACCTCGCTGATTTCAAAGACCCAGAAAAAGGAAACCACAGTAGATAGGACAATGAAAAATGCACCACGTTGTAAGCATCTCAAAGAATTTATTTACCGAGCAAGGTGGCGCTGTGGTAACGCACCGGACTCGCATTCGGGAGGACGGTGGTTCAAATCCACCTCCAGCCATCCAGATTTAGGTTTTCCGTGATTTTCCTTAATCGCTCCAGGAAAATGCTGGGATGGTTCCTGTCAAAGGGCACGGCCGATTTCCTTCTCCATTCTTACCCAAAATTACGAGCGTTAGCTCCGTTTCTAATGACCAAGCTGTCGACGGGACGTTATACCCTAACCTTCCAAAAAAGAATTTATTTATTATCAGTACACTTCTACATGGGAACCATTTGTTTGTAGCACGAAGAATATCGAGCCTATATTAAATTTGTTGACAAATTTTTTGTAACATTTTCACTGTTATTGTTGCAATCGCATTAGTGATACGATGTCACAAGTAGGAATATTGTCCACTTTAGTCACATAGACGCGGTCCTTCACAAATCCCCACGTGAAGAAATCAAGCGGCGTAATGTCGGGTGAACGTAATGGCTAGGCAATGGGTCCTCCGCGTCCGATCCAACGATTGGGAAATTTCCTATTAAGTAACTTGCGAACAGCCGTTGACCAACGCAGCGGAGCTCCGTCTTATTGAAAAATGATGTTGGTTTGCAAATCTTGTATCCGAGGGTTCACAAACTGCTCCAACATGTCCAGATACACTGACCCACTCACTGTTCCACAAAGAGCGGTCCAACAATACAGTCATGCATTAGCGCACACCAAACGTTTAGGTTAGGGGTATGACGAACATGCTCAATGACAACGTGCGGATTTTGCGAACCCCGAATCCGATCATTATGCATATTAACCCTTTCTGATAGATGAAAGGTTGCATCACCTGAGAATAATCGTCTTTCCAGGCATCTGACATCCGTATATCCCCAGTAAATAGTTGTCGGCATGGTTTGTCCTTCGACGACCGATGTGTTTGGAGAATTTGCGCTTTGTAAGCATACATACGAAGTCGTTGGTGAACTAAACGATATTATGTTGTTCGAGGTACATCGCGTTGCCTAGATGCTTAACTTAGTGGGCTTCTGAGAAACGTTTGCCTCGTGTCCTCCAATGTCTCTTCTGAAAATCTGTAACGTGCATCGCCAGAATGTTTCAGAACACTTCCTGTTGCCAGAAACTTCCTATACCATTCCTTAATTGTTTTGTCATCAGGTGGATCACATTCATACACACGACATTCGACACGGGAATGTAATTTTTTTGAGACGATCTACAGTGTGGTACTCCCTCATTGTCCTATCTACTGTGGTTTCCCTTTCCTGGGTCTCTGAAATCAGGGATGTTTGAATGGGATACCCTGTATTTTAAAGCCCCGTCGTTAGGTGGGGAGGGGGGGGGGGGGGGCAGGCTGGCAGCAGCTTATATGCCGCTCTTCAAGCCCAGAAAAATACCGTAGTTTGTGAATGTGATAAATGTACAAACATGGAGACAAGAAAACACTGCTGTGTTGCTGCTTTAGAGATGGGCCAGCTCCTCACCAAGGCTGTGATCTGATGGTGACCCACGTAGATCGAAACCGGTCATCATAATAAAATAAGTTATTATATGCAATCTTAGTACATTATCAAAATTTTTAAATCGCTGCTATTTTCCTTGGGCACAATGTTCCATAATAGGAACCCCTGTTTTATTACAGATTTTTTTCGTTTCATGATAGTTGCTGCAGCAATCATCAAAAATGAAAATGAGTTGAAAATTGTTAAGAAACGATAATTTTGATAATTCTATCATGTGATTCTTCCTAAAATCGAATTAAGTACATACTTTGATCATGCTCTCAGTCCGTGGTGAGACTGTTCATTTTCGACTCATTTTTATTTTTCCTATTACCGCCATCTATCATGAAATGGAAATACCTTTAATAAAACAGTTACAAATTTTTCACAGACATCCAAATCTTAATAAAAAAATAGGGGTCCTCATTTAAGATTTCAAAGCCACCTCCCTCCTGCCCCACCGGTGTGGTGCGGAGGGGGGGGGGTCGATCTTTACGTTAACGGATATTCCTCTTCAAGATGTACAAATTTTATTGCAACTTTTTTAAAATCCGATTTTATTTTTCCAGATATTGCGAGAAACAGTTTTAAGTGCCTGAACCTGTATATTACATTTCAAATGTAAAGCAAGGAAAAATACGAGTATCTGCACGGACTTGTATTGAATTTCGAATTTTATTTGGCTGTTTGTATTTTTAATATTAGGACAAATATTATACTTTCAAATATCGAGAAGTAATCAGCCAAACGCATAAAGTTTTCCTGGAACTGCATACCTGTCAATATTGAAGAAACTATTATCATAGTACACAACGCATCTTTGTTAAAATGTTTGTTGAGCTTATGGGACTTAACTGCGGGGTCACCAGTCCCTAAACTTAACAAACTACTTATAAACTAACTTATACTAAAGACAGCACAAACATCCATGCCCGAGGGGGAATTCGAACCCCTGATGGAGAACGGCCCGGCGCATCGGTGAATAGCATCTCAATGCGCTCGGCCACTCCGCCGCGGCAAACGCATCTTTCAATTGGTGTTGTGTAACTGCATTATGCATGAATGTTCATCATCTGCATTAGTCGAACAATCAGGAATCCATTTACAGTAGGAAATGTATTTTTTTTAAATCGTACGTCCACTGTAAGGTGTCTTAACTACGCAAATCTATTACCAAATGTGTCTTTAGGCCGAAGCGCCTTAGTCCAAAGCACTTCTGTGTACCTTAACTACTCGTAGATAACAGGGGTTTTATAAATAAAAAAAGTCTAGAGTCCAACAATTATATTTTTATCAACTAGTTTCGGTCCTTGTTTTGGACCATCTTCAGGAATTGTAACTCTGAAATGTATCATAGTTACATTTAGAGGGGCTTCAATCAATATACATTAATGTCAAAATTAACTTGAGTTAATAAAGAGAAAATAAAACGCTGTTATACTCATCGATGCCGCGGAGCTGGCAGGTAACTTGGAGCCTTCCAGTGCGTCACTGCTGCCTGGAGCAAGGTTTACTGCTCTTAATAGCTGAGGCTCCGCCCCTTTTGTAAAACACGACAGGCATGCATTTTCAGGGTTGTAAAAATACAAATTAGTAAACATCCAAATAATATTGGAGTTAATTAAAAATTCATGACAATAAACGAATTTGCATTTTTCCATTGCATTAAGTTTAAAATGTAATGTACATGAAACAACATTCTCACTTCAGAGAAGGGCAGCTCGTTTTGTTCTATCGCGTTACGGGGGGGAAAGCATCACGAAAATGTTGCACGAATTAGGGTGGAAATCATTAAAAGAAAAACGTTATTCTTTGCGGCGTGATCTGTTCGCGAAGTTTCAATCACCGACTTTTAGTTCTGAATGTGAAAATATTTTGCTAGCACCCACCTACTTAGGGAGACATGACCATCCCAATAAAATAAGAGAAATCAGATCAAAAACGGAACGATTTAGGTGTTCTTTCTTCCCGCCGGCTATTAGAGAATGGAACGGTAGAGAAAAGTTATGAAAGTGGTTAATGAACCCTCTGTCAGGCACTTGAATGTGATTCGCAGAGTATCTATGTAGATGTAGATGTAGATAATGGATTAAGAAACAACGGTTTAAACTCAGCGGTGATTTGAAGCATTTGTAACATACGTACAAGAGCACGGAGTGCACTGACTCCGCCCGTAGGTTTGCACAGTATATATATACAATAACAGAATTATTTCGCAATACATCTAGAAGGTACTAGCTCTGTACATTCAAATTAAAATTACGACCAGGGTGGGTCTCGAACCCTTTGTTTCATTGTTCATTGTTGAACACTTTAACCGCTACACCATATGTTTTCGGACTTGAAACAATTTGACTCATGAAAAAATAAATAAATCTAAAAATTTAGAAAAGTAATGGGCAGGACTTAATGCAATGATCAACCGATTGAGAAGCTGTAACGCTAAGCGCAGGATCGCCGCACCGGTACAAAACCGATGGGTAATTCTTCTTTTGGGATTTTCTTGTAATTGTCCAAATATTAGCTACTTTTTACTACTTACATGGTGTCTTAAATGGCTGCTAAACGTATAAATCTGTAAATTCAACTGACTTACAAGCATCTTTTCTGACTCACGGCGAAGTTCTCAGAATATCTGTATAATTACCTCTTTTGTGATTGTAAAATGATGGAGACACATGTGAGATACTCCAATTCGATGTTCATTCAGCAACTTGCAGTTGTATATCTAACATTCTGGTAAATTACGCAATTTACTGCAGTTCGACTTTTCTAATTAACTAATACCTTTTTCTAGTATCAACAATTTCCAGTAAGTTCATTTACCTCCATGTCGGAACTGTCACGTAGCCTACTTTAATGAGGTGGCGCTATTTTTTGTGTTGCACTTGGTTCCGGGCCACATTGCACATGCGTCCCCTATTAGAATAACTAGTGTTGAGAAAGATTTTCAGCTAAGCAAGTTGATACCGATACAGTTACTCAAACATTTCCTGCTGCTGAGACTGCGTAACTGCAAATAGTAGCTTTCACCACACTCAGACAACAAAGTTATTTACCTTTGTACAAATCCGAACTGTTAAGTGCGATTTATTACACTTACTATTTGTGTAGTATGTGGTTAACACTGTCAAATGTATGTTAAATATTAAATTGTTTTGCGTCCGAGTAACTTTCCCCTTTTCCATAGCGCTATGCTGAGCTTGCAATGTGCTATCATCAGTTAACAGGTCAGTCTGCATTATACTTGGGTCACTTCCCTATCTTTGGATAAATTACAGACAATAAAGTTTGCTTCTTTGGCTGAACATACGTAAATGTTCTATGTGAGAGGGCAGCTTGCAAACGATTGAATTTACTGTCCATTACTCGACCCAAATTTAGCACTTCTGTGGCGGAAAATATCATGGGTTCTTTAATCTTAACGGATTTCGGACACTTGCTGCCCTTCTTCAGATACATTTTGGTATTCTGATACAAACATATATCTGAATAATGGTACTAAATGCCCGAAATCTTTAAAATCAAAGATAAAGTAATGCAACTGTTTGATCTTTTTAAATAGTTTTAAACATCACAGTTGCTGAAATGGTCAAAAAGCTACGTTTATTTGGTTGCCACACAGGTGATGGAGAAATAAATCTTTTTCCCTGGCCTGTAAAAGCAGTTCCGGCTACGTCCTGCGACCAAGTAGGTTACGAACCTATGCAAGACGTTTATAGCGTTGCCCCCCCCCCCCCCCCCCAAAAAAAAAAAAAAAATCTCTCTAATCTTTTTCTGTCGCTTCTTCGTGCAGATATTTATGAATATTCTTGCCTTAAACGAACTTCTTGCCTTACGTTTTGATTTCGAAAGGATGAGAAATTTCATTCATTAATTTAACCTTGGACTTCGTCAGTAGGTAGGTTTTCGAATGTAAAACTTGTTATTTTACTACTTGGAATCACACATATTATTATTCTCTTTGGCAGTGGCTGCATTATAGAAATTTGTTCATAATCGTAACTGCTATAAAGCAGTTGCTATTTCACACTTCAATGTTTATCTGAATCAAAAAATCTGTGAACACCCAAAATTCATTATCACCAGCCACCACTGTGCAGAAGGGACAAAACAGCAAACCATCCCACGACACTCAATGTATGTTCAAATGTTCAAATGTTTGTTAAGCTTATGGGACTTAACTACGGGGTCATCAGTCCCTAAACTTACAAACTACTTATGAACTACTTACGAACTAGGACGGCACAAATATCCATGCCCGAGGGGGGATTCGAACCCCCGACCGTAGTGGCCGTGCTGACCGTGACTGGAGCGCCTCAGTCACCTCGGCCACCGCGGCCGGCCACTCAATGTATAGCCAGTAAACAGCAACTACTCATTTTCGGCCTAGAAAGAGCTTTATCCAATGGTCCATACCACTAGAAGGCCAACCTGAATCCCCCCCCAGAGTACATGGAGAGTACTGACAGATTAAGGAGTCTTATTTCCAGCATCAAGATTGTTCCTAACGCAGCACAACAGAAGACGAAAACTTTTTGCAGAGGGATGTAAAAGAGGACAACTAGCTTCTCGACTAATCTGGCAGCTTCAAAAACATTTAAATCAAAAAAATCTTGACGTATTTACGCACATGTAGAGTCGATAGTGTTCCCCCGCTCGGCTTCCTCTTTTTGCCTCCTCCCTCCCCCCACACTCACATCACTCTCACTCCCCTGGTCTTGGAGACCTTTTAGCGCCCCTCTGCGAGTTGATTAGCTGACGTAGTTCAGTTTCTTTACGATAAATTAAGTAAACGACGCCTTCACGACTATTTTACTTTATTTACTCAAAAACTGCGGAAATTAACATATAAGCAACGAAACTGTAATGAACTAACAAAATACAATTCACTTTTAACGCCACCATTATCTGATAGTCTAACGAGTCTCAGGACGTGCTAAATTTATCTTCACTTCAAAGAACGACATGTCGACAACAGATAATGACTACTGACCCATGAGTATAATTCACACACTATCCTGATCACACAGATAGGTAAGACAGTAATGGAGAAGAAGCAGATGCAAGTACATACATACAAAAGATAATAGTAACAAATTGTAGGAAAATTTATATAATTAAATACAATAAGATTAATTGTGAAACAAATAAAAATCAGAAATTGACTTTTTCATGTTTACTTGTTTATCTTCTTTTTTGAAAACTTCTTTATTTTACAAAATTCAATTTATTCGCGTAGTACACAACGCTTGCTTGAACAAAGTGAACAATTCCAACAGTTGTTGCCCATCGACGTATGAAACAGAAATCTCGTGATAAACTACGCTTGCGTAAAGAATCTAAACAACTGAAAGAGCTGTCGCGCCTTTTAGTTAAATTATTTGTGTGTTTTTCGTCGTTACATCGACGTGTATAACCGAAACCGTGTGATAAATTGTGCCTGCATCAAAGGTCTGTGCCATGCGTAAAGACATATAGCGAAAAAAATGCTTTCTCTTGGGATGTGGGATAATTAGAATTTGCAGCAATAATCATCCCCCGTCCCAAAAGAAAGCATTTTTTCGCTCTATGTTTCACAGGATAAAAAAAATTCTCTTGTTCAGGAGGCTACTGATAAGGAAATCCGTACTATAATACAGTTAGGAATAGCCAATGGTTTCAAAGAATGTGATATTAAGAAAATGGGTAAAAAGATACTTTCACAATGTAATACCAACAGCACAATAAAAACTGAAAAACATGATGTTAAATACGCTTCTATGACTTATGCAGGCCAGTTAGCATTAAAAACTAGTAATGAACTTAGAAAACATAATGTCATAATAGGATTTAACACATGTAATCATTTGGGACAATTCCTCCGCCATAGTGTTGAAAAACCTGTTAACAAATTTTGTTTGGTGGAGTATACAAAATTAAATGTGGGACATGTGACAATTTCTATATTGGGCAAACAGGAAGGGAATTTAAAATACCATACAGAGAACATAGCTACCCCAGTCATGGCAGTGCACTAAGTACCCATTTGCGTCAAAATCATCCTCAACTTCTTAATATAGAAAACAATTTGCTAATTCTTCATTGTGAGAATAAAAGCACATGTTTAGACATTTTGGAAGATTTAGAAATTTTTGTGCATAGATACACCTTAAAATATCAACTGCTTAATGAACAAGTTAGCAGCACAAGAGACTGGTTTTTCCAAATTTTCGAAGCAACGTTTTTCAGTAATTAATTTTGAGGATTTCAGTTTTTTTTTGCAAATGTGGTGTTTATTTTATTTTTGATATCTGTTTAAAATGATGCACTTTATTTTGACCTTGTATCTTGAATAAATAAGACAACTGTTCAGCCTCTACACTAACTTCCATGTTACTCAAGTTATAATTTGCCATAGAATCTATATAAAATCTTTATTTTAGATAGATATTATCTTAATCACAACTTGTGTTTATTCTTATTTGTGAATACATAATAACAGTATTTTACATGACAAATTTGAATGCATCAAATCTAAATTTATGTAATATCGGTATGTAATTACAAATTATGTAAAACTATAAAAATATTTTATATGTTAATAATAAATTGCAAATAATTTTGTGTATATACTTATTGGCTGTATATGTATCTTATTGACAGATCACTAGATGACGTTGTGATTTGGCAATAAATAATCTATTGATAACATCTATTGATTATTCAAGCAATCTCTAGCAAGTTTAGAATCATTAAAAAATTATGATTATTCGTTACAAAAAGTGTTTTTAGTTTATCTTTTATTTATCCCCATGCAAACGTAGCATCGATTCAGACAAATTTAAAAGGTGAAAGTTACGTGTTTCAAAAACAAGGGGGCCGAGTGGTCTTGAGCGACACGTTTCGGATCGCGCGGCCTCCCGCGTCGGGGTTCGAATCCTCCCTAGGGCATGGACGTGTGTGTTGTCCTTACGTTAGTTCAGCTTCGTTTAAGTAGTTTGTAAGTCTAGGGACTGATGACCAACGTAGCTTGGTCCCATAAGAATTACAAACATTCGAACACTTTCAAAAACAAGGAAAACAGTTTTTTGCATTTAAAACCTGTATAAAATCGGAACAGTACACATAACGCCATTAGCTGAGCATTACTTTCATGTCAACCGACATGTTTTGCGAAAGAAATATATCGATTCGCATTATATGCCTGAATGCCAGGTCCGGTTTGTCGTTCAAACATTGCTGACATACTCTAAAGCGGGTCCCAGACTGTCAACGATATTGAACGTTGCTCTAGATAGCGAATCGACATGGCACAACATTAGTTTCAAAATCTCGGACTTGCCATCATGGTGGCTTCTTTGCGATTACGCAAGGAAATGCGGAAGCGTAGATGGATAAGTGCTAGTATGAAAACAGAGGGAATAGCCGTGCGAAGGCGCCTTGCTGCGGAGTGCCCGGCCGTTTCCCATTGGAGGTTTGAGCCCTCTCCCCGTCATGTGTGTGTGTTACAGTAATTTAAGTTTAGGGACCAGTGACCACTGCAGCTAGGTCCCGTAGCTTTCCAAACATTTGAAAAAGAGAGGAAGACTGACAATTGAAAATTTACAAAGAAAAACAGTTCTAGTTAGAGACTATGCAATCCACCCTGTTTGAACAATAAATTCTGATTTCAGTAGATTCGTCAATACATTGTGCAATATATTGCAATAATCTCCCCTTCAAACGATCAATAATATTGCACGTTTAAACTACTGCACTATCGAAAGTCTACAGGCCGCTTAACTTTAAGACATGTTATAGTGCTCATTCAAACAGACGTTCATCTGAGCTAAACCAATAACTTTTTACACCAGGATTCTCGCTCAAATAGAACCCAGGACTAACAAGGAGACCACGGGCGCTTATATCCCAAGCAAAAAAAAAAAAAAAAAAAAAAAAAAAAAAAAAAATCTTTCCCAGAGATATTACTTGTTGGCGTTAGGCAAAGATCTAAAACGTTCTTGGAGTACAGATGTAGAGAGGCTAGCAGACGACGATGTTCTGAGTATACTGTATACATTTGCAAAAGAAATCAAAGTTGTCCTTTTAGTATCACTGTTAACCACACACCCTGTAAATGTGGCATATTCAGAAATAAACTACCAAATATTGATGACAAATAAGGAACACCGCTAAAATCTCACACTGAAATCGTGACGTATTTGAAACTAAGCAGCAAACTATTGGGAACAAGAAAGAAATATCGGCCTAACCATACCCTCGGAAATTAGGAGATATTAGGAAATAAACAGCCAAATGAGAAGTGAATAGTGTAAATGTCGCTGATATTCATTTCACTTAGGCCTACCAGCAATTTAAACGTTTCCCTTACCTATTCTCGGAAATCTCAACATATTTACAACAAAGGTCAAATATATTTGTGAAGGAAAAACGGAATATCATTGCTAGTCCTATCATTTGCAGCAGTTTCATTCTCCGTTTTTTAGTCACACACAAATTTCCAAATCGATGATACTCATTCCTGACAGCATTGTTACAAGTAACATCGTGTACTGTGTAACATACTATTGTTATATGAATAAGAAAATCCCACAATATGTTATAAATAAGTAACTGCTACAACATGATACAAAGCTATACCCTATCACGTGACTGTTGCCAAAACAATGGTTCAGCTGCAGAGATGTTGGTGCCATCAAAACAGTGATCTCTATATTACCTGGATGTTGAACAACAGATAGCTGAGCGTGCCAGCCAAAGATGTTCACATTCTGTTTCTTGACTAATTACAACATGGCCGCTATGAAGTATTACAAGAAAACGAAAAGGAAATATGTTTCGATTCCGTACTCACGTGAGTCTGTTAGTTCATATATTGACATAAATTACAAATCCAGTGGTAATCTAGCAATTATTTGTCACGTATTAACTGATGTAAATTCTTTTGACTAATTATAACATGACGTACAATTCAAATTCGTGTGCCAAACTTATGAATGTGCAGGCACGCTACAGTTCTATGCTCAGACACCAGAGTTATACATCCAGGTTATATAAGGTTCGTTCCAGCAGCTGCCAGACGGCTACTTTCAAGCGCTAAGAAACAGGTGTTACTGCGCAGGCGCAGCTATTATGACGTAAAAACCCTTGTTTGATACATGCACTACTGGAACGCTTTTAGCACTGTTTCTGGATGTAGGCGAAGGTGAGTTTAAAGAAATAATTAAAATACTTTCCTTCCTAATAACGAAGAAGTGTAAACGAGAAATATCTGATCTCAAGTGGGATTGCAGTGACTTCGAAATAATCGAAAAACACACACGTATCACGTGATGGCTACCCCCCACTCTAACTCAGACCCTTCTGTGCATGCGCAAATTGGCAGCTTGACTGCGCCAGAAATATTTTTCCGGGTAGCGCCTGGCTGCTTGCGGCAACTGCTGGAACACCAGTCACACTCCAAGTAGCCAGAAGCGGGAGAAGGCGCTGCTGGAACACAAATTCAGCGTTGCGCATGCGCGTCAAGCAATCTGGCAGCTGCTGGAATGAACCTATAGAGATCACTGCATGAAAATGATGCCAAGGAGGTTAAAATAAGGGAAGAAGCCCTTAACGCTACAGAAGTGAAGCCGTTGTAGCCATATTGCGGAGTCAATAATTTTGTGTTAATAAGTCACAGTTCACCTATCTGGAAGGTCTGTATTTGTTCACAGAAGTGTACTATATCAAACATGTACCAGAAATGACAGTCGTTTAAATGTATGGAAGTTAATAGGGCAAGAACCACGCAGTGCTTTAATCTTCCTCATATTTCGTTGACTCCACAAGATGGCGGACTGGCTTCAATCGACAGATAAGCTTTTCACAGTAGCGGCGTCTCCCCTTATTTTATCCCAGTCTACCAGTATGTATGGTCGAAGATATAAACATATGAGAAACAAAAATTCCTGTTACGGCCACAGACATACATTACTAGACTGGCAAACTTACCTCTGTGACTGAAGCCTGATCCGCTATCTTGCCTTAACTCACGTCTAAAAGTTTCCGTATGTCACTACTATGATCTTGTGATACGATATGACGTTGTAAGCTTTAGTAAGTAGTTTGAATTTGAGCCAATACTTCCGCAATAATTGAATTCAGACGTACATTGTCGAATCGTGTTATGAGAAGAATGTGTTACATACGATTATCCTGGCGTCTTCGCGTGATTATGTTGTCAAACATGTGACGTTGGCATTAGCCAATCGTGTGACAACACACATATTTTGTCATGAAGCCTTCGTTTACGAGGGCAAACGAGAGTACATACAAGAACCTGTTAACCATAGAGCAGGAACACCATTATTTGTTTACTTCATCGTCTGTACGAAACACTAATCAAGGCACTAGGTGAGGATTTATAAAGATATTATCGTCCTGGTGAGGGCTTTCTACCGTTTTGTTGATGTAGCCAACATAATCATGTGAGGCCGTCGGGATGGTAAGTAAAATTTTACCGTTACGTACAGTTAAAGCAGACTTTAGTTATGTGGAAGAGACTCAGGAGAATATAGATATGTGTTGTCCACGACAAATACCACATTTATAATGGTCATGCTACAGTATTAAAGGAAAAGCCGAAGTTGGTCGAAACTGATAACCGATTAATAAAAACAGGAAATGCGACTCATTAGTGTGTGCATCAAAGCAGACTGTAGATTTTATAACAACTCTCAAATGAAAAAGAATACGTGTTATCCACGATAAACAACACTTTTATGATGACCGTACTACTGAAAGAAAATCCGAAATGAATGAAATTGGTACAAAATAATAATAACAGGAAATCAATGCAACTCATTTCTGTATGTGTCAAAGCTTACTCCAGCTGAAAAAATTACAGCCTAGTACAACACACGAATTCTCATATGTCAGAAGTCTAAAGACAGCGTAGTTACGTCAGTTCATTGGTACTTTTACGACTGTTTCTGTAATACCAAAAACGACTGCTTACTCGTTTATAGTACAGAAATATGGCGGCGAGACTTCACTGACATCAATGATACTGTATGTGACATTGCCAGTCTAGTAATATATGTCTGTGGTTACGGTCCATTCTTAGATGTCAGGCACTTTGGTGTGTAATATTTCTGTTTGGAGTATAACGATTCGAACATTTTTCAACTTCATTCGTCTTTCTGATAAGTGGGCATACTTTTGAGTGTAATTATTTTTCCTTATGAAACGAATCTCTTGAAGATTCTTGCAGTTTGTGGTTCAGATGTAGCAACAATTGCTGAATTGGTTTTTGCTTTGTTTGGAAGCCGTTTTCTTGCTTGTCACGTATTATTTCCACGTCTGTGAGGTTTTTCCTTCAGCTCAGCTGTGGTGGCTGATCTGGTACATTAAATGTAGGTATCGCATCCCATGTAACTTTCTTACGTTCCACACTCATTGATTTGACCGGAATGGTAGTGTAGATACCTTAACGTTCCTGAGCGGAAAAATGACTTCTTTCTGTTAAAGGTCATGTTTTTTTATTTAGCCATCTTTTGTTCTTAATATAAAATTAAATACTTCGTAAAGATATGTAGATGAGAAGAGAATCGTAAGTAAACTGTCCTGCAATGTACATTTCTTACTTTCACAGTTCACAGGGAACTTAATAAAGACAAATATGGAGTTATTTTGAAGTTAATACCGATTTTTATGGCACAACATACGTTCCCTATTGTAAAAAGTATGTTAAAACCAATATAAACGAAACTGTTTACACTCATCAGATATCTCATTCAGAAACGTTGCTTGCCGGCCACTTGTAGCGCTGTTATCGCTGTATATAACAAAAATCACTGGTAGCATCATGACCAGTGATCTCTATACTACCTGGATGTTAAACTACCGATTTTTGAGCGTGCCATCCAAAGATGTTCATATTCTGTTTCTTGACTAATCACAAGATGGCTGCTATGAAGTATTGCGAGTCTTTTACTTCCCATATTTACATAAATTTCAAATGCAGAGGTAATCTAGCTATTATTTGTCACGTACTAACTGATGGAAATTCGTTTGACTAATTACAACATGGCGGACAATGCAAATTCGTGTGCAAAACATATGAATGTGCAGGCACACTACAGTTATATGCTCAAGGTTCGTTCCAGCAGCTGCCAGTCTGCTTGACGCGCATGTGCAACGCTGAAATTGTGTTCCAGCAGCGCCTTCTCCCGCTTCTGGCTACTTGGAGTGTGGCTGTTTGGTGTTCCAGCAGTTGCCGCAAGCAGCCAGACGCTACCCGAAAAAATATTTCTGGCGCGGTCAAGCTGCCAATTTGCGCATGCGCAGAAAGGTCCGAGTTAGAGTGGGGGTAGCCATCATGTGATACGTGTGTGTTTGTAGCGTGTTTTTCGATTATTTCGAAGTCACTGCAATCCCATTAGAGATCAGATATTTCTCGTTTACACTTCTTCGTTATTAGGAAGGAAAGTATTTAAATTATTCCTTTAAACTCACCTTCGCCTGCAGCCAAAAACAGTGCAAAAAGCGTTCCAGCAGTGCAAGTATCAAACAAGGGTTTTTACGTCATAGTAGCTGCGCATGCGCAGTAACACCTGTTTCTTAGCGCTTGAAAGTAGCCGTCTGGCAGCTGCTGGAACGAACCTTCAGACACCAGAGTTATACATCCGGGTTATACAGAGATCAATGGTCGTGACTGTCTATGTTAGACTGTAACGTAACCTCATTTGTTAAAACTATTTATTTGTTTTGACACATAACTGGAGTCCTAGAATAATCGTGTGCAGATCGTAGAGTTTTGACTTTGAAATGGAATTGCGTTGATCAAGGAACCACTCGGATGACTGATATATCTCCATTTGTAAAATAAAATACTACAATACGAGAAACAAAACAAAAAAGAAATGATTTCTCCTGATTGGGAGTATGATAAACCTACCCCACGTGGCCCTGATGTTCTATACCTATCCTTTCGAAGAACTTTCAACCCAACCTTTCGCACAACCTAAGCTTATCGATTTGGTCAGAGATTTAAATCTCTTAGAACTTCTAGCTACAAACTGATATAAAACCTGATTAAAACGATGATTAGCTCCAACAACATGTGAAACATTTTGAAGATGTAAACACGTGCAACAGTATTTTAGGCATGAACACTGCAGTGGTATTACATGCCTTATTAACAAGTTATAAGCAGAGTACAATACAGATGACCAGGGTCTCGGAGAAATGTGATAAACATACAGTAAAAAAATAAAGCCTTTAGATGAAATATGAGTCACAAGGTACAATAACATCTCTCACACTTATGTAAGTTTCCAAAAAACCTCAGACCCTGAATGATGAACAGGGTGAGAGATTTCACTAAGACATCAAATAAACGGAAATGAGATATCAGGGACGACGAAGTACACACATGACACAGATTATTGTTGGTTACATCAAGGTGATAATAATATATGGTTTTCTGTTCCGCAGGACCTAATTGAGGAGTAAGACTCCATGGTCATGGAACAAAATGTTCAAATGTTTGTAAAGTCTATGGGACTTAACTACGGGGTCATCAGTCCCTAAACTTACAAACTACTTATCAACTACCTTATACTAAGGACGGCACAAATATCCATGCCCGAGTGGGGATTCGAACCGCCGACCGTAGTGGCCGTGCAGACCGTGACTGGAGCGCCTCAGTCCCCTCGGCCACCGCGGCCGGCGTCATGGAACAAGTCAATACATGTAGTACACAAGAATGGTAACAGAATAAGACAAAGTGAAAAGAACAATAACGAAAAAAAAAATGAATTACCTTATTAGTTCTTGTAGCAGCTTATTGCACACCTTTCTGCGCTAGTGTCGAGGTGGTGTGATACAAATGTAGATCCCATTTCTGTCTACTATTTACCGAGTGAAAGCTACTAACTCGTGAGAATAAGCTGATATTATTAACAACAAACGACATTAAAGAAAAAACTTATTGTGATGCCAGTGTCAAAATTCCCAGACTACTGAAAAGGGGTCGACATGACGATCGTGAACTTACACCACATACTGCTCGAACCGCCCGTTTCTGAGCCAAAAATATCCTTTTTGTTTCAGTCTAGTTCCCCCATTCCCATGAACCACAGACATTGCCGAGGTGGGGTGGCTTGCGTGCCTCAACGATACAGATAGCCGTACCGTAGGTGCAACCACAACGGAGGGGTATCTGTGGAGAGGCCAGACAAACGTGTGGTTCCTGAAGAGGGGCAGCAGCCTTTTCAATAGTTACAGGGGCAACAGTCTGAATGATTGACTGAGCTGGCCTTGTAACATCAGCTAATGTGGCTTTGCCACACAGTTATAGCTAACGGCTGAAATCAAGGGGAAACTACAGGCGTTATTTTTCACGAGGACATGCAGCTCTACTGTATGAACATATGATGATGGCATCCTCTCGGGTAAAATATTCCGGAGGTAAAATAGTGCCCCATTCGGATCTCTGGGCGAGGACTACTCAGGAGGATGTGATCGTCAGGAAAGACAATACTGGCATTCTACGGGTCGGAGCGTGGAATGTTAGATCCCTTAATCGTGTAAGACAATTGGAAAATTTAAAAAGGGAAATGGATAGGTTGTAGTCAGATATAGTGGGGATCAGTGAAGTTCGGTGGCAGGATGAACAGGATTTCTGGTCAGGTGAGTACAGGATTATAAATACAAAATCACAGGAGTAGGATTGATAATGAATAAGAAAATAGGAATGCGGGTAAACTATTATGACCAGCACAGTGATCGCATTATCATTGTCAAGATAGATACGAAGCCAACACCGACAACAGTAGTACAGGTTTATATGCCAACTAGCTTTGCCGATGACGAGGAAATCGAAGAAATATATGAGGAGCTAAAGGAAATTATTCAGACAATTAAGGGAGAGGAAAACTCAATTCTTATGGGAGACTGTAATTCGGTAGTAGGACAAGGAAGGGAAGGGAAGGTAGTAGGGGAATATGGCCTCGGCAAAAGGAATGAAAGAGGAAGCCGCCTGGTAGAATTTTGCACAGAACATAATTTAGTTATAACAAACACCTGGTTTAAGAATCACAAAAGAAGTTTCTATACGTGGAAGAGACCAGGAGACACCGGGAGATACCAGATAGATTTTATAATGGTAAGACATAGATTTTGGAACCAGGTTTAAACTGTAAGATATAGACTCTGGCCATAACTTGTTGGTTATGAACTGTAGGCTGAAACTGAAGAAACTACAAAAAGGTAGGAAAATACGGAGATGGGACCTGGATAAACTGAAGGAACCTGAAGTTCTTGAGAATTTCAGAGGGAGCTTTAGGCAACAATTGGCAGAAACGGGGGGAAATAAAACAGTAGAGGAGAAATGGGTAGCATTGAGAGATGAAATAGTGAAGGAAGCAGAGGACAAAATAGGTAGGAAGGAAAGACCTACAAAAAATCCTTGGATATCACAGGAGATACTAAATTTAATCGATGAAAGGAGAAAATATAAAAATGCAGTAAATGAAACAGGCAAAATGGAGTACAGACGACTAAGAAATGAGATTGACAGGAAGTGCAAACTGGCTAAGCAGGAGAAGCTAGAAGGCAAATGCAAGGATGTAGAAGAATGTATAAATAGGGGAAAAATAGATACAGCCTACAGGAAAATAAAAGAAACATTTGGAGATAAGAAAAACAGCTCTATGAATATCAAGGACACTGATGGAAAACCAGTTCTCAGCATAGAAGGGAAAGCTGAAAGGTGGAAAGAGTATATAGAGAGGCTCTATGAAGGAAATGAACTTAGCGGCAATATTGTAGAAAGGGGAGAAGAAGTAGATGAGGATGAAATAGGAGATACTATACTGAGAGATGAATTTGACAGATCACTGAAAGACCTAAGTCGACAAAAGGCCCCTGGAGTACATGATATTCCCTCAGAGCTACTGAAGTCTCTGGGAGAACCAGCCATGACAAAATTGTTTCACCTGGTGTGTAAGATGTATGAGACAGGCGAAGTACCCTCAGACTTTAAGAAAAATGTTATAATCCCAATCCCTAAGAAAGCAGGTGCAGACAGGTGTGAAAAATACAGAACCATCAGTTTAATAAGTCATGGTTGCAAAATATTAACACGAATTATATACAGAAGGATCAAAAAGCTGGTAGAAGCCGACCTCGGGGAAGATCAGTTTGGGTTCAGGAGAGATGTAGGAACACGGGAGGCAATACTCACTTTACGATTTATCCTAGAAGAGAGATTAAGATTAGGCGAATCTACATTTCTATCTTTTGTACATTTGGAGAAGGCTTTTGACAATGTTGATTGGAATAAACTCTTACAAGTTCTGAAGCAAGCAGGAGTAAAATATAGGGAGTGTAAGGTTATTTACAACTTGTACAAAAACCAGACAGCGGTTGTCAGAGTTGAAGGGCATGAAAGGGATGCAGTGGTTGGAAAGGGAGTAAGACAGGGTTGTAGCCTTTCTCCAATGTTATTCAATTTGTACATTGAGCAAGCTATAAAGGAAAGAAAGGAGATATTTGGAGAAGGAATTAAAGTTCAGGGTGAATAATTAAAAACATTGCGTTTTGCCGATGACATAGTAATTCTGTCAGATACAGCAAAGGACCTGGAAGAGCAATTGAACGGAATGGACAGTGTGCTGAAAGGTGCATATAAGATGAACATTAACAAGAGCAAAACTAGGGTAATGGAGTGCAGTGTAAGAAAATTAGGTGATGCTGAAGGAATTAGATTAGGTAACGAAGCAATAAAGGAGGTAGATGAGTTTTGTTACTTGGGCAGTAAAATAACAAATGATGGTCGCAGTACAGAGGATATAAAATGCAGAATGGCAATCGGTAGAAAATCGTTCTTGAAAAAGAGAAATTTGTTAACATCGAATATTGATTTAAGCCTAAGGAAGTCTTTTTCTGAAGGCATTTGTATGGAGTGTTGCCTTGTATGGCAGTGAGACATGGACGATAAACAGTGCGGACAGGAAGAGGATTGAGGCTTTTGAAATGTGGCGCTACAGAAGAATGCTGAAGATTAGGTGGGTGGATCGCGTAACTAATGAGGAGGTACTGAACAGAATTGGGGATAAAAGAAATTTCTGGCATACGTTGACTAAAAGAAGGGATAGATTGGTATGACACATTCTTAGACATCAAGGAATTGTGAATTTAGCGTTGGAGGGAAGTGTGTGGGGTAAAAACCGCAGAGGAAGACCAAGAGATGGATACAGTAAGGAGATCCAGACAGATGTAGGTTGCCATTCTTATGTGGAGATGAAGAGGCTTGCTCAGGATAGGGTATTGTGGAGAGCTGCATCAAACCAGTCTCCGGACTGAAGACCACAACAACAACAACCCCAAAAAATAACGCCGTACGTCATAAGCTAGTGAAAGTAAGCGTAGTAGACTACTTTTCGTGTTGAAAAATCACTTACTTCAGATATTGTTCTAATGGTAAATACAGCAGAATTTAGTTTTGGAACAAGATCCTGAACATGGGGTTTCCACGACAGCTTATTATCTGAACACCTAGAAATTTGAACTGTTCAGTCTCACTTAGGCCGGCCGCGGTGGCCGAGGGGACTGAGGCGCTTCAGTCAAGATCTGCACGGCCACTACGGTCGGGGGTTCGAATCCCCCCTCGAGCATGGATATTTGTGCCGTCCTAGTTCGTAAGTAGTTCATAAGTAGTTTGTAAGTTTAGGGACTGATGACCCCGTAGTTAAGTCCCATAAGATTTACAAACATTTGAACATTTTTTTTTCTCACTTATCATATGCCCATTGCGTGTAATCAAAATGTCAGCTTTCGTCAAATTATGTGTTATAAATTGTAAAAACTGAGTTTTACTGTGATTTAACATCGACTTGTTTTCTACAAGCCATGAACTTATCTCTTGAATTGCATTATTTGATACTGCGTCTGCATTACGAACTTCTTTCACTACCAAGCTGGTATCATTAGCAAACAAATATATTTTACTATCACCTGTTATACTTGAAGACATATGATTTATATAAATAAGAAACAGCAACTGTCCCAAAACAGACCCCTGGGGCACCCCACAACTTCATTGTGCCCCATTGCGGTAGTACGTCATAGTTATTTTCTACACTGCGTAGAATTACCTTCTGTTGCCTATTATTAAAGATAGAGGTGAGCCAGTTGTGAGCTACTCCTCTTATTCCAAAATGTTCTAACTTCTGCAATAATATTTTGTGATCAACACAATCAAACGCTTTTGTTAAATAAAACAAGACGCCTAATGTCCGTAGCCTTTTATTTAACTCATCAAGTGCCTCACAGAGAAACGAAAATACAGCATGATAATCTTGCAGTAGAGAATCATACGGCAAAGACTTTTCTTATCAAAACGGCAACGGTACTATTGAATTGTTCACGTTATTGTACAATAGAATAGAATCTGATGTTTTTCCTTTGACTTTTTTTTAACAATAGGATAGAAAATGTGTTTATTCATGGTTTGTGAATTATAATAATTATATAGTTCATACGAAAAGCATAATTACAAATTCAAAAATATTATAAAGTTTTGAGTTAAGTGAAATTAAAAAAAACTGATATAATACATTGCTGAATATGATGTAAAGTTTTGTATTAAGTGCAATTTTTAAGAATACTGTGAGATAGGCCTCTATCGAATTTTCATGACGTATGTGTATTCGTTCGTTAAGGAGGAATGGCACGTCTGTCTGAGCTGCTCTTTGATTGTCGCGGTTTTACTGCTGTGCGCTGCTAAGTGCTAAGTGGTTAGAAATGGTCGCCGAAAAGACGCATTAAATGAAGGCTCCAGAAAAGCGGAAGGATAATTATGGATACTTTTATTTGATTCTTTTTGATGAGACAAACAGAATGAAGATTTCACGTTGACAAGGTAAGAAAGCTTTTCGCTTCGTGTAACTTCTCATACAACCATTGTTAACAACATGGACAAGTCTCGTAATAATTCGTTTTGTGCCCCCCAGAGAAAAACGGACCTAAATGCTGAAATTAAGAATTGTCTTTTTTTTTTTTTTTTTTTTTTTTTTTTTTTTTTTTTTTTTGGCGGGGGTGGGGGGGAGGAACTGATGTGATTTTTTATTATTGTCTGAACCGTATATGAAGAAACATGTCTTGGTTGAATATTCGTGGTATCACTTCAAATCAAATTGAGAAAGAAATTGTTCATGTTTTGTGCAAACTTTTATCTCACGAAAATACAGTCTATGTCTTAAAGTCAAACCCATCTAGTATAGCCAAATTTCTTATGATTTATTGAAACTCCACATTTTTTAAAACAACAGTGTTAAAAATCTCACATTGCACATTAGTGAGGTTAGTAGTTAGATTTTGATTTCAGCTTTAAGTTTCTGGAGCAGTGTTGCCACTTTGCAGTTATATACGGACTTACACTTACAGCTTGCTGCTAGTTCAAAGATTAAAGTAGTTTTGTTATTGAAATGAGTGTTAGTTGAAGAAAAATGCTACACAGTCTGCCAACATTGATACTAATCAACCAAGAGATAATTTTTAATTGTTCAATTACACGAAAATAGGGTGAATAAATCCAACCACCATTTACAACAGATCATTATGTCTATAGACAGTTACATTGATACTTTCGCTTGGAGTTATTTTCATACAAGTAAATAGTTCCCTAGTCCAGAACTATCTATCGGATTTTTCTGAAGTATTTGGTTCTGGTAAATTTACAGGGCAACATTGGTATTGTTTCTGAAAGACAAAGACGGTTTTACAGGAGAGGACTCAGTCCTCTTGATAGTGATGTTTTTTTGAACATCACCTCCCCAGTTAATATCAGATTCGGATATAAGAAGTATTTGAAGTATTTAGTGTTGCAGCCAATGCCTCGGTATTGCGTCAAAGAGGCTCTGGATGTGTCGTTGGCGTTTACGCTGCTTCCACATGCCGAAGTTAATCTCTTGTAACAGTGATTGGCCCAGTCGTTCCGTAATCCTAGACTAGACGTTTTCTAAAGGCGAGAGATCGGTAGCGCAGAGAAGCCAAGGCAGAACAGCAGTCCGATGGGCGACGAAGAAGTCTTTCACGTTGCGTGCCATGTGTGGTCGCGAATTATTCTTAACAAGGTTATTAAAAGGAAAGTTGGGCCCGAAGCGAGGAGTGCTGCGATTGGCTGGCGCTGTGACGTCACCGTAGAAGCAAAGCAAGACAGTGGCAAGCGAGCAAGCGACTGGCAAACACTATTGACTGCTATACTCTATCACAAAATGATTTTAAATAGTTGATTTACTTGTTTAGATGTTAGTTACGGATGAAGAGTGCCACTGCCGTGATATCCGCTTTTGTGCTGCTGCTGCGTTTTGCATTTTTAGTTTCGTATTGAGAAAAGAAATCCTTAATCCATTGTGGCCCTCGGTAGGGCTGGAGGTACAGGATAGCAACAGCCTCTATTATGAGTTGCAACGCTGCCTGGTTAATCTACAAGCAAAGCTTTGTAGATGGATGCGCGAGCGGAATCCAACCCCAGACCATAATATCGGGTTTAGGACGAGTACGTGATGTGCTTGGCAACACTTCAATAGTGTCTCACATCGGTGTCTGAAGACAAACGTGGTGCGGCAAGCAGAATCAGAAGTCACTGAAAAAAATTATATTCCCCCAACAACACCTCCAGAACCTCTTTGATTCAATGCCGAAGTATGTAGTGTAGCTGTAGCGGCGCTTGTAGCCAACAATGTCCGCGACAATTAACGATTTCTCTTCCTTACTTCACATCAGGGCCGGCGCAAGGCACGTGCGGCTGCACAACACAGAGGCACATCTGCCGCCAGTTTTGCCATGTCTACTTCTTTAGAAGGTGATCTACTTTTCTACTTTCGGCTGGTTTCAAAACTGCAAACTCTCTTTATTTTTTAATATCCGCGAAAATTTACTTATTTATTTAAGGGTTATTCGCAGTCGATAAGGAACGCAGGCATCTTCATTATTACGGTGAAGTGCTTTTCATTTAGTTTCTCATGAGAAACACACTGTGTAGTACCTCTACGCGTTGAGGAATGAAAGGGGATTCCCGTAAGAGTCAATGGCAAGTCTGTATGCGGAGATTGTGAGATAGAGGTTTTAGGTAGGAGTGGTTTCATATATATAAGATGAATTACCAAGAGCCGTATTTTGCGTATTTCATTTAGTAACCTGTTTCGCTCCTCATTAGCACCACCTGTACGCTCCTTAACCAGTAGGTTCCAATCGTTATTTATACTTGGAGAGCCTGAATATAATATGAAATACCACATGGATGCACCAACTCGATCGTTTTAGGGCCTGTTGATGGTGGTAATGAGGCACCGAAACAGGTTGTTAAATAAAGAATACAAAATTACAGCTGTTGGCAAATCATTTACTACAATTCATCGCCCATCCGTTGTCCCACTATTCCACGTTGACAGTGTAATTTCAGGTAAATGTCAGGGAATTTAAAAAGAACTGGAATAGAGGTGCAGCAAAGCTAATGCAGTGAGTGCTCAGCTAAGATCTACTCTCTTCTGCAAGAAAGAAGTAAGTACCAAGACTAAGTTAGCAGTGCACCGCTCTATCTTTCGGCCAAGTTTGTTGTATGGGAGAAAAAGTTGGGTGGATACAGGTTACCTTATTCATAAGGTAGAGGTTACAGATATGAAGTAGCAAGAATGTTTGCAGGTACTAATAGATGGGAACAATGGCAGGAAGGTGTCTATAATGAGGAAATTAAAGGAAAACTGGGAATGAACACCACAGATGAAGCAGTTAGAGCGAACAGACTGAGATGGTGGGGTCATGTTACACGCATGGGAGAAGCAAGGTTGCCCAAGAGACTCATGAGCTCGGCAGCGGAGGGTAAGAGGAGTCGAAGTAGACCAAGAAGAAAGTACTTAGATTCGGTGCAGAATGATTTTGAAGTAAAAGGCATAACATCAGACGAGGCATCATTGTTAGCATTGAATAGGGGATCATGGAGGAATTTTATTAGAGGTACTATGCTCCCGACTGAACGCTGAAAGGCAGAATCAGTCTCTAATGATGATGATGATGATGATAATGATGATCTAAAATGCCTCATCCTTGAGATCTCTTCAGTATTGCCATCATTCGAAATTCTACTTTTTCTCCTTCTTTTTACCATTTGCGTCTACTTCTTTCCGTGGAACCAGGTTGGCAAAACTGGATAGAGCAGTTACAAACCGTATGTATTCGGTACGTAGTACCTACATAACGAGGGACACCTACAGTTTAACGTGGGTTCCGAACCACGGTGCTACTTGGTATTTTTCACATGAGCAATACTGTCAGAGGTGAAAGAAGTGGGAAGTGAGAGATAAAAATCTTCGCCCCTGGCGGGGATCGGACACGCTACCTTTCAACTTGTAGTTTGGTACTCTACCACTGTGCGTCGATACGAATTTACTCAGGCATACCATTTGTTACTCGCTTCTACCGTATCCATTCGAACACTGAAAAGAAAACAAATTCGGAGAATGAATTCTGAAATTCTGTTATAGTCTTTATGATGAGATGAGTAATTTGTACAGACGTCCGTAACGAACTTTAAGTGCAGATTGCGTAGATTTTAGATGGTTATTATTGTTTTTAAACATTTTGGATTCTACTTCTTGGCCCGTGTGTACAGGTTAATCCTAGATGACCTGGCTTCCGCTTTTAACGCAAACATACTTTTTATTGTATTTTTTACCTGTAAAAGTTTCAATTTAATGGATAATTATTTGTTTTTCATCTATAGTAAAAAGTACTCAAAAGTTATCACCTACGCATTTTCATACATGACGGTATTATCTTAACTGTTAATGTTACATAATAAGAGCACAACAGTTCCGCTGTTCGCAAATGTAGTGGTACTACTATGATCAGTTACACTGACATTCGGCAAATAATATTCCGATTGATTCTGACAGTCCAAGCCTCTAAATAAAATGTAGGAGCAATACTTAAAATGGAGGTCGCGGGTGGGTCTCGCTAATTTTGATCAATTTGTGTGCCATTTGCATTTTAATCACGAAGGAAATGGACTGTACTGATCCTTTCGGCATTAGTATAATTGCCACAAAAAGCAGACATACAGTAGCTACAGTATGGAAAATTTAAATTTCAAAGTAATATTAACAGTAACAGTTAAAAAATTTTCACGGTTTCAAAGACAGTGTCGCGGCCGTATTTGTGGTAACGAGAGTACCGATACGTTCGTAACGAGTACTGTTTCGTTTAGTAATCGGTACATACGGATACCCATCGTTTCGTTGCTCTCACAGCTCTAGTATTGGACAAGACGAAGGAGAGAAGCCGAGGAGATTTTTGTGACGACTGATTTCTTTGTTTAGCTGTAGTTGTGTTTATGTGGTCGCTGATTAAGAAAGCCATTTTTCCAGTTGTTGCCCTTATTTTTAAAAGAACCATTCTAGCCATTGTTCTGTTCTTTACGAATGAAAAATACAGTAGGCTATTCATATTGGCAGTTGGACGATGGAGTCAATATCGATCAGGCTCTTTTCTTTGCCTAATCTTGGTAAAAGAGGCGCGTCACAATTTGTCGTAACTCGCGATTGTAGGCTATAATATACACAACTGTAGTAGGGAATGTTTTTCAGTATAATTAGACCTTCCAGAATGGAATAGTAAAATATCTGGAAAAAATTCCAAATGTCCTAATTTTGGAATTGTTGGTAGAACGTTATAAATAAAAACGTTACAATTTACTTTTCAAATCACTTTCATACCAAAGGTTTAACACTAATGGCAGATAATTAATTTTAACGTACTTGGTAAACAATTTTACAGTTAATTTGGATCCTATAATAGAATTAAAAATATTAAAAATTCAAACAATTTGCATCAAATTTCAACCTAATTATGAGCTCAGTTTTTATTAAAGCAAGACACATAGGAATTTTCGACTTTACTTGCCACTGGACTTTCAAATGCATAAATATGAAAACTTGTGCTAAGCCGCGATTGCAACCGAAGTTTCCTGTTTCGTAGGCAGTCGCGCTAATCACTACACCATCTGCACCGACTACTGTCCTGCCAGACCCAAATTTCATACTCATCCACACACTATTCAGGTAGTGCCCTTGCTTATTATTACTCAGTACTGACGGCATTTCATAATTTCCCTATAAGTTCGAGCCGGTTGACCGGCCGCACTGAAGAGAGGATCACTGGAATATATATTTTCGAACGGCCCGTGATCAACGTAACGTTTAAGAGTAGTGTTCCACGCAGTGGCGCAGCCAGGATTTGATGTTAGTGGAAGAGTTATTTTTTCTAAAATAAAGCCTATTGAATTAATTAATTCAAGGCTTATTTTTACACTTTTATAATTTAACCAATTATACTACGAAAACAATTGCACAAGAAACAAAATGAGAAAGCTCGCATTAATTTGAAAATGGAAGAGCAGCAACGTGGTGGAAATGGATTGTATATTACAATCAGCTCGTAAAATAATTAAACAGAATCTTTGTTGGGAGCCAAAGAGAAGGTCTTTATAGTTTAATTAACATGAGACTCTATGCGTGAAAACAGAACTAAAATAACACTATTATTGTTCATAAGATTCCACTCGGTCACCGCATATGAACAGCATAGCAGTAACAATAACGACAGCATCCAAGCTAGTCATACGGCGGCATTAAAACCGCTCTTAATAAGAGCAGCGCACGTTCATAGTGGCGGCATGACGTTGGCGATTGATTGTGACGTTCACTTGTGCTTGGCAAATTATAGTTACGATGTGATTTATTACATGAGTACTATTTAAAATTTCCGGTGCCGACGTGATTAAAAAATAAATCGCGACTCTAACTACTCGAACAGTTTACGTCATAGTTCGGGAAATCTCTGAGTCTTTTAGATCTTTCGATCGACCTGCGAACTGGTGGCTTTTGCTGATGCTATCCAAACGATCTGTCCTAATGTTTCAATTCTAAGGGAAATATTAAAAAGCCGGCCTCAGTGGCCGAGCGGTCTGCGACGTGCCAGTCATGGTCTGCACGGTCGCTGCGGTCGGGGGTTCGTATCCCTCCCCCCTGCCGGCCGCGGTGGCCGAGGGGACTAAGGCGCTCCAGTCACGGTCTGCACGGCCACTACGGTCGGGGGTTCGAATCCCCCCTCGGGCATGTATATTTGTGCCGTCCTAGTTCGTAAGTAGTTCATAAGTAGTTTGTAAGTTTAGGGACTGATGACCCCGTAGTTAAGTCCCATAGACTATACAAACATTTGAACATTTTTGAATCCCCCCCTGGGGCACGGATGTTTGTGCCGTCTTTAGTATAAGCTACTTCATAATTAGTTTGTAAGTTTAGGGTCTGATGACCCATAGGTAAGTCCCATAAGCTCTACACATTTTTTTTAAATATTAAAAATAAAAGTAACTGAAAATCCGACTGGAGTATTTTCTAGGGTACATGTCGGGTATAACGATGGAAACTAATAAATAAATAAGATATTACAATTATGATTTTGTCGAATCTTCGAGTTTCCCATAGTCCTGCGATTTAGTAACGTCTGATGGAACTACAACAAAGATGAGCCTTGCCGCTATAATTTATTCTTACGATAAAAATTACATGCACTTTATCACGATTTATTTTGTTTTTTAGGCATTTAAATCTCGGTTAACTTCCCTCATTGTTCCATTTGAATGTTGCATTATTTTCAAACTGATTAAAATCTTGTATCGTGTTAATTTATTATTCTAATATATGGAATGGGATCACAATGCTCATTTGCAACCCATTTGGAAAATGGTTACACTTAAATAAATAAATTAAAAAAAAAAAAAAAAAAAAAAGTTAAACAAGAAAACGGGGGAATGGGTTCGGTAAAATAATAATTTTCCAAGATAAAACTTTCACATTTGCCCATTATCAGTAGAGGCTAAATGTTTATATATCCCTAGATAAACGTACTATGAGAAGTCTCTTATTGCCAGTTTGTTCAAACAGAATAGGCGTTTCTACAGTGGAAGGATTTAACGCGATTTCCCCAGTGACAAAACTGAAGCAGACGCAGGTCTTATTTCTGGCCTATCTGTAATCGCTTATACTCGCACCTCGGGAGTTAAATATCACAATACTGTATCGGACGCTGCAGCGTATAGCGAAATCTCGAGCCTCGAATGTCGTGTATCAAGCCCCAGTACCACTTTAATAAACACAACGATCTCATAAGAGACTTTACTCCTCATTAGCCATAAGAATGTTGCACGGGTGAAAATTTTCGGAATTCAGTCCTCCTGTTGTGTTGGCCAAGGACGCGCGTCAGAATGTACTTAGTGCCCCCATCACGAGGCGAACTGTCAACGGTAGCGGCAGCCGCGCGCCACGCGCACACTGTTGCCAGTTCGCTGCACAAAATGTCTGCTCGCCGTCCAATGTCCGAGAAGCGCACAGCCATCAACGAGCAGTTCATTTATTCACGCAGTAATTTAAATTACTACATCATTGTTAGTTCTTTCCTGTTCTTTCTCACATATTTGCTTAGCATATTATAATGCAGATACCTTAATATATAATAAATAGAGGTGTTGGGGCCTAAATTTCACTCTGCATCCAAAACTACACATCGCAAACGAATAGTGTTTCTATGTGTTTGTAGGTATCAGTCTCCCATTGTGCACTATGGTGGTAGAGGTTTGATAACGATAAGGGGGTGGCAGTTGAAAGTTAACCCCTTATATAAAATTCTACGTGTGGGTGTCAATATTTTGTTCATCAGCAAAAACTACACCATGGAGACGAACATCCGTCTGTGTTGTTGTAGTACAAAGTTTCCCGTTGTACATCATAGCAGTTCCGTGTCGATAGTTCTAAGAGGGTGGAAGATATAGTGGTTGAAAGTCATCAGCTTATATAAATTTGGACGGAAGACCAGCGACGACTTATGACACTGTAATAGCAGATAGTGTATATACAGCGAAACGTAATGCACATTCTTCAGTTGTTTTTCTGCAACAAGCGTACGAATAAAGAAAAATAAGTGCATATTGCAGTTTGAAAAGTAAAACTACCAAGAAAGATGCCAAAGCGTAATAAAGAAATTTCGCGTTCTCGATCCGTTTCTAAAAGACAGAAAACGGCGCTGAAAAGTAAATCTAACAGACGATAGTAACTTGAATATTTGTAGACGTTGTTTATCTCACACTGTAGACATGAGCGATTTTCGATATTCCCATTCATAAGGGGGTGAAACAGAAGATGAACGGTTTATTGAAAATACGTTGCTATTATGACAATTTTGAAGCAAGAAATTACAACACTTCCGATTTAAATTTTTGATTGGAATTTTAAAAACGCGTGTTTCGATATTCATGGAAATTCAACCATTAAGCGGCTGAAATAAGGGAAAATATTTTAAGGTTGCTACTAAGACTATTTTGATGCTAGAAATTTAAATTTGGGACCATGGTTAGAATTTAAAAAAAAAATGTGTTTCGGGATATTTTGAATTCTGCCATCAATGGTGCAATAGGGAGTGATAAGTAGCTAAATCTATGAACATTTTTATGTAGAAGTAGAAGCAACCAATGCAGACCATCCAGTATACGTGTGCGAAGCAGCGGGAATTAATCTAGTTGATTTATGTAACCCGTATATACCATCGAAAAAAGACACTATTTTGCCATAAGCGTTTCACCTTTTTTTGCAAGACATCTTCAGAGGCAATTTTGGTAGATTCTGGTTTACATGTGCTGTTTAGTGACTCGGGTTGTTGTGTTTTGGATTTTTCATTTCAGCACTTCAAAAATGGCACGTTCCTAGTGCGGAAGTGCTGCAATGAAAAGTCTAATGGAATAAAAGAAGACGGAAACACAACAACCTGAGTAACCAAACAGCACATCTAAATAAGCATGTACCAAAATTGCCGATAAAGGTGGAACGCGTATGGAAAAAGCTTGTTTATTTCACTTGCATACAGTGGCGTATGGTAAGGGGGGGCTGAGTTGGCTTGCCACCCCCTCCCCCCGAATTATGAATATAAAGTAACCACGATATCTGAATTATTCTAATGAATTCCGTGTGAAGGCATCGCCGTGGTGGACTGTCATAGTTTCCTGTGCTGGTGATGGGAGTGGGGTGTTACCGCTGTGAAGTTTGTGCGAGTTTTTTTAATAGCTATATTTTTATGATTTACCGTCAACAATTAAAAAAAGCCTGATCTTAGGAAAAAGTAAAAGGGGCTTGTGGGCAAATTGTGCTCTGAATATGAGCAGCAAAACTGATACAATATCATGGGGGTCTACTTAAAATTACTTCACTTTACCTTAATCTTGGACCACACACTCGAAAATATATGCTATATTCGCCACTGGTTGCATAGACTGGTTATATAAATAAATACCTGCACTGTAATACTAAGTCCTCGTTACCTGGTCAGTCAGTGTACTGTGTGACAACGATAACTGGACAACGTCACTGGAGATAACAGAAGCGGGTAACACTGATTTAAAATATGTTACTTTGTCTCCTAGTGTTATGAACGCTTATTGAATTCCAGAATGATGGAAGCTGAATTCATCCCTTGGGTATTTTTGTTGTCAAAAAAGTGTAATCATGCAAAAACATACCAAAAATCACCTAGCGTTATCTTACGACTTTCTCCGGGACTTTATTTAGGTAAACAAGGATTTCCTGCTTAAAAACAAAATGCAAGAATCGATTGAAAGTGATAATGTGCGTGTAGCTCTGAGCAACAATATTAGTCCTAGGTCTGAAAAAAGTTGGGAGCCACTGGTCTAATGCATTCTCATAGCACAGTGTCTTAAGATGGTGGGAATCATTGGAAGCGACAAAATAAGAAAGTAGAAATTTGGCAGATCCGTCCAAAGGAAACTTCGAGGTCAAAAATTAGAAGTTTATTATTCTAAAAATTCCAAATGTCATCCACGTAAAACCTTTTTGTCATTTTGTTTTGTTCAGTTCACTAGATTGTAACCAGCGTTCAAAATTTCACATATTTTGAATGCTGTTCAGTTAAGTCGTTCACACTTATTCTGGATTTTACTTTCTCAAACACAGTTTTTCACTTATATGGTAACACCAGTGGATAACACTCAGGCGTATTTACATGTTACTATCTTTGATAATCAATTGGTCTTCTGTACCTTTATAAGAAGAAGGGGTAGGTTTAGGGGCTTATTGCATATGAAGTGTCTGGAAACACAACCTATAGTGATACTGGAGAAACTTTGTTAAATATAATGTGTCTCGTAAATAAATAAATACATTTTGTGTGTTGTCAGAAAAAAAATTGTTGGCAAAAAATTATCCCTAACAATGCGTAGTAGAGTAATTTACACACGTTCTTATTGTAAATCTTTGTTATTTTAGTAGCTCCTAGGACGAAGGAAACAAGTTTCTGCAATAGGAATTTTATTTGGTAGAGCTAACTTGGTACGACGTTTCTCAGTTTTGCATCCACTGTAGATGTACGCAGGAGTTTTCTTGTGGATTGGCGTGGTTTCTGAGAATATTTTGTTTGAGAATATTCTTGTGCAAGGCCATGGGGTCGGCGAGAGCTGCCCGCCGTTGGCTTATCAGTCTCCACACGTCAAGGCGGGATTGCGAAATAACGACTGTTTGCTAGTCTAGCGCTTAAAGAAACCACCAAACACGCGCTCACATTTCCTATGTGTCTGTTGATTAACAAAATTCCTGTTCAGTACAAATAACTTTATTAGTCCTTGCATGCAAACTGATACATTTTTAATCACTAATTTTACGAAGCGTAGAATACTTATCGTTATGAGTGTTATTATTAGTTCCAAGTAAATAATTACTATTCAGCAATATTCCCTGATTTGACTTCCAATGCTTTTCTCTAACCATTAGGTACATCGCTGTAAGGAAAAATCGATAAAAGTTAGCCAATGGCGAGAAATCAAGAAATCATTTCTACAACTCGCCTTACGGACGTTTGAAACCGAATTTTTCAAAAGCAAATGGAAAAGTAATTGCAAGTCTTATTAATAAGTCTAATGAAACTATAAATTAATGAAATGCAGCAACCAGTTGCTCGTGGTTATTTATTTTTAACTTTTACGACCGGTTTCGGGCGCTTGAGCGCCCTTCTTCTGGTCTATTTTTGTACTGTTGCTTAATAAATATACATGCTAGTAGTGGAATCAACGCTAGCATGTATATTTATTAAGCAACAGTACAAAAATAGACCAGAAGAAGGGCACTCAAGGGCCCGAAACCGGTCGTAAAAGTTAAAAATAAATAACCACAAGCAACTGGTTGCTGCATTTCATTAATTTATAATCTGAACAGTTGCTGAAATGGATAAAATACTCTAATGAAAGTGTTGAATCAACTGAATGATAACTTTTTATATCAAATGAATAACTAACTCAAAACCAATCGCAGAACAATAAATAGCTACAATTTGCAGGACAAACTGAACACTTAAAGCCAACTACTGATGGTTAAGATAATGATGGAACTACTAAGCATCTAAGAGAAGGAATACTTATAAAAATTTTGAAAGCAATTAACGAAGAAAAAAAGACTGCCCGCTTTCAATAGAACAGAAATAGTTAATGAATACTTACGAGCTTACATAATTTTCAGCTGTATACTAAGCAAGATTTATTTAAAGACAATCAGAACCATTCGTATGCTAGAAAAGAAACGCAAATTAAATTGAGAATAGTTACCTTGGAGCAAACCCTAGACAAGATACCATAGACTGTGTGTGTGTGTGTGTGTGTGTGTGTGTATGTATTTTTGGGTGTGTGTGTTTCTGTCGTGTTGCTGTTTGTAACCAACATCTAACACATGGCCCTAGATTTCGACATTACAAGCAACGGTTTGTAACTGAAATTAAGCCTTGATTTTAACAATAAAAGTACTTGTATTCCCATTAGACATATAGTAGTAAAGATAGGCTGATTTCTCCACATTTACTAATATTAATGCAATGATAATCGTTTGTACACGTGTCCAGGTGAAACGTATTGATAGTTCTTTTTGCAAGTAACAGAATTACAGATCCTTATTGTTTGTGTTGCACTAAGAAGCTTTTCTCATATGATGACATAAATTGTCAACAGGACTATTCCATCTGTTCTTGAAGTATGTCATTTTTGGAGCAGATCTGATTTGTAGTATTGTACAGAGCTGAAAACGCACATATATCACTGATAATGTTTCTCAATGTCATTATTATCGAGTAAAGAGCCAGTACTTTGCCTCTTTTACGTATTGACATCACTTTATATGCCAAAAAACATAATATATGTGTAAAAATCGAATATTATGGCTACGAACCGATTTCAATTATTATAAAAGCATAACTAAACAATTTCACACATTTTATGAGGAAGCGTAAGAAAATTGATGCTGTTTATCAAACTGATAATTTCGTCTTCTTCTCTTAAGGAAACTACAAAATAAAACATTCACAGTGCAAAAATATATATTCACTTAAGAACTGCAAATCTTAATTTCGCCTATAAGTGAGATAAACTACAACTATCAGATCCACTACGTATTCTTGCTGATGAAGAAAACGGTTTTCTGCGACGAGTCAAGTGACTTAGATGTCGATTCCGTTCCACTATAATGACGTCATATTCAGTCTATGTAATCTTTGGTCTATGGAGCAAACAAAGGAGGAGCAAAACATCGACCAAAGATAATATAGACTACGCGGGTGTGTATGGTTTGAAACCATTGATCTCTATACTATCTGGATTTAGATGGGTGGATCGCGTAACTAATGAGGAGATACTAAACAGAATTGGGGAGAAAAGAAATTTCTGGCATACCTTGACTAAAAGAAGGGATAGATTGGTAGGACACATTCTTAGACATCAAGGAATTGTGAATTTAGCGTTGGAGGGAAGTGTGTAGGGTAAAAACCGCAGAGGAAGACCAAGAGATGGATACAGTAAGCAGATTCAGATAGATGTGGGTTGCCGTTCTTATGTGGAGATGAAGAGGCTTGCTCAGTACTTGTATTGTGGAGAGCTGCATCAAACCAGTCTCCGGACTGAAGACCACAACAACAACAACAACAACTATCTGGATATTGAATTTCAGCTGACTTAGCGTGCCAGCCGTAGATATTCATATTTAGTTTCTTGCTAAATTCAAACGTGACTGCTATGAAGCATTACAAGGAAAAGAGAAGAAAATAGGTTTCCATTGCGCTTCCATATCAGCCTACTACATCGAATATTGGATTAAATTACAAATCAAGGGGTAAGCTAGCAATTCTTTGTCACGTAATAACTGATGGAAACTCGTTTGCCAAATTTAAACATGGCGGACAATTCGGTTTTGTCATTACAAGCAACAGTTTTTCTTATTTACAACTGAAATCGAATACTGATTTTAACAATAAAAGGACATCTCGTATTCCTACTGCACATGCAGCGGTAAAGGTAGCCCAATTTCTCCAAAATTACTAATATTACTGCGATGATTATCGTTTTTATAATTGGTCAGGTGAAATGTATTGAATGTTAATTTTACAATAGACAGTTACGTATTCTCCGTCTTTTCGTTGCATTATGAATTTTATGCTTTCCTCTTTATATATGAAAGTGATTATCAAAAGGACTACTATCATAGCCAGTTTTGTCTGAGTTCATATGTCTCAAGCAAGTCATTTCCATTGCATATCTGCTTTTAATAGCAGTCTACAGAGCTTAAGATGAATGTAGACTGGTGATTATATCTGTAAAACGAGTTATAATTGTCGAGTGAATCGGTAAATTTTCCCACCACATTATTTTAATGTATAAATAGCCATTGTTTTGCTCGTTTTACGTTTGGGCGTCATTGTATGTACAGAAGACATACAATGTAAAGTACCGTATTGTGTATATTAGGACCGATTTCAGTTCTTGTGAGAGCCTAACAAAACATTGCACACTATTGTTTAGGAATCGTAAGAAAATTGATGCTCCTTGTCAAATGCGGAAAAATAACGTCAACTCCTCGTAAGTGACGAATAATAATACTATAAGACGTTTAATCGTTAAAATAAGTTACATACATAAATGTTTGTAAATCTATGGGACTTAACATCTTTGGTTATTAGTCCCTACTCCCTAGGCATACAAACTACTTAAACTAAGTTGAACTAACCTAAGAACGACACACACGCCCATGCCCGAGGGAGGAATCGAACGTCCAAACGGCAAACAACCGCTCGCTCCGCAGAAAGGCGCCTTAGACCGCTCGGCTACTCCACCGCGGCCACGTTAAAATCAGTGCTTGGATTCAGTTATAAATGAGAAGAACTACAACTATCCACTTGTAAAGAAGAAAACGTCTTCTTGCCTCCAAGTCACGTGACTTAGACGTTGGTTTCAGTAGGCCTATATTGACGTCATGCGTGGTTTATGTTATCTTTAGTCTATGGAGCAAACAACAACAAACAACTGAAAGCATTAATTTGACGCGATTATGTTTGGTTTGTCTACGATCTCTGTTCTCAGTGCGACAATTTTATTTCTGAGCATTCGTTTGTGACTTCCAAAGTGTAAATATGTCGCACTCTACGGTTGTTTCAAATATTTGTCGTGCAACATTGCGGCCTATCTATGACATCACTGATATGAGAGCCTGAGAGTAATAGCACGGGAGTGAAAGCTATATATAAAAACTGGAAACATACCGGGTAGTTCAGTTCCATATCGCTAGGGGCGCTAGAGTGATCTGGAAGCGATGTAACTGGCTGACAACAGTCCAATGAGAACTGGGCGGCTACACAGGCGGCTTCTTCTATTGTGGCGTTCTGACTTCTGAATAGCAATCTTTAATATCTTCGTCACAACATTCTGTACTATATTTCAGAGCCTTTACCTTGGAACGTAAGACAATTACTGCTAAAAATGTCCACAATTAATACGAAGGTATGATATTTAACTGACAATATTTTAATTAAAGATGAATTAAATGTCTTTTATTGTAGTATCAAATTAAGCTGTGTGATTTCCGTACTTATTTTATGTTTCATTAACAGCTATTCTAGTGAATATGATCACGATTTGTGTTTTTCTTAGGATATCCAACTCAAGAAATTCACTTTGAAATACTCCTGCAAGTTCCCTGGTTGTTCATCTGGATACTACGTTTGTTCATCCGAGAAAGTTAACAACAAGCATTTCTACAGATTTCCCAGCCAACCTCAAAATTTACTTCAGAAGTGGAAAAGTGTTTGTGAGCTGTCATCTGATGTGGACTGTGCTAGTTTTCTTGTTTGTGAGGACCATTTTTGCGAAAAAGATTTTATGAATGCAACTAGGCATAGGCTAAACAGGGTGTGTTTCCAAAACATCTGACAACTGCTCCTTGCATAGCTACTAATACCAGTAGTGGTGTTAGTGATTTACGAAGCACTAGCTGTGCCATGTCAGAAGTTAAATACATACAGTCTGCTAATACTAGAAGCGAAACTAATGCTATTATTGAATTACCCAGCACTAGTTGTGGTGCACACAGTAGTACTTTGAGTGATACACGTACAGTTTTCGTTCCCTCTCAAAGTGAATCTACAGATGGTGAGTACTCATTCTTATCTGAAACATCTTTCAATAAGGAAAGTGGTGTTTTGGGTACGGGGCTTTCGAAAGCAGACTTAAGTCCAATAAAATCCAAAATGTACAAGATTCATAGGAAAACTGTAGTTAGGCTATCAAAACTTAAAGCAAAGCTACACCATGAGAAAAGTGTACTAAAAACATTTCTTTAAGTAAAATAAATGTATTAATTATTTCTGCTTTTCGTGTTACAAAATAAAAAAAAAAAAAAAACACAGTAATTACTTTGTTTTCATCTTACTATTTTTATCCCTGTTTCCTATTTTACTTTCAGTTAATTTGATGATTTATTTGCTTTTGTCTTGAATCAGTTACACATATTAAAATATGTAGGAACATTTTGAAGGGAGTCATAGATTAATAGTTTTTTTTTTAATATAGGCTAGTTTTCTGAAATATAAATGTCAAATTTTAGATGACAAGCCTACATGCTTCACCAACTGTTTAGTAAGCTATGGAAAAGAGGATACCATATCTTTGGTGGCAGTATAGTAATTCTAACCATTAGTATAAAATTATTTCAACAGCAGCAGTGGCCACGGGGGGGGGGGGGGGTTGTCATGATGTAAACTGCGTACTTTATACACAGTTTACAAAACGTGAAATAAAAGATATTTAATTTGAATATTAAATGATATAACCATATTTATTAGGTAATAAACTAGGAATCCAAACTTTGTGGCGAGAGGGGGGGGGGCACCTTTGTTCAACAGTAATACTGCTAAAGGCATGTCCAAAGCTGTTTCATAGTGACTACTGTGAAGGTAAATTGGGAAAATGGTGCACCAGAAGATTGTCACATATAACTAGCTGTTTGTATAATTGGTACTGACGTCAAGATATAGTAGGCCTAATACGACAATTATTCGAAAATTTTGACACATTGTGACAAATGTTGAACATTAAAGATAGGTAACAGGTAGAACAACTGAGTCACGTTAAGAAACAATACTGACTTTAAGTATGCTTATAGCACAATAAAATTGTTTTAATTGATCTCTGAGTGTATCAAGGAAGATGCAATAATATACTGTCTGCAGCTTGAACGCATCTGGTAAAAAGAAAATACAAGAATTTTATTGTATTTGCAAAGACGGAGCTAAAACATTTCCAGTAAGTACTTAGCAAGTTCAGAAAATTGGTATTAGTAAAATTAAATATCTACGTATTAGAGCAGGGGACGCAACCGCAATGTTTACGTTCTTAGTTCATTTCCATATCACTTGGGGCGCTGCTCTCGTTCCGTGTTTCCATTTTTTAACACGGAGGTTGCGCTTCTCATTTATTGTTGTTCTGTGAGTAATTGACTGCGAATATGAAGCTAAGGAACCTGTTAGTACTAACGCAGTAGACTTGAACAATATAGTTACATTAAATCAGTTGTGTAAAATCGAGTATCAAAATTAATGTTATAACGTAGGTCCAAATTTTTGTTTCATAATGGCAGCTAGTAGGCCTACTTCCAGTGGAAAAGCGAGTTTATTGCAGTAGGCAGACATCAGTATTTAAAAATGCAAACAATTTATAGCGTTCAGCCATTCTTTGTTTTTGGGTTTGCTTTCTTTATACATGATACTTACATTTTCCTCGTATCACTGTTTGAAATTGATGTTTTTCCATCAAACTGAAATTTCACTAACCGTTACTGACACAGTGGAAGACAAATGTTTGGCGTGTTAAGCAATAATAATTGACGTTGGCTGTTATTGTGACACCGAATGAGAAAGCCAGACAGAAATTTCGCAACGTGCAGCGTATGCCGATTTCTGCGTCCTGGTCATTGATGTATCCAACAAACGGTTATAATTTCACTAAACAGTCACATAGTTCATATGTCACAGCCTGAAGATTTTCAGCTTCAAAGAAGCTAAAAAAATTGAGACTTCATTTCGTATTGATAAATTCCATTTGTAGTGCAATCTTACTCCAAGTTATCTAGATACAAATACGAATGGTGGGTCAACCTATGCAAGATAAAAACTAAAACTACTGTTTTTGTAGATAGTTTTAATGTGACAAGGGCAGGTAGGCCTATCTGTCGATTGTGTTACAAATACTGACGGAAAGTGAACAGGGAAAAATAGTGATTAAAATGTTGTCATTTATAAGGGACACATTTGACTTCGAAAGCTCGGAACCGCACTAAACCATGCTTGGAATAACAGGCAGTCATAAATATGACAGTCGTCTACGTCATTTCCATGCAAAACGTTGCATTGTACATCAAGTAACATTTTAACAGAGAGAAACAAAGCAACAAAATATTTCACTGGAAGTAAATTGTATATAATTTAATTAAGTCATTGAATCATTAGATATTCAATCAGCAACCCCAAAAACTCTCTGCTTAAAGTACTTATAATAGCACAAAACACACATCTGTAACAGTACCACACACTTGAAAGTGCTTATATTAGTCCTCACAGTGAAAATGCGGTATTTCGATGAAGTGGTTAAAACAAAGTGGGAGAGAACAATTTGCAAATCTCACTAAAGCAACGTTATCACAATCCAAACCACTTTGACATTCACGCAGTCCAATACAAAAAATCATACCAATTACATTTTCAGATGATGATGTTGGTCAAACATATTACAACACAGAGTTATATGTAGGTGCAGAAATTTGATTGTAAATTGTAAATCACAGAGAGAAGTTTCGTGATGAAATAACGATAATGTATCTACACTTGTCGTTTGTCTTACAAAATCAGTAATTCTTACGACATAGAGTTCATATTGTCAAAATAAGTAAACACCAAGGGGTTGGTAATATTTTGTTGTTTTCAGTGGCAAGATCTTCAGCGTAACATCTTTGTCTGGAAAACTTGCTTCTAGAATGGTACGTACGATATGTATGAACCGCCAAGGAATCACCAACAATGGGCACTATGCCACCGTCTAGTGGCGCTAGCAGACAAGTACGTAGGGATGGCGGTTGTTGCTGAAACGACCGGTTTTCTGTTGTACCGGTTCTTTTCATCTCCAGTTTAACCGCACTGTAAAAATTGCTCAAGATATACGGTTTTTTAAATAACCGGTTTTGGGTTTTTTATTGCTGTTATTTGCAGTAGAAACATATTTTACGGCCGAAACGGAAACCGTAATCGAATATTCGGTTCTTCTAGTTTCGGCCTAAACCGAAACTTGCGAAATTTAGTTAAAATTTAGGTAAATTTACTTTATACGACAAATCACTAGCCTTTCCATATTTTTCTAGATCCCCTCCCAATACTACACCTTCTTGAGTGTGTGTAAGCCTAGCCAGGAGTCCGTAGAAGACGATATACGAAGCATTCAGATTAACTGGCCTAGTATTTCCATCCGGCAGTTGCGAATATTGAGCCAACCATTCCGTAAGTTGGACTTCTGAGCCAGTGCATACGAATATCTCGTTATATGCACAATTTATATACATAAGTTACAGTCAGTAAATGAACTTCAACCAGTGCTGCAGAAGTATTTCAAAAAATAAAGTCACAGTTACGACTAACAGTATGATTGTTGTCAGTGTAAATTTACGCAAATTGAACTGTGTACCACACGATCAAAGAATGTTCAAATGGGTGTTAGTTCTTATGAGACCTAACTGCGTAGGTAATCGGTCCCTAGACTTAAAAACTACTTAATCTAACTTAAACTAACTTACGCCAAGGACAACATACACACCCATGACCGAGGGAGGAGGGAGGACTCGAACTTCCGACTGGAGCAGCCGCACAGTCCGTAATATGGAGCCTCAGACCGCTCGGCTACCTCGCGAGGCAACACATGATCAATGTTACTTAAACCTATACTAGTTATTAAAAAAGCCCCTCGCTTTCAAGGAATCACATTAATAAAACTTGTTAGCATAGCAATATGATAATACATTAAAAGTTATTATTCCAAGCTTACATAATAGGTATATGAATCGAATTTACCTTCTCTTGCAAGAAACATTTTGGATGCTTTCTCCTTAAATGACACAGCATGTTTGTAGTACTTTCACACGTTTTCAGCTTTTTAAAGCAAATGCAGCATTGTACCTTACTGCTCCCGTACTCCGTGAAGTACTTCCGCACTGGGGATGGTGCCATTTAAAACACAACCGAAGTCTGGCGATGACAGCAAGTAACTGCCGCATGACCAGACGGGGGCAAGTCTCGTCCACTGCCGGTGCACGCGCGTCGCCTAATAGGCCGCGCCACACGGCAACAGGTGCATCAATGCCTCAATAGCTGCACCTGTCCTTAAGTTCTTATGCCACGCGTTTGTTGCGCGTTTCTGACTGCCGGGATTGTTCTTCATTTATCACCGATTGCTTTTCTTAGTTACTGAGATGACCTAATATTTCACAGCAGTGTAAATTTTAGGAATAGCCGTAAATATTGGGGTCTACTAGTTTTAATGTTTAAAATTAATTACAAAAAACACAATCTGAACCACTACTACAGGAAGTAGTCGTACCGGTTTTTTTACTCGGTTCTTGGCAATAATTTAAAAAAAAAGACTGGTTACATCCGACACCAAATAAATGCCGACAAAAACCGGTTATTCAAAACTAAAATACCGCTATCGACTTCAACCGGTCGGTTTTTCCCACCTCTACAAGTACGGCGTTTTGCATGGAAATGACGCACATCGCTGTTTTTTTTTTTGATTATTTTTTTATATTACTGTTTGTTTCATGTGGATCCGAGTGTTCGAGGTCAAAGATGACCCTTTTTAAGAATAAACGAAGCCACACGTCTTAATGAGTTTACGATTTAACTTGTCGGAAATAATTATCTTATTGGGCAAAAAAATGTTTCTTTTCTTTAATAATACTCCTTCACCATTTTGAAGCTCTTAACAACAGCGAAAATATGCGTTATCGTCTTGCCTACAATTCAGGTTAAAATATAGATCAATAATGTTAATCATAGCCACAAGCATCAGATAGATATTTCAGAAATGAGCACATTTGTTGCTTCTGCCAACATTATCTTTCTCCACACCCTCCTCTGTTAATAAACATGTTCACTTCCTCCACAAACTGTTGTTCCTTCTAGCGTATAATGTTATCGCCTCCTATGTCCTTACGTGTGACAAATGTTGTAATACGTCCGGAGAAAATGCCATTTTCAACCTTGTGATGGTCTATAAAGGAAATGGACGCTTTGAAATTGACCAAACCAACCACTTTAGCCCCTTCTAGTGCTCATATTTGCTGATGCCAATAGTGTACTATACCTCCTTGCACCATCAAATTACGATATTACATACTCTTTTAAACATGACTGCGTCTCAGCAACGGTTACATGATAGCAAATTAATAATCAGCCAACCAGTTGCAATAATAGTTGTTTAATAAACTTGAACATAGTTTCGACGGACATAAACCCGTTTTCTTCAGAAATACATGTTATACCTATAGACAATGTGACATCATAAATTACAAATTCATAATCATTATGCCTGAAACATGCGTCATACCAAGCCTATCGTCTAAAACAAAAAATCAAAAATGTTCAAATGTTTGTTAAGCTTATGGGACTTAACTACGGGGTCATCAGTCCTTAAACTTACAAACTACTTATGAACTACCTTATACTAAAGACGGCACAAATATCCATGCCCGAGGGGGGATTCGAACCCCCGACCGTAGTGGCCGTGCAGACCGTGACTGAAGCGCCTCAGTCTCCTCGGCCACCGCGGCCGGCTCGTCTAAAACATTGTGAAATACAAACCAGAATAAAACTGTTACTTACTAGACTGGCATATCACAGTAATTGGACATCCCAATGATTTAAAGAATGTGATTTAGAGTGAAAGATACGTCAGCGCATTTGGAGTCATTCACGCTTACTGATTTGAAGCAAGAAGCGTGCATACCAGGAACGGTGGCTCATGCGCTTTGGAACATAAAGGTTCATTGGCTTAAGTAGCCATTGAGAGAACGTACATTGAATTTATATCGATGTCAATAAATAGAATATTTGGAAAAAAGGGGTTGGGAAGGTTGAGGGAAACTATGGAAACATCTATTACAATGGTCAATTGTAAAAATATGCGGACTAACAAATACTGTTGAAATACATTGCGTAAACGAACAATGATAATAGAATAGTGTACCTCTCACATCGAAACCTTCAGTACCAACCGAAACTTCTATATAATTCGTGCTATGTGCCGCCGTTCAGGAGATCGTGCGTAAACTAGCCTATAATAAGTAACACCTAACCTACGGAGTAGAGGAAAACCATAACTGTGAGAGTTTATCACGTTGTACTTCCGTGGGTTAGTTGGGCCGGGCGCCGTGGCTCAGCGCGCCCGGTCAAAGTCCTCTGTAAGAAAAGAGCTAAGACGAAACCTGGTCGGCCCTTGGATTTTTTCAGTCTGCGTTTTAACCTATCCTTCACCTCTCAACGATGTGAGGAGTCGCCAGAAACGACACGTGGTTCGGATTCCACGTTAAGCTGTAGGTCCCCTTTCCCCGGTTGGATAATTGGGGTAGGCTAGGATAGGGATGGGAAAAACCGACCGGTTAAAACCGATACCGGTATTTTAGTTTTGAATAACCGGTTTTTTTCGGTATTTATTTAGTGTCGGTTGTAACCGGTTTTCTTAGTTATTGCCAAGAACCGGGTAAAAAAACCGGTATGACCACTTCCTGCAGTAGTGGTTCAAAATGTGTGTGTTTTTTTTTAATAATAATCTGATGATGACTGACGAAATGTGCCGAAAGCGGCCATTTTTATAAATGAGTTTTCGTGACTACTTTTACTGTTGGATATTAAAGAACAGAGTGGTGTTAGCTCCTCAACACGTTGGTTAAAACTTTAAATGTATTATATTGTTATGCTAATAAGTTTATTAATGTGATTGCTTGAAAGTTAATGTGGTGCCTCGCGAGGTCTGAGGCTCCATGTCACGAACTGCGCGGCTGCTCCAGTCGGAGGTTCGAGCCCTCCCTCCTCGCTCGGTTATGGGTGTGTATGTTGTCGTTAGCGTGTTAGTTTAAGTTAGATTAAGTAGTTTGTAAGTCTAGGGACCGATGACCTAAGCAGTTAGGTCTCGTAAGAAGTCACACCCATTTGAACATTCTTTGGGCATGTGGTATACAGCTTTACTAGTTCAATTTGTGTAAATTTACACTGACAACAATCATACTGTTAGTCGGAACTGTGACTTTCTTTTTCGAAGTACTTCTGCAGCACTTACTGAAGTTCATTTACTGACTGTAACTTATATATATTTATATATATTGTGTATATAACGAGGTATTCATATGCACTGGCTCACAAGTCCAACTTAAGGATTGGATGGAAATACTAGGCCAGTAAATCTGTATGCTTCGTATATCATCTTCTACGGACTCCTGGCTAGGCTTACACACACTCAAGAAGGCGTAGTATTGGGAGGGGATCTTGCAAAATATGGAAAGACTAGTGATTTGTCGCATAACGTAAATTTACCTAAATTTTAACTAAATTTCCTAAGTTTCGGTTTGGGCCGAAACTAAGTGAACCGAAAATTCGATTACGGTTTCTGTTTCGGCCGCAAATTATATTTCGGTAGAACTCTGCTGGAAATAATTGCAATAAAAAACCGAAAACCGGTTATTTAAAACCGGTTATTTAAAACCGGTTATCTTGAGCAGTTTTTACAGTGCGGTTAAAATGAAGGCGAAAAGAACCGGTATAACGGAAAACCGGTTGTTGCAGCGATAACCGCCATCCCTAGGCTAGGGACATGCACGTCGCCGAAGTGGCATCCAATTGAGTTGCCAATGAGCCACACGAAATTATTATAACGAACAATGAAAACGACCTCAAATCATAGATCTACCTGAAGGGGGAAGAAAAGTTGGTAGAGCGTTAGTTCATCGAACAGAGAGTTAGGTTCAAGCCCCGCCTCGAGCCTTTTTTTAATTTTTAAGCTGTAGTACGTTGGAAATTGTTAAGAGGGGTAACGTGTTCTTCACATGTGAAAGGACTGTTTGGATTTTATAGCAATGCTATAAAATCCAAACAGTTCTTTTACATGTGAGAACACATTGCCCTTTTAACAATTTCCAACGTATTGCAGTTTAAGAATTAAAAAAATAAAATAATAAAAGGCTGGCTGGCTCCAGCAACTAACCCACGGTAACGCAACCTGATAAGCTCTCACAGTTACGCTTTTCCTCTAATCCGTAGGGTAGGTGTTATTTATTGTTATAATTTACGTACATTCTCCTGGACGGCAGCAGATAGCACGAATTGTACAGAAGTTTCGGTTGATACTCTATCGATATAACGTTTGGTACCGATCTGGTTGTTTGGGTGTCAGATGAATAAAAATAACCAGGATTAGTACATGGCTTATAGTATGGTGACGCAAATGTGATAAAATGGATGTCATGTCAATTACAATGGAGAATTAGAAATGTAAATAAAAAGAAATATTACAGTTGAAATTTTACATTAGAAGACGTTTGATTCAGCAGGAAATATTTCCCAAGAAAGGAATGGATATGAATTTCTTAGTATTTTTGCTGTCACTTGAAGAAAAACAACAATATTTCTTTTCTACAGGCAACACTCTAAAGTGAAAATTGTTGCACACAGTGAAAAATAAAGGTGATTGGTTTTCTAATTCAGGAGTCTATAATATGTTAGCACTGTCCGTGTTACTACATTGGCCAAACAGGTTAAGCCGTGAAGATAAATTACAAAGAGTACTTATAAGGAAAGAAAGGAGCGAACGTCCATAACTCTACGTTTGCAGAACACTTACTGATTGCCAACCACACGCCGAAAAAGTGGAAGACACAATCATTTTACACAGAGAAGTTAAAGGATGAAAGCTTCATCTTTGGGAAGAACTAGAGATCTTCAAACATCTAGAACTCAAGGATGGCAGTTTACTAAATGATAGTTAAATCTCGCCTGTAGACAGTATTTTGAAGGCTTAAAACCCATACTGCTCACGAAATCATCTTACAGTTGCCGGTAGCCTTTGCGATTTTTCATTTCCTCAAAAACCTAAAACCTGCTTACATTTGTAATTCCTCATTGTAATTGATATGCTATCCATCTTATCTCATTTGCGGCACCATACTATAAGCTATGTACTAATCAAGTTTATTTTTAGTCATCTAAGAGGTACACTTTTCTATTATGATTGTTCGTTTACGCAAAGTTTTCCAACAGTATTTTTAGGCAGCATATTTTTACAATTGATCATTTTAATATTAGTTTCCATAGCTTCCATCAATCTTCTCGCCCTATTTTTATCCAAATACTCCATTTATTGACATCGTTATAAATTCAACGTACGTTCTCCCATGCGCCACCGGTACTGGTATGCAAGCTCCTTGCTTCAAATCAGTAAGCGTGATTGACTCCAAATGTGCTGAAGTCCAAATCACGTTTCCTAGATCATAGGGATGTCCAATTACTGTGATAAACAAGTATAGTAAGTTTTATTGTGATTTGTATTTCACAATGTTTTAGACGATAGGCTTGGTATGACGCATATTTCAGGCATAATGATTATGAATTTGTAATTTATGATGTCACATTGTCTAAGGTACAACATACATTTCTGAAGAAGACGGTTTTATATCCGTCCAAATCGTACTCAAGTTTATTAAACAACTATTATTACAGCTGATTGGCTGATTATTAATTTGCTACTCTTTGATAATGTGTAATTGCGACAGTCTGTTCTCTTTGAATCGAGCACCTGCTTCCTAGGCACATAATTTAGAATTACTGTGTAATTTGATTTACTTTTGATGCACTTATAGCGCTTCATGAGTTTGATATACGAATTGAAGCCACGATTCTGTAGGCCACATAAATGTTCTCTAGTACGCTGTTGTCAATACCTTTTAATACACTGGACCTTATCATTTTTCGTGGCGAGGGTTCGTACTCACTGCGTCTTGTTGCTGTTGGTCTGGAGATGAATGTCGTGTACTGCTTGAAGAGCCACCTTCGGGTTCAAGTTCCTGCTGTCCTTCAAAATCTGTGTATCTATTCGTTTTGTTATTGTAAACATGGTTTCATTCCGTTCCGAGCATTCGAGGTCAAAGGCGTTTCTTGTTAGTCGTAAATGTGTGCGCCATGTTGTATTACGTACTGAATTAGTACTGTCATACAGAATCGAGTTAAATTTGTTGCATTTAAAATCATACACATAGTTGTTTCGCGCTTTGCGGATGAGGGTCACCAGAATATTTTTACATGAAAAAGGGGGGGGGGGAGGGGAGGGGACAATATTCAAAAAGGTTGACAAACACTGCTGTAGAGGGAAGTGTGGGGAGGGGGGGGGGGGTTAAAACCAAAGAGCGAGACCAAGTGCCGTAAGCAGATCCAAGTCTATTTGGGTTGCTAATTTTATTTCATGATGACGAGGCTTGCGCAAGGATAAGGTAGCGTGAAGAGCTTTGTCAAACTTCAGACTTCAACAGCAGCAATGGACTGTAATTTGTATACAACTGTTAGTCAATCGTAGAACTTTACGAACGATTGAAGCACATCATACATACGTGACAGTGTGAAAAGAATACGTTTCTAGAGAAAATTGACCATTTCTCAAAACTCAAATGTTAGAATATTTGTTATGCTATTGGACCAAACAGCTATGGTCATGAGTCCCTAGACTTACAAACTACTTACACTGCCGGCCGCAGTGGCCGAGGAGACTGAGGCGCTCCAGTCACAGTCTGCACGGCCAGTACGGTCGGGGGTTCGAATCCCCCCTCGGGCATGGATATTTGTGCCGTCCTAGTTCGTAAGTAGTTCATAAGTAGTTTGTAAGTTTAGGGACTGATGACCCCGTAGTTAAGTCCCATAAACAAAAAAAAAAAAACAAAAAAAAAACAAAAAAAAAAAAGCTACTTACACTACCTTACAATACGGACCACACACACACACACATACACCTATGCCCCAAGGGACGACTCGAACCTCCGGCGGGAACGACCGGCCAGTTCATAGCATGACGCCTTAGACCACGCGGCGATTCATCTACCTCCTTACACTGCTTTAGAGGGAAGTGTGGGGAGGGGTTTTAAAATCAAGGAGTTAGACCAAGTGCCGTAAGCAGATTCAAGTCTATTTGGGTTGCTACTTTTATTTCATGATGACGAGGCTTGCACAAGGATAAGGTAGCGTGAAGAGCTTCGTCAAACCAGTCTTTGGACTGAAGACTTCATCAGCAGCAATGGACTGTAATTTGTATACAACTGTTAGTCAATCGTAGAACCTTACGAACGATTCAAGCACATCATATATAATTGACGGTGTGAAAAGAATACGTTTCTTGAGAAAATTGACCATTTCTCAAAATTCAAAGGTTCAAATATTTGTAAAGCTATTGGACCAAACAGCTATGGTCATGAGTCCCTAGACTTACAAACTAAACTACTTACACTACCTTACACTAAGGACAACACACACACACACACACACACACACACACACACCTATGCCCGAGGGACGACTCGAACCTCCGGCGGGAACGGCCGTCCAGAAACGCCTTAGACCACGCGGCGATTCCGTGCCGCAAAAAAGTACCTTGGACAAGGCAGTGAGTACACATAAATTTAAATAGAACTGCTGAGTACATGTGGTATGGCAGAGATGGCAGTAGCCGCGCAGCACGTCGGCGAAGGCAACAGCAGGCGGCGCGGCGCGACGGTCGGCTGTCGCTGCGCGCACGGCGCACCACGCCAGCTGATAACCGCCTCCGGACCTGCGGGTTGACACTCGGCGCAAACACGCCGCCTCTAGTCCACTCTCTCACATATCCCACAGTTATGCTACGGCCACACGAGTGTGTTTTTCACGCGCGTTTCTGCCGGAATTGTGGCAACACGCGGAGCTCAGAAAGTGGTGGCCACACTGCCGCCTCTCTCACTCGGCGTCAAGCCAAGCGAAATCCCATTAGCAACGCGTCCGTGCCAGCTGCGGCAACATTTAATGTGCGCAGTTTAGTATCAACTACTGTGGGAGTGCAAAATTACGGCAGAATTGACTTGCAGAATGGAAAGTATTCCTGTACATGGGACAAAAGGAATGAACAGTGGTAAAAGTATCAGAGATAATTTTGCTGATTATTTCTGTTCCCCTCAAGGATCTGTACTATGGCAAGATCATTATGTGAACAACATCGAATGAAGACTAGTTTTTGTGGTCTAGAAATTGGCTAGTTCATATTTTATACATGAATAAACTACATCATATTTACTGTTTGTAATTACCTTGATCTGATTTTTGCTTCTCATCCATTCCATCCCACTTTTCTCCGAGAACGGATGCTGCGACTGCTCGCCATGACTCTCTCTTTTTTTTTCTCTGTTTTTGTATTCCTGATCCCTTGTATTGTACAGCCACAGATGTTTCTGCACTTCCATAATAATGATTTCACTGTCCAGAGGCTCCATTCTGACACGTTATAGAAGACGGCCACTGTGACAATGAAGCGAGGGTGGTACAGTCTGTCAAAATAGCGAGCTGCCGAGTCCCAGCCCATTAACTCAGCCAGCTACGTCACGAGAACACCTGCTTACAGGCTGTCCCACAAGTTTCTCCAACAGGCGTGCAGTATCCCTTGCCAAATCAGTGATGACACATTGCCCTATTATACTAATATAAATAACGCTATATTATATATACTACACTTATATAAATAATACTAATATAGATAATGCAAAAACGCGCTCCGACCTAGTAGACAGGCAGTCACCCTGTACTGGCCTTATTCCTAGAAGGCGGCAACCCCCAGGAGGGTGGTAAAACCGCGGCGTGCCTCCCGCTCGTGTGGCCAGCTACAGCGGCCAGCGTGAGAAACACGCAGCATGGATGGAGCCCAGTACAGCGCGTTCGCGCGTCGTGCACGTAGTTTTAAGTCTGCTGGCCCGCGGCGTGCGGAAACGCGTCGTGTGGCCAGCCCCATTCTGCAGGCAGCGGCCCATAATGTCGGCGTCAAGTCAAGCAGAAACGCGCGTGAAAAAAACGCTCGTGTGGCCGTAGCCTTAAGCGTCGCGCTGCTCACTCCTCTCCGTTATCTCTATACTTATAAGACGCATTTGTTGTCTGTCTGTCAGTTCTCTTATAACTCAAGATCCAGAAAACGAAATAACGTGAAATTTGGTACACACACACAAAATTACATAGAGAAGGTTCTTAAACAGGTTTTGTTCCATTTATTATATATATATATATATATATATATATATATTTTTTTTTTTTTTTTTTTTTTTTTTTTTTTTTTTTTTTTGGGAAAAACCGACCGGAAAATTTGAGAAATAGTGAAAGTATGTTTTCAATGTGTCCGTGTAAATCTATATCTTCGCACTGATCTTGAGGAAATTTGGCACAATTGACCTTCAAAACCTTCAAAACATACATAAAATTTCGTTCAGTGCATGGTGGAGGGTACTTACAGATTTCGCCAAAATCCACAGTTTTGCTCCGGACTTGATGACATTTTGTACACTTGACCTTGAAAACAAGACGAAGGTTATAGTCTACATAAAACTTTGTTCGGTGCATGGGCAAGTATCTTTGGATTGCTGGTATAGACTTGCTGACACAATGCTTCTCTCATGGACAGTTGTATGCGGCGTGCTCCAGACTGGGAAAAGACGAAAATCTTTTTGTACATACTCTAAATGGAACTTCCAAAAATGTTGTTTATCACATTGCTTTAACGTAAATGTACCCTTTTATTACATGCAAAAAAACGGTTTTGTACGCTTCTGCAGAAAACCTTATTTTAAACCCGGGCAAAGCCGGGTACTTGCAGCTAGTGTGTAAAAAAATGTTCAAATGTTTGTAAAGCTTATGGGACTTGACTGCGGGGTCATCAGTCCCTAAACTTACAAACTACCTATAAACTAACTTATACTAAAGACAGCACAAACATCCATGCCCGACGGGGGATTCGAACCCCCGACGGGGAACGGCCTCGTGCATCGGACCGTAGCGCCTCAATGCGCTCGGCCCCTCCGCCGCGGCTGTTATGTATAGATTGCCGACAATCGCATCATACCATTGGTCAGCTGAACGACACGTAGTATGCCCGACGGGGGATTCGAACCCCCGACGGGGAACGGCCTCGTGCATCGGACCGTAGCGCCTCAATGCGCTCGGCCCCTCCGCCGCGGCTGTTATGTATAGATTGCCGACAATCGCATCATACCATTGGTCAGCTGAACGACACGTAGTACTAGGCATCCATTTCCGGGCCAACCTAACCACTACGTACATTGTAGAATGTTCTAAATAAGGCTTATTTCTGTGTAGAGAGGTTGTGTGTCATGTAAAGTCGTTTTCTTTTAAACTAAGTACTTACTGAACTGCTTAAAAATGGAGACATTTAAACAATGCACTCGCATGCCACAGTCGCTATTTTGGCACTTATTATGTACAAATGAATTATGAAAACTAAATAGTCCTTAATCTACATATGGGACTGGTCAGTCCTCTTTCAACTGCAGAGCAGGATATTACATTTCCTACAGTTGAACATAGGGCTATTGTGCTCCATAATCACTGTATTTGACGATGTTGTTCCCACATGGGCTGGTATGTTAATTGTGAACTGTTTGTCAAATGAAATGTGCGTTATTCTCTTAGTGTTTAAATATGTAATAGAATGTAAAATTGCAGACAGGTACATGGTGAACCTTAAAGAGAGAAACCTATAGAAAATTAATCAAACATTTATCTTAATAACACAAAATTGCTAAAACCATTTGCAAGGTGATTTGTTTTGTAATTTTCATTTTTGATTCTTGAGTTGTGAAGACAGATTTTATTATGCCATTTTAAATTTGTAGGTGAATAGATTTTTATATACTTATCGATTTACTTTTTAGGTTGAATTAGACTGTCCCGTCATTAGAAACAAACAAATGTCCAGTCAAGAGAAAAAACAAGTGTTCAGTTTGAACAAAAGCTAAGAGTGGTTCAGTCCTGACCTGTTTCTTTACTCTAGGACGAATGTAACAATCTTAGCTCATGCGATATGGATTTTTTTGTAATTGTTTTGGCAGTACAGAGTCAGTATTTTAGTTTATTTTTGTGAAGATGTAGAAATTCATTGTTTTATTATTAAATAAGTTAAAAAATATGTTGATTCATAGGTACTTGACAATGGTGACATAAATGCAAAGTAGGCTTCCGCGGCTGTTGTCACTACCAATAAAATTCTTCCGGGTATGAGGCCGCGTTGTCATTTTATAAACTCTACCGACGTTTCGGCCACTGTTGCAGGCTGCCAATAAGGGGGAAGAATTCAACTACCAATCATCAATTCCCCTTTCCACGAATGGTGTGAATAATGTACCCACCAATGAAGGAAAACCAACGTCCCCCTTCCTCTCATCCACTGATCTATAAACTCCAAACGATCGTATATTCAGCAGTCAGACACAGACCCTGATGAAGGCCGCCTGCAACAGTGGCCGAAATGTCGGTACAGTTAATAAAATGACGGCGCGGTCTCATACCCGGAAGAATTTTATTGATAATGAATGGTTACATAGTTTCGCCGAAACTAGTTTAAGATAATAAATGACAAAAGATAAAAGTAAAATAGCTACTGTGGCTTGCGAGTGCATTGTTTAAATGTCACCATCTTAAAAAATTCTAGCAGTTCCACTCCTTATAGACAATATGTCTGATTTTACAATTACTGAACTGCTTTTATCACACAGAATTCAAGACTACACGCGACCACTTCGTATTTGAATTACTGTCACGCACTGAGCGATATCGTTTGTTCGTGGTAACAATTATGGAACTGTATGAAACAAAACGTAAAATTAGTTACAAACTACGGTGTGCCCACACTTTATTCAACGCCATTGATTATATTCGAATGTAGCTTATGATATGTTCTATGTGTCTGCCTTCCGTGGCGAAGATGTGGCGCCGGCCGCGGTGGCCGAGGGGACTGAGGCGCTTCAGTCACGGTCTGCACGGCCCCTGCGGTCGGGGGTTCGAATCCCCCCTCGGGCATGGATATTTGTGCCGTCCTTAGTTGTAGGTAGTTCATAAGTAGTTTGTAAGTTTAGGGGCTGATAACCCCGTAGTTAAGAAGATGTGGCGCAGAAGAATAGCTAAGGATTCAGATCATCGATGCTCTCAATGACCCCCAGAACGGATGTTTTCAGCTCAGAAATGGTTTCGCGATTATTGTTGAACATGTTGTATCCCACAAAAAGGAGTCAAATGTGTACAGATCCACAAAATATGGCAGTAGTAGAGGCCTATGCCAGTAGCGTCCCAAAGCGCTCCTCCAGGACATCAAACAGTCTCGTGCTTTGTTGGGATCAAGCGCCATCTTACACGAACCACATCTTATCGAAATCAGGGCACTTTGGATATTGGGGATGTAGTCATCTTGCAACATCTTCACGAACCGTCCAGTAGTAATCATGCCATCAAGGAATATCACACAGATTATTCAAATGTTTAAAAAACTACTGGACCAAACTACTATGATCATCATTCCTTATACTTAAATAGTTAAACTAACTTGCAATAAGGTCTATACACACACTCACGCCCGAGGAAGGATCGAACCTTCGCCCGGTGCGACAGCCCAGTATATAGCAAAATGCCTTAGACCAGGCGGCCACTCCCGCGCGGCATCGATTATTCCGTGACTCGATATTACACCACATAGTCACCTGTGAAGGATGAAGAAACTTCCCCAAAAAAGCCAATTTTGCTTATTGACGAACCTATCCAAATGAAAGTGGCCGTCGTCGCTAAAGATTAGATTAGATTAGCTGTTCGTTCCATAGTTCCGTGTTGAGAAGATCCTTGTGGATATATAACTTTTTTTGATAATATAATGATACTAATAGTATTAATACAGATACATAGTTCATTTGGTTCTATTTAAAAATTCGTGATTGGGGTAGGAGGAGTTGGCCACTAGAAAGTCTTTTGGGCTCCTCTTAAACTGCATGTAGTATTTACAAAGTTTTACGTCAATGAGTTGTCTTTAAACCATTTATTAAGGTTCTTCGAAATATCATTTCTAGACTTTTCTAGAAATCAAACGAAAGCGACAACACCGTTGGCGAAACACAGCCGTTGTTCCATGGCCCTGGGACTTAATGGCTGATTGCTTTGAATGTGTAGTGGGAAGAGATACAGGTCTTCAACAACAATTTGTTGCAGTGTCCTCCGCTTGATTCCCAACTGTTGTACATCTCGCCTGATCAATTTCCTGGATCTGGTTGAAACATAGCTCGTGTGTTATTGATTCTTTCAAATGTTTTCAACACTGTCATCACGAACAGTACTCGTTCTTTCGAGCTTGCGAATTAAATTCTCGATTGTTAACATACTAGGGCCGGTTCTCTTCAGCTTTAACTAGGTCGTAAACTTTCCTAGAGCCGCAGTTAGCCTTTAATTGCTTGTATAGTAGGTCTTCACGAGTGCTATACGCCCAGGCACGATGTGCCGTGACTTTTCCACGTGCAAACGGCCAACTACAACAAGACGTCTGTGCATACTTGTGTCATGTCCCTCGGACAACCGTGCAGTTTGAATGGCCTAACGCTAACCTTTTTATATAACATTTCTGTGTTGTCTTCTGCTTATCAAAACAAAAACTGTAGAATTCTAAGGTTTCATTTAATAGAGCACTTAAAAAGCTGTAGTTACATGACGAACTAGTAGCGCATATGACTTCATAGGCCTTACTGTTGTTAAGCCATAATTGGTACGGTTGTTGCCACTAGATCTGAGCAGGAAATGACCATCGTTTCGATTCCCGCCGGCGGCTTGTATTTCTTTTATTTCTCAGATGTGTAGGAGCGCAAGCAATATCCATATCTTCAATGTCGTTGTCGTCCAGTTGATTTTAATTGGAATTAGAGCATCGATGAATCATCAGATAACAATTGACGAACAATAGGAATTATCAGATTTTTTTGTGAGACTTTTTGTATAGCTGTGTCAGAGAGAGACAGTTAATACAGTTACCGGTACGGTAGTACGATCAGTTCCTGAGTGTTTTATTCTTTCAGTAATGATACCCCTGTCATTACGTTAATTCTAGCATAAGGCCAGATCTCGATTGCAAACTATTCAACATCTCACAGTGGGGATGTCGCTCCTTGGATCCTTTTATGAACCCGCTAAACTGTATAAGAAACCTCACCTTCGTAAAACTGTGGTACCATCACTTTCCGCAATTGAGCTGATAGTTAATAAGAAACACACTGTTCCCATGCAATTCTAGGTAGGCTGAGTACATATTTCTGAAATAGGACAATCGGCTTGTTCAGACAACAAAAAATGACAATGCAGTATTAAGAGTACTAGCATAAGACATGCTAAATGTATTTCTAAATTGTGTAAACATGATGATAAGTCCGGTGGCATAATATAACAATAATTATTTTAATTCACTCATTTTATTAATGTATTAGTAATACAAAAAGTAAACGTCTACATAATCGTGATCTGTATCTTTCATTCTGATCTTTCAATACTGTAACGTATTTGTCGTAAAAATATGGTATCCTAAGGGTTATGCTAATACACGCTACTTCAGATGAAGCATTTACGGTTGTTAGAAAAAGGTTTGATAATTTTAAGGACGCTATTAAATATTAATGTTCACATAAATTTATTATGATTTCATCCGTGCTAATATTCAAATGAAAGCTAAGAGCTTGCTCTAGTAGACTGATTACAAATCCCGGCTTTTATCACTACGCTCTCATTTTCACTTTCAGTCCCGTCGCAAAGTGCCTGGGGTTCGCTATGGCTGCACGCCAGCCGCGTGGTCCGGCCGCGGTGGTCGAGGTGACTGAGGCGCTCCAGTCACGGTCTGCACGGCCACTACGGTCGGGGGTTCGAATCCCCCCTCGGGCATGGATACTTGTGCCGTCCTTAGTTGTAGGTAGTTGATAAGTAGTTTGTAAGTTTAGGGACTGATGACCCCGTAGTCAAGTCCCATAAGCTATACAAACATTTGAACATTTGAACAGCCGCGTGGCCAAAGGTATCAGCTGCCGCTGAGTCGACGCTACCTTCACTATACAGGGCTTACTCTCGGCTGAAACTGCACTACGAGACTGAGGCTCCCACTTGCACCTTACACTCACAAGTCAAAGTCCCAACCGCACTCCATCAGATTTACCAGGGGCTGTTGGAAAATAAGTTTCCCTTGTCAACTGTGGGCAGAGTTGTGTATGAAAGGGAAAAAAAATAGATCGAGACATTAAAGATAAGACATATCTTTATTCTTCTACATAATTTCCAAGTACATTGAGACATTTTGTCATACCGCTTTATAAGCTTCAAAAAGCCTTCCAGGGGAAAAAAATACAAAATGATTTCCAATCCATGGTGTAAAACAGCAATCAGTTAGAATAAATATTCCTTCAAACCGTCTAGATTGCAAATTTTTTATTAGTTAATGACGCGTTCCGCCCTTTAGCAGGGCATCTTCAGATTATCTGCGTGACAGAAATTACACAAAATTACAAGGCGGAATTACAAACGGTTATAATGGTACATGGGCTTATTTTGTGTTGAGAAGATAGTATAAATGGTAAACAAAGCTTACAATGCGCTCTCCGTGGTGTGACACCGTAAGTTGTTATTGCAGTGTTTCTATTTTCCTGGAATGATTTTTTTTTTTTTTTTTTTTTTTCCTTGTGGTCCTACAAATGTTCGGGTAACATCGAATTACAATTGGAACATACATATGTTCCAATAGTAATTCGTTGTTACCCGAACATTTGTAGGGCCACAAGGAAAACCAAAAAAACATTCCAGGAAAATAGAAACACCGCAATAATAACTGTGGTGTCACACCACGGAGAGCGCATTGTAAGCTTTGTTTACCATTTATACTATCTTCTGAACACAAAATAAGTACATGTACCATTATAACCGTTTGTAATTCCACCTTGTAATTTTGTGTAAATTCTGTCACACAGATAATCTGAAGATGCCCTGCTAAAGGGCGAAACGCGTCATTAACTAATAAAAAAAAATTTGCAATCAAGACGGTTTGAAGGAATAGAAAAAAGTACAGGGTGTTGCATACGGAAGAAATGTTGAACGGCTTGTTTGACGTCAGCATTGTTTCCAAAACGCCTTCCGCCGAGAGTCTTCTTCAATGCTGGTAACAGATGGAAGTCACTTGGTGCGAGATCAGGACTGTATGGCGGATGGTGTAGGCGCTCCCAACGAAGAGTTGCAATACGGTTTTGCATTGCCGTCGTCGAGTGTGGTTTTCGCATTGTCACCCAACAGCAGAACGCCAGATCTGAGCAGGCCAGGCCGCTTTTTCCGATTCACTTCTTTCAATTTCGACAGAGTGGCACAGTACCGCGTAGCATTGATGGTTGCATCCTAGAAAACCGTGAGTAGCACTTTACCTGCAGACGGAGTGCTTCTGAACGTCTTTCGGCCAAGTGATTACGGATGGATGTGGCCTTCGTTTCATTTCCCGGCACAATCCGAAACAGAAAGACACTGCCATATTCATGAATTATTATTATTTTTATTTTTTTTTCTATAGGTAGTTCTTGTTCTTGCGGACGATGATCGTGTTTGTTCGTTTTGGTTCTACGTGTTCTTTGGCTCAGCTTTTTTATTACAGAGAGCGTTCAGTCCTCTTACCGGGCGCGCTGAGCCACGGCGCCCGGCTTGCTATTAAATACTCATGTCCATAATGGCCGGCCGCGGTGGCCGAGGGGACTGAGGCGCTCCAGTCTAAAGATGGGCAATCTGCTCCTGAACTGACTCAAAGAGCCAGATCCTTCTAAGGAGTGAGTGATGGATGAATCCGAAAAAAAGAGTGGTAGTTCAACCGATCCGAAAAGTGCCTCTGGTAACAGCAATGAGCTGCATAAGCACCCATTTACCACATGCTTCAGAAATTTCCTAAACCCCTTGCCATATGCTTCAGAAGTTTCCTAAGCTACAAAATAAATGTGGTATAGACCATGTGCAAGTATAAAACTGCATAAAATGAGCGCCTAAACACGCGCAGCGCCTCTGTGCTGCGAGTTGAGAATCGTTGAGTCGAGAGTCGGCAAGTCACACAAGCAGCATGGTCAGTGAGCTCGCTGCTCAGCACGACTCCGGCGATCAAGGCGATCCGATCGCCAACTGAGTCGGTGAGTTACCTGGTTCACCTCTCCACACCACTCTCCCGACTCCGCTCGCTTGCGGAGCCGCCCGTGTGGCGCGCTGCTCATTATTCCCCCCACTCCTCTGGCGAACCGCATGGTGCCGAACAAAGCGACTCCGCGCATATCTCTGTTCTCTCAACTCCTGTGTTCTGATAAATCTTGCAGCTCGATTACAGAAACGATCATCTGAAGCAACAAAAACCATCATATAGGCAAATGTCATATTCCGAATAGTATTCGAAATCAAACGTATTTATTTAATGTTATGCTTTTTCTTAATAACAGAAAAACTGCAGTCTGTAGCAAAAACGCGCTAGAGTACAAAATTAAACTATATAAAATTTCTGAGAGAAAGATCGTACTCCATTTTCTCGAAGACTTGTCGTTTGGCAGGCCGCGGTGGCCGAGGGGACTGAGGCGTTCCAGTCACGGTCTGCACGGCCACTACGGTCGGGGGTTCGAATCCCCCCTCAGGCATGGATATTTGTGACGCCCTTAGTCTTAGTTAGTTCATAAGTAGTTTGTAAGTTTAGGGACTGATAACCCCGTAGTTAAGTCCCATAGACTATACAAACATTTGAACATTTTTTTTTTTTTTTTGTAGTTTGCATGAAGGGAGCAAGAGAGACAAAATATTGTGCAATGTGCATTCTCTGTTGCTTAGATAGATTTTGTAAGCCCATATCACACAGTTTCGTGACTTGATATACAAGTGTCCTGTATCAAATTATGCGTCTTTTATGCATCGACACTATTTTGGCACGTTGAAAACAATGACTATATAATTGAATAACAAAGAAAATAAAAATGTGCGTTAATGTTTTCTATCTCTAAAATCATTCAGTTTCGGGAATGTGTCAATTTGAAATTTTTGCTGCTGGCGTCAAATCTTTGACAGTAACAACAAACTTATTTCCCAAGAGAGAGAGAGAGAGAGAGAGAGAGAGAGAGCGAGAACACTAGGATGTCAAACTAGAAGTGTCTAAAATTACGTTTCTGACTAAAATACCTTGATATAATATTTCATTACGAATTTAATGTGTTTGGTACAGCGGGATGTGTGTGTTTGCAATTAAAGATAAAATTTATTGGGAAGCACTTAAAAATAGTTTCACTTGCTCTGTATAGAGAATATATAAAAACTTTGCACAAATAACATGTGAAAGGGTTGTAGTTATAGGAATTAAAATATAAAATGGATCGGAAATCGTACCAACAACTGAAAAACTTAGAATATAAGAGCCCAGAACGCTACCCCTGTAATACGCCGACTGTAGGAGTATCACCACAGTTATGTACCTAATTATTTCTTTCGGTAAGACTCTCTTCGCACTTAATCAGTTGTTGATGGTTTGTACTCACAAAAGAAAACCTCATTGTCGACATAGTCGAAAGTACTCGTCGTCATATTTTCGATGAATTTGACTAGAGATCTTCAGTCTCTTTTTCGTATTTGAATTTATGAATGAAGCAATCCACGAACATTCCTCGCTTTGTAAATTTAATGGACATTACTCTTTTGACGCCTTATTTCCTAAATTAAATAAACTTTATTGCATACTCTGGAGCTATCATTATTTTACTGTTTATGGGTGCCAGACTTTAGTTTTTAGAAACAGGTGATCGGTTCCAGCGGCCATCTTGTAGCGAGAAGCTGTCGCGCTCACGTAGGAGACCCGACCGTGTCGCCGAATGTCGCTGCTTGTAGCTGCCGTGTCGCGTCGCTGAATGTCGCGCGCTGTCACTCGCTTTTGTCGCTCACGTAGGACACGGCCTTATTGCGCACGGCTATTCCGCCGCAGCAGTTGCCACGTCCTGCATGGAACTCTCGCGGTATCTCACGTTTCATTCAACTCGCAAACTACTCACTGTATAAATATGGAACTAACATCATTTTATTCTGCAAAATATTGTATTTTTTGAATTAAAGTATAAAAATAATATTTTTTTTCTTTTTCCAATTATTTTACCTGCAAAAATATTTAAATTCTGTTATGACGGTTTTAATTTTTAATGTAGGGATAACAAATTTTAATTCTCGAAACTATTAAGGACTTACAACAAAATGATTACTCTTCTTTCTTCTTTCACAATATGGCCAAATCAGATAAGTATAGTAACAAAAAGCAATGTGACATAGTTTTACTTTTTTATCAGTTGGTGAGTCGGTGAGCCACGAAAAAGACCTAGTTCATGCCAGTGAGTGACTATTTCTGATCTGATCTCTGAAAAGATCGGTTTTGCCCATCTCTACTCCAGTCACGGTCTCCACGGCCACAACGGTCGGGGGTTCGAATCCCCCCTCGGGCATGGATATTTGTGCTGTCCTTAGTCTTAGTTAGTTGATAAGTAGTTTGTAAGTTTAGGGACTGATGACCCCGTAGTTAAGTCCCTTAAGCTATACAAACATTTGAACATTTTGTCCACAATGGTTGACGTCTAGCAATGGTGTATCGGTCTCTTGCACGTGTGCTTTCACCTGCTGTGTTGTCTTTCGCCCATAGCTGTTCAACGCTTCTTCTGTATGCAACGCCCAGATTTTTTACTGGACGGCTTTTTGACAAAGTCTCAATGTACTTGTAAATTATGTAGCAAAATAAAGATGTGTCTCATTTTTAAAGTCTCGCTCTATTTTTTTCTTTCCATACACAACTCTGCCAACAGTCGACAGGGGAAACTTATTTTCCAATTCGCCTTCGTATATAGCTCGTCAAAAACCGAACACAGATCACGCTTGAAAACAGGAAGGTGTACGGAACAATGAAAGGAGAAACAAAATAGAGACAGCGAACTGTTCAACCTAAAGATGTGCAACATCAAGTTGGAAGAGCCATGGCGGCATGATTACGTGTCGGCGCGGTAGCCCAGGGCGTTCAATATATCCGCAAACGACCTAAAATAACCCTGCCCCTCCACCCTAAAAAAAAAAAAAAAAAAAAAAAAAAAAAAAGGTGAGAACAATTTCTCCACTTTTTTTTCTTTTCTTACAAAGTAATAGACTGTCCTTCCGGTCACTGGAGTGCTCTTTCTGTGACCTTGGCAGTTATATTATCTAGGGTGTTTCCGTAAAAGCGTGTAAAAATTTAACAGGGCAAAGAGAATGCTCCACTGACAATTTGAGATAGCGAATCTGGATTCGGAGAAGCCGATTTAAGCAGATCTGGATGGAAACTTGTCTACCGCTTTGTCTCGCATTACTGTTTTCCAGCTTATTCACAACTGACATGCGTACAAGTTCACACGTAGTGTGCTGTTTATCTACATGTTAATTCCTTACTTCCTGCTAGGAAACAAGGAAGACGAGCGTGATTACCAGAATGTATTATTCAGGTCTGACTGGCCACTTGAACTCGACCTTCTTGCGAAGAGTTCTACCTGAGTTGTTGCAGAACGTACCCTCGGCTGTTACAAAGAGAATGGGGACATAACGTGACGGTGCATCGCCTCACTTCAGTTTGGATGTCCGTAGACATCTACAGAAGAGCCAAAGAAACTGGTACACCTGCCTAATATCGTGTAGGGGCCCCGCGAACAAGCAGAAGTGCCACAACACGACGTGACGGGGACTCGACTAACTGAAAGGGAATTGACGCCATGCATCCTGCAGTGCTGTTCCGTGAGTGTACGATGGGGTGAAAAACACGTTGCATGGCATCCCAGGTTTCTTCAGTAATGTTCATGTCCGGGGAGTTTGGTGGCCAGCAGAGGTCCTGGGGTCACTCTGTAGCAATTGTCCTGCCGCATTGTTGTGCTGGAATTGGCCAAGCCTGTCAGATGCACAATGGACATGAATGAATGCAGGCGAACGTTCGTATCTAGATACAACCGAGGACCTATACACTCCAATTGCACACGCCCCACACCATTACAGAGCATTGAGCAGCTTGAACAGTCCCCTGCTAACATGCAGGGTCCATGGATTCATGAGGTTGTCTCCTTACCCGTACACGTCAGTACTTTTGATACAACTGGAAACGAAAGTCGTCAGATGGCAAATGTTTACAGTCATCAGCAGTTCAATGTCGGAGTTGACGGGCCCAGGCGAGGCGTAAACCTTTGTGTCGTGCAGTCGTGCACTACCCTCCAGCTCTACGAACGAGCCTCTGGTACCGCTCTCAACAGCAACAAAACGGTGTTTTTGCCTATCGGCAATGGCGTCCTGAACATCACGCGGCCGTGCTACCGTCATGTTGACGAGCACAAGATCTTAGGCCTCAATGTTGACGCATGCCCTTATAAGATACAGGCAAAGAGCTAAAGACGCATCCTGTGCGCCATTCAGAGTGCCTGTAAACAGCACGCCTCTCGCCGCCTCACTCTGCACCAGAAATCCATCCACTTGATAAATGGTTATATTCTTTCTAAGGCGTGATATGTTGCCCAAATCCTCCCTGTGCCCAAGACGCTAGCGCAGTCAGTCTCAAAAGCGGCCTCCTGTTACAATACATTTTTCCACAACGGAGTGACGCCTCTCTTTTAGTAAAGAGGGCGGATTTGCTTTGGCTCCTTGGAAGTCTTCCTTTTGAAGGAAAGGGACTTCCCCCGCACTCTCTTTTATATGGTCGTGCTGGCAGCGTCGTCATTATGGGTCCGCTTTGCAACATTTTTACGTTTTTTTTCTGTGTTGCCCTTTTTTATTGCATGTCCTTCTAGTTGAATGCGGCGTCTTGCCTCATCTATGACTAATCTTCATTTTCACTCTATTCAGTGGGATACTCTGAATTCCTAATATCATTTTATTGCTCTCCTTTTCTCTATTTTAATTCTTATTTTGATGAATCGCGTTGACGCACAGATGTCGCTACACGTCACTTATGCACTCACCAACAGAGAGGCTTTATATTTTTCTGCAATTCTATCTCAGTTTCGAAGCAACGCAAATTATGATTTCACCAAGGAGAGATGACTTTATATTTCATTTTCAAACAGGAAGTGTTTCTTCATTTCACGTTAATCAGTGTTCAAATGTTTCGTTCGCACGCTACACTTGTCGATGGCCAGCATTGAAATCCGCAGAAATTTTGTGGAAGGGTTCACTTATGTCACGTTGAAAGGTTGTCTTCAGTGGTCGTTCGTTCGGGTTACTTCAAGATATTTTTCGGACGTGGCGATGTCGGAGATTTGTTTTACACGATTCCAGATATTCGCGGCGCATTCGTGAAATGGTCGCGCGGGAAAATCCGCACCTCATCGCTACCTGTGACATGCTGTGTCATACCTCTCGTGCGCCGACTTCACACCACCTTCAAACCCCATTTAAATCATATCCTGCCACTGTAGCAGCAGTAAACGATGTAACCCCTGCGCCAGTCACTGTCGTCTAATATGGGCGTCGCCAACGCAGAGCCGTCCTCTGAGGGTTTACATTGCATACGCATGCCTGTAACACTTTCTTTGCTTCCTCAGTATAAATACTGCATTTCCTAGTCGCTGGATTGAAAGGGAAGGCCCGATTGCATAGCCTGCGAGCTCACTTGATCTGAATATCCTTGACTATTTCCTAAGGGATTATCTAAAATCACTTTTATATGAGATGGAATTACTTGCCAGATTTGTAGCTGATTGTGATGTGATTCGAAACACTCCAGGAAGATTTGTCAGGCTGGATCAGAATATCGTTAACCGGCGTCATGTTTGCATTGATATTGATGGCCGTTCGTAGCAGCACGTTTTGTAAGATGCAGTGCAAATGGTTCGTTCATTTTGTCAGTAAAGGTCTCTATTACTAATGTAAATAAAAATTGTTATAGTATTCCTATTATCTCTTGAAATTAGCCGGCCGCGGTGGCCGAGGGGACTGAGACGCTCCAGTCACGGTCGGCACGGCCACTACGGTCGGGGGTTCGAATCCCCCCTCGGGCATGGCTATTTGTGCCGTCCTTAGTATAAGGTAGTTCGTAAGTAGTTTGTAAGTTTAGGGACTGATGACCCCGTCGTTAAGTCCCATAAGCTACACAAACATTTGAACATTTCTTGAAATTAGGTTTTCCGACCTCACGATCGCTACCTCAAAATGTTCAGTACGGTATCCTCTATATCGTATTACGGATCTTTGCACGCTCTTATGGGAACACACTGTACACTGGTTGTACCATCTTAGTCATTTGATAAGAATATATTACAGTCGCAAGAAAATGTGATGAATAGTGAGATCAGAGAAAATGCCACCTAGACCTCTCACAAAAATAAATGATTTGTGAGTTATGTTGCCGCGGCGGAGCGGCCGAGCGCACTGAGGCGTTAAGCTACGATGCGCGAGACCGTTCCCCGTCGGGGTTTCGAATCCCCCCTCGGGCATGGATGTTTGTGCTGTCTTTAGTATAAGCTAGTTCATGAGTAGATTGTAAGTTTAGGGACTGATGACCCCGTAGTTAAGTCCCATAAGCTCTACAAACATTTGAATTTTTTTAATTATGTTCAAATATTTGCAACCTTAAGGGGCCAAACTGCTAAGGTGATCGGTCTGTAGACTTACAAATTACTTACACTAACTTAAACTTATTCTAATGACATTACTCACACCCATGCCCGAGTGAGGACTCGAACCTCCGAATGGCTGCGCAATCCGTTACATGACGGCTCAGACCGCGCGGCCATCCCCACGAGACTGTTAGTTATGTTGCAACAAAAGAATTCAAGAGTCAAAACATGCAAACGTAACGCAAGAATCGTATGTTGATTGTGTAGAGAAAATTATAAGCCCTTCCCTCACACCTCGCTGTTATACACGGACATTACACCACGACATAGGCCTTTTCTGTACCAAAAAACAGTGCACGTGACATTTCGAGGCGTCAAGATTTGCTTAGGCGTAACGTTAGTTGGGGATGACGTGTACCTCCATTCCACTGATTGCCGTTTTATTTCAGGGGAGGAGTACGATCGGAAGGAGGCCGTACTACTTGATTTGCGTGGGGATTTTCTGTTGCCCATATTTGATAATTCTGTGTATTGAGATATCTTGTCAGATGGAAGTGGGCTTCTTCTGTCCACAAAATCTTCCTCGGCCATTCATCGTCCATTTCCATGCGAGCAAGAAATTATGAAGCAAAAATCTCTCTTTCTGGCAGGTCAACAGGAAGCACGTCGTGCACATCGGTAATTTTGAATGGATACAAAGAATGATGTTTCGCAGGATTTTATGCACCATGCTCACAGGTTTGTCCAATTGGCAATTGTTCGTGCCCTACACGTTTGCACATCATCACTCCCGCAATGCTGTGGCCACTTCTTCCGTCGTCGAATCATTTCCGCCCACTGCCAGGTTGCAACCGTCTTTTTGAATTTTCGAATCATTTTCTCCATATCCACGGCATTCATCGGATCAACGTCTTTTTACAAACCCTCCAGTGCCCGGGACTTCTGCAGAGCGACTTGCGCACAGTCATCATTCTTGTTAAACAACTTTACAAGCAGAGCGCGATCCTGCATTGAGACAGCCATGACGAACATCTCAGATGCGAAACGAGGAAAAGCCGTGTACCCGGCGTGTTTATACCAACTTCAATTGGTCTTGCGAATGATGGTATTTTCATTTACATATTCTGACACATAAAGCGCCATCTATTGATCAAGTTCTTTTTTCTGCCGTATGTTTTCCACCTTCTCCAATACTATTCCGGTACAATTTGACATCATTCTGAGCAGTAGTGCTATTTTTACAGCATATTGAAAGTTTCACTTTAATTATAATCACACTTAAATTACAAGGCTAACAAATGATTTGTGTCGGAAATTTTGTGATTCACATTGGTTGCATTGTTGTAGCATGTAATGTTCCAGTCCATAGGAATAGTCCTGTGGGCAGACAATGATGGTAAGTTAATGTTTTACGTTTACTTCTCTCTCCAGAGGGGGAGAACAATCAATATGGAGCCATTCCAGCTGCAAATTCAAGTTGCCAGACAGGTGTTGTAGAGTTTAAACAAATTCCGCTACCTCTCAATACTTCCAGGACTCATTCCGATATTGTTCATCTTTGAAAAACTGAGCCAAATGGACGGTTGTAACATTCCTAGATTTTTTTCTGTGTACGGAAAACAATTATTCGATTCGACATTATTGGTTAGGTCACTGGATCATCGTAAACATCAGAACAAATGTTCAAATGTTTGTAGAGCTTATGGGACTTAACTACGGGGTCATCAGTCCCTAAACTTACAAACTACTTACGAACTTGCTAATACTAAGGACGGCACAAATATCCATGCCCAAGGGGGGATTCGAACCCACGACCGTAGTGGCCGTGCAGAACGTGACTGGCGCGCCACAGTCCTCTCGGCCACCGCGGCCGGCAAACATCAGAAAACATAATTATTTTAATGCCACTGCAAGCATTTGCATCGGACCAGAATTTCTACAGATTTTGGAAGCGATATTGTTTTTTTCTGCGATGAACATCTCGCAGGAATTTACGGCAGAGTTCCCCTAAATGCTCATTTCTGAATTAAATGATTCTGACTCCTGTCTGAGTAACGAGGCGCGCTCTTTCTTATCTGGTTTACTGAACTAGTAGAGTGTCCTGTTTGTTTTCGTGGGTCTTTGAAGCTTGCTTAACGCCGTTGCCATCACTGCCTCGTGATCACTGATCCGTCTATATTTGAACGTCTTCAAGGCGATCAGGTATGTTTATCGGCCACAAATGTAATGTACTTTCCTCATGAATGAGTTTCTGGATTATTTATCCTGGGTAATGTTTATGTGTAGGCTCGTATGAAGAATTAAGAATTGCGGCATCTGTTCTTTCGGACGTCGACATGTGATGCTGCAGCTGTTCTTGCTTTATGCTTTGCTTTGTGTTCATGTGAATGTGAATGTGTGCTGTTAATACTGACTGACTACCGCGCAGTGGTTTACAATCGCCGCCTCCCGCTTTAGGCCTCGTTTTGCTGTAGTTAAGTCGTTTGTCGTCTGCGCTGGCATCTGCTGGCTAGCCAGAGACAAGCTTACTTGGCAAGGTGGCGAGGTGGCGAGGTGGCCGTGTTCTTAGTGTCGCACCAACCTAATCTTGGAAGAAACAGGTGACAGGAGACGTCTCTGAGACCGGTTGAAGAGGGAGTTGTGTTGGCCAGGTAGCAAGGGTTGGTAAACACTAGTCTCTGAACGCACTCTGCGTCGCTTTTAGCGCGCTCTATATCCGGTGTATGGCGGGGGGAGGTTTTTCCTAGGCCTTAGAGCTTTAGCTTTAACCTTCATTCTGGTTCCGACGACTGAGGAAGTAAATACTCCGACGAATCATGCTGAGGGGAAGGCATGCTGTTAGGACTTTGATTTATTTGTGATCAGGCAGTGATAGTTCTTTTGAGTTATCCTTTCGCTATGAGAGGCGAAGTGTTTCTTAATTTACAGAACTCGGGTAAATTCAGTGTAAATTTATTATTTGCATTTTCATTCCAGTGATGTTCGTGTGTCCGGTTTTGCTCAAGTTAGAATATACGTGCGTGGCCTTCAGCCTTTGTGTAAACTTAGTACGTTTGAATTTCCTTCGTGTTTTTAACTAACGTTTTGGTGCCGTTTCTGTACCCACGAGTATGTTAAATATTTCTCCGTTTTTCTGATTTGATTCCCTTTTTTCTGTCTTGTATGACCGATTGCACCACGTACTTTCATAACGTTCGTTACTTCGGCCTTCAGCTATGGTTTTATGATACTAACTTTCTGCTATCGAATTCTTGCATGTGCTCTATTTGCTTATTCTGAATTAATTTCCTTTGTAAGTTCTATGTAATTCACCATGGTCGCACACCACGTGGTACATAAGAATAGTATGCCACTGCCTTCCCACACATGAGTTCGTTAGTGCAGAGTATAATTTAAAATTTTTTGATCAAGACACCTGCCATCTCATCAAGATGCCGCCAACGCTTAGTTTCACCACTACTTTCATGTCTTCCAGGATTCTAATGTACTGCCAACAGGCAAACCCACTGCCTACTGGCCACCAAAGAGAATCATAAGGAATCAGAACAAAGATGACTGTATATGTTATTGCCAACATAGACAGCATGAACTTAAGATAAGAAATTTCCATTCAGTAGCCACCTTACAACACTTAGTATTGCATGTTTCACCAAGCGAGAATGGTAACACACAGGACTCGAATTCGAGAGGACAGTGGTTCAAATCCACCTTCGGCCATCCATATTTAGGTTTTCCATGATTTCCCTACAGCACTCCAGGCAAATCCCAGGCTGGTTCCTCTGAAAGAACAAGGCCGATTTTCTTCCCGTCCTTACACCAAAATCCAAGCATAATCTCCGTTGCTAATGACGTCGCTGTCGACGGGACGTTTCTTTCTATTGTGTATTTCACTTTTGTATACATATACGCTGAAGCGACATGCACAGATACAGATAGCGGTAGTATCGCGTAAACAAAGTATGAAAGGGCTCAAATCAAATGTTCAAATGTTTGTTAATCTACTGGACCAAACTGCTATTGTCAGCAGTCCTTAGACTTACAGTCTACTTGAACTTACACTAATAACAACACCCCCCCCCCCCTATGCCCGAGGGAGCCGCGGTGGAGTAGCCGAGCGGTCTAAAGCGTCTCGCTGCGGAGCGCGCGGTTGCTCGCCGTGGAGGTTCGAGTCCTCCCTGGGGCATGGGTGTGTGTGTTTGTCCTTAGGTTAGTTTACCTAGGTTTAAGTAGTTGGTAAGCTACGGACTGATGACCACGCGGTTTGGTCCGATAGATTTACAAACATTTGAACATTTTTTGCCCGAGGGAGTACTCACCTCCGGTGGGAACTGCCGTCCAGTGAGTACCATGTCGCCTTAGACCACACGGCCAATCCGCGTAGGTTTGAAAGGGCTCTCGGGTGATGCGAGTTTGGATGCGGAATGGTAGTTGCACACTGAAAATTCATATCCCGGGTCCACAGCGTCACTAGTGTGCATAAAATAGCAAATTTCAGGCATTACCTTCTCTGTCAACGTAGTGATCGACGGCCTACACTTAATCACCGAGAACTGTGGCATTTGTGTGGTGATGCCAATGTTAATAGACAAGCAAAACGGCGTAAAATACGCACAAAATCAATGTGGAACGTAACGACAAGTATATTCCTTACGACAGTGCGGCTCAATTTGCCGCTAATGGACGACATTGTCTGCATCACATGAGTTTGAGTATGGTGCAGACCACACGAAGCCTTGGACAAGGTACTGAACAAGCTTGTGTTGGCTCCCAACTGGTGTTGGCTGCTGGAATGGGTGGGGTCCTCTGATCCAACTGAACCGATAACTGACTGGAAATGGCCATTTCCGGCTGTTTGGAGACTATTTACAAATCATTCGTGGCCTTTATTTTCCCAAATAAAGATGGAATTTTTATAGGTGATCATGCTCTATGTCACCGTGTCACAATTGTTCGCTACTGAAGAAATTCCTAACAATTTCAACGAATGATTAGAGCACGAAGATCGTATGAAATGAATCCCATCCAACACTGATGGGACCTAATCGAGAGGTCAGTGGATGAAGAAAATCATGTGCCGGCAACATTTCCGCAATTATGGATAAAAAATGTTTGTTAAGCTTAAGGGACTTAACGGCGGGGTCATCAGTCTCTAAACTTACAGACTACTTATGAACTACCTTATACTAAAGACGACACAAACATTCATGCCCGAGGGGGAATTCGAACCCCCGACCGTAGCGGCCGTGCAGACTGTGACTGGCGCGACTCAGACCGCTCGGCCACTGCGGCCGGCTATTATGGATAGCTACAGAGGCAGAAATAGTCAATATTTCTGCAGGGGACTTTTAGTCCATATTAAGTCAAGCTGCTGCTCTTGGCCTGGCAAAAACAGGTCCTACGCGATATTAGGAGCGTTTTGTCCTCGTCAGCCTATCTTTCGGGAAAGGATCTGTTCAGGACGTGTGGGATGCGTGGACAGCTAAAACAGCTATTCAGATTAGTAATACAAGTGTTATTTACTAAGATATACATAATACTTAACTTTGGTTTATGAGAAAGTTCGTCTGTTCTCGCGGCGGCGTCTCCTTGCACGATGCTAGCTGCGCTGAATCATAGTAACTGCCTAGTTCGGAGTGCCCTTCCAGACGCCTGTCGGCCTAGATAAAGCTGCTTGTAGAGGGCGCGCTTCTCGGTTGCTCCCTCCAGGAGGCGCGGTGCCGGCGTGTGATTGGCTGCCGGTCATCCGCTGCGTCTGGAGTGTGGCGCTGACTTTACGCCACAACAAGATGATGCAAATTAAATTGATTTTTTTAGAGATTGGAGTGATGTCCGTTCTTTCGGACTTGTCCGAAAGAACAGATACCACATCAAACTATAAATAAATACACGCCCCGAGCGAGGTGGCACAGTGGTAACACACTGGATTCGCAATCGGGACGATGGTGGTTCAAATACACCTCCGACCATCCAGATTTAGATTTTCCGTGATTTTTCTAAATCACTCCAGGTAAATGCCGGGATGGTTCCTTTCAAAGAGCGCGGCCGATTTCATTCCCCATCCTTACCCAAACAACCCGAGCGTAAGCTCCGCCTCTAATAACCACGCTGTCGACGGGGCGTTAAAAGCAAATCTTCCTTCCTAATTATACGCGAAGACGACGTTTGGTTCATTTACTTAACCGCATATGCGGTAATAACGCTCGACGTCGTACGAAAATCCTTAATGGCGAGTATGAGGGCATGGACGATGGGGACGCTACAGCCATAGCGTGCGACTTGTGGAAGTTTGAGACGGATGGGAGACAAGCACGGGTAGCCAAGTGGCAGCCGGCATGGAAACTCAGCGCGCTCGGTCGGAGAGCCCAGAGCCTTCTGTAACAAAAGAACTGAGACAACGGCGAAACGATCGACACAGAACAAAACAGACCAACGTCCGCAAAGGACCGATCAAACACGAAAAAAAAAAAAAAAAAAAAAAAAAAAAAAAAAAAATCGCTAAATGTTCATTTCTTAACTACTGTCCTTTGAGAGCAATTTTGTTCTTGTTGCAGTCAGACTGCGAAATTTTCTGGATTGCTGTTCTGCCGTATGCTAGACAGTAGACTTGCGCATAATAGTTCGCGATTAAGTCAACTCTGACTCTAAGCGGAAGACCCGTGTTCGAATCTTGACGCCACTTACATTTTCACTAGTCGCCATTGTATGCCCCAATGCAGCTGATATCAGTCCTTTCCTTCCTAATCCTCCTTAATAAAAAAAATTAAATGGAACCGAATGCCGCAAATTGTTTTATAAACCAATAATCCTGTAACCAGTTTCGGCCTCGAATTGAAGCCATCTTTAGTCCCCTAAACAAAACGGAGGTTCTGTATCCTTTTAGACGTATTAGCAGTCTATTCAACAGGTGTCGTGGGTTCGTTGTTATTCAATCTCTCCATCTGCCACCAGTGACGACAGTTGTGAGAATATACTTGACTGCTCGTTACAGAACAAGTTATTTATAAACATTCATGGCTTTTGGTTGCATTCTGTTTAACATATTGTGACCAGAGGCACTCCACAATCCATATTAATGATGGATCCAATGAAATCGATATTAGGAGATATCCCATGATTTTCGTCGACTCTGTGATGTAACATTTTGTGTTCTGTAACATAACTACTTCTCTTTCTTATCTTTTTATCTGATAGGTTTTGAAGACGTTTAAAGCCGAAACACGTAAAATTGTAAAATTTATTCAGTAATATTCGATTAAGGCAGAGGATTACTTTACCTAGTTCAGTTATGATCGCGCAATATATATATATATATATATATGAATTGCTGTTCGTTACTCTCGCTAAAACTCGAGAACGATTGAACCGATTTGGCTAATTTTAGTCTTGGAAATATTCGTGTAAGTCCAGCGAAGGTTTAAACTGTGATAAAATATGGAAAAGTTGTCCGGGAAAGAGGAAAACCGGGAAAAACTGAAACAGCTTTCTCCAGTGAGCTATCAATACCGTTCGTGCAATTGCGATAAAATTTTGTATATTTCATGTTGAAAGCAAGATAAAGTTTCGCATCAAATAAAAATTTGGAAAAATTTCCCGGAAAGTAGGAAAATTGAGGAAAAACCGAAAGTGATTTTCTTCTATGAATAAAATCAATTGCCGCATGGTTGTAAGAGCATCACTTGATTACGGATCGACAGGACAAGGTTTGTATGAAATAAATTTTCGGAAAATCTACCGGAAAATTGGAAAATTTGAGAAAACTGAAAGTGCGTTTTTCAATGTGTTTTTGATTGAATTCAGCACTATAACTGACTATTAGCACGACTTAGAGGGGTAGTTCATTTTTTGTTTTGTTCATTTTGGTTTTGGAACAGTTTTTAGTTTTAAAAAAGGGACAGTTAAAAGAGAAAGTCGCAAAATTCGAACCAAGTTCCTTTTTCAACATCTTTCTAAATGTACTCAACACTATAAGTTGAGAACCGTTCATCCGATTGCGATGAAATTTTGATAATTTGACGTTCAACGAAAGACGAACACTTATGAACAAACAATTTGGGAAAGTTATCCGGAAAATTTGAAAATTCGCGAGAAATTGAAAGAGCTTTTGTCAATGGGATATCAATATCATTCGTCTGATTGCGATAAAATTTTCCATATTTGACGTTGAAAGCAAGAGTAAAGTTCTTGTGAAATAAAAATTTGGAAAAGTTTCTCGGAAAATTGAAATATTCAGAAAAAAATAAGAAGAGATTTTTCTATTAAATATCAATACCATTCATCTGATTGCGAGAAAATGTTGCACATTCGACGTTCAAAGCGAGAGGAAGGTTTGAGTGAAGTAAAACTTTGGAATAGTTGGTCAGAAAAAAGGAAAATTTGTGGAAAATTGAAAGAACTCATTTCTTTGGGATATCAATATCAGTCGTACGATTGCGAGAAAATTTTGCACATTTGACGTTCAAAGCAAGAATACATACATATTAGCAATTGCGAAGCACTGCCGGGTCGACTAGTTCTCTCTTAAAAGTTTCAAAATGGCTTACAGAAAACTGCATATGTCGCTGCCTGTCATCAGGTTTTATGGCTTGCAACATCTGGAATAGGTTTTTAATGAATCCTTAACTCGCTCGCCTAAGTGGTTCGAATGTCCTGTAGAGCTCTGAGAAGACGCATTCTTCGGTTTCAGTTTTTCTTGAGCTTCTAGAAGAAGACTTCACATCCACGCTTCTAGCAGTATGAAATTGCTGCACAATTTGCTTTAGAGTTCGCATCAGATTCACATGTTTTGATCTGTTAAGCAGAAACATCGTGCTCAAATAAGTGATAATGTATTTTCTTACATTTAACAACAGTAATTCAAACGGACTCTATCATTTAAGAATTGATGAAAGATTGTAGTAATCAATAGGACTATCCACTGTAAGTAATGGTATACCGGTACTGTAAAATATACTCTGAAAAAAAAAACCTTTGGGATGTCGAGAAACAGAGATAATGATATCAGAAGGAGTAAGAAGGAACTTCGGGGACTAATAATGAACACGGAAAATAAAACGTGCCCTAGAGTTTGGCCTGAGTTCCGTGAGTGAAATAAAAACCTCAACTAGTCATCGACAAAACCACTTGAATAATTATCAATTAAAATACTGTGTTTTCTAATGAACAAGAAGGTCTCAGTGGACAGAAGAAATTAATTAGCTAGTTGCTACCATAATATCTTAATTATTAATTATAAATCGACATCTTTTTTTCTGTTCAGTTTTTATAGTTAACTGAAAAGTTAATACATCACTGGATATTATTGTTATTCTCTTTTGAAAAGTGTTATTAATATGAATGTAGGGGATAAGGTACTTCTTGCTAGTTTGCTGGAGATTTAGTGGGTGAGGTATCGAGAACAATCGCCACGTAGTATGGTTGCGGCTAGCTAGTGCTTCAGGCAGAAAATATCCTGACTTTGTGCGGCTTGTCATCGGAAAAAATATTTCCTGTCGGCAGGTACGCGCGAGCACTGGGGCTGCTTACGTTATCGGAGATAACAGACCGGTAGTTAACCGCTTTCCGTCGTATATTCACAACGGACAACTACTCCAGTGACCTGTGAGCAGTTTAGTGTATTGCCCGCAAGTTAACGACGGGGCAAGAAATAAAAATTCCGGTCGAGTATTGTCTGTTGGCCATTACACGTGTGGACTCAGAAACAAAGAGAGAGCTACTAATAGTGAGCCCCTGGGTTTAACACTTGCAACTGACGTTAGAGCTTCTCACGTTCATTCTTTTAAAAATAAAATGCTATTGGTGAATATTTAGCATCTTACACATGGAATCGTTATGAAAAATTGAATGTACATTGCTTATTGGTTTTATTGTGTTTTTCTGAAGAATGATTTGATAGCAATACGTAAAACACAACACTGGAAAGTGACTATGTCATTACACAAGAGAAGCACAAATTTCCCATACCTCGTTTTCCATGTTTCAGTTATATATTTACTCCAGGAATATACAGTTTTTATTGTAGAAAAATAAAGAGCTTCAAATTGATGGAAGTGTGGTAGACGGTATGAAGCCTTTTGTACACTATAAGGAATTACCAATATTTTAATCAAAACTTAACTGTCACAGGGGAAAGTAAGAATATGAAGGCGACGAAACGAGATAAGATGACTTATTTCCACTGTAATCTCCGGATTACGTTGTACTCTACCTTCTGTATTTTTATGATGCTTTCTCATCTACATATATAAAAATGAATTGCTGTTCGTTAGTCTCGCTAAAATTCGAAAACAGCTGGACCGATTTGGCTAATTTTAGTCCTGAAATATTCGTGTAAGTCCGGGGAAGGTTTAAACGGTGATAAAATATGGAAAAGTTGTCCGTAAAAGAGGAAAATCGTGAAAAACTGAAACAGCTTTCTCCAGTGAGCTATCAATACCGTTCGTCCAATTGCGATAAAATTTTCTACATTTCATGTTGAAAGCAAGAGGAAAGTTCGCATCAAATAAAAATTTGGAAAAATTGCCCGGAAAGTAGGAAAATTTAGGAAAAAATCGAAAGCGAATTTTTCTATGAATAAAACTCAATTGCCACATGGTTTATTATTGGTATGGCAGATTTTCGTTAGAGTGAATTACAATGATGCAGATAGGCATAGAATGGAACGAGTTCGGGCACATCGATCATAACAGCAGCGAGCACGGGAAATGAAATTAATCGATTCCGCAGCCGCAATGATCCAGTGAACCTGGAACGAGGAACATTCTCTTACGAAATAGATTATAGTGCCGACAAATTGGTAAGAATTGGGGAAATGTCAATCATTTGTAATCAGTGTAAATCTTTAAAATACAGCGGTAAATCTGCAGGATTATGTTCCCTGAACTTTCACGAATGTGACATGAATATTATCCTGGACATGTGTGCGTGATTTGCCCACTCTTTCCGCCCACCACCGAGCCGGTAATTAGACTATCTGATGATACCTTTATAAAGCTACTGGGTCTAAAATACATATGATTTAATTGGTTTATATTAATAGGTAAGTGATACGAAGTTCGCTGGGTCATCTAGTTTCAAATAAAAACTCATAGACCCTCCAGGTGAGTTACGGGAGTACTTGGCAGCTGATGAGGCCGATATATCTCTTCATGTTCAGTAATCTTGAGAAATTATATTCTTCAGTGACGTAACAACTGGAACCGCTATCGGCCCCTGCAGTATCAGTACCTTGTTTTACGGTTGGTCAACTCATAGGTCGTTCTGAGAAGATCACATTCTGTGGAACAGATTATGCTTATCGACTGAGAAAAAAAGCAACGCCCAAGAGCTGCAGTGAATCCCTTTTGACGTGACAGCATGAAAAGGTCGTGAGAAAGCAGCCGATTTCTAACGAGTGTGTGCGGCTATAGAAATGTTTTCTCATTAGTGTTGGAAGTGACTGAGCTTGTAAAATTTTCGTGTGGAAGACTTAACTTCGTGTTGTTGACTAGCAACATGAACTCTTTCATATAGGAGAATATTAATAAAGTGGATTTATTCAGTAACGAATGAAAGTAGACGCTTTATTTCAGGACTATAATTTAGGTTTACTTCACAAACGTATTTCACCACTTTAGTGATATGTGGGTTAGAAATAAAAGTATATTGACATCAGAATTTTTTTCTGGTTCCAATTTCCGACCGGCCATCCACATTTAGGTTCTTCTTTGTTTTCGTAAACACCCTAAGCAAGATGTGATTGTTTCTTTATACGAGACACGACTGATTTCTTTTCACTTTATCGTCCGTCCTGCATTTGTACTCTGTCTCGGTACACAGCATCGTCGAGTGAACGAGAAGTTCTAAAAAGACTATTTCACTTTCGAATTACGAAGTATTACCTACTATTTACAGTCTTCTGACATCATGAATCGTCTGTGTTCATTATGAATCTCAGATAAAATCTACGAAGAAGCAACGTTTTCTGCTCCACCTCGGTCTCACCGCAAATCGTGAAGGTGTATACTTAATTCTTAAATCAGAGTACTGCCGTATAATCTCAGTAAGTCATTAATGAAGGAATTTTGTCTTCCTGTTACTTAAGTTTCTCCAATGTTTGTCATATCGCAGTCAATAATCCGATAATAAGAACCTTATCAAAGTACTAGCAGTTCTTTGACATGCGTTACATACTTATAATTGCATGTCACTTATTAGAACAGTATTTCGTTAATTACTAAAGAAGCATATATTCGTAATTAATAAATTTTAATTCCTTAATTGCTTTGTCCTGAGTGTTCATATAAATGTATTCCTACATTTCGATCTATTAGTGTTACGATCATAGCGGGCAATAAAAATTTTTCCTTTTAGTTAAATATCTTACACCTCTGTAATGCTTCTTTTAATGCGAAAAAAATTGTGTAGGACATGGTTTCATAGTGTAGGGTGAGGAATGTATCATAAACTTTCATTTTAAACTCTTATGAAGTACTCAAGGAGTGTTAGGAATCTGAATTATTACTTCAGGCCAGTATTCTAATAGAAAAATTTGCCGTAGAGTTGCTCCTACGGGTTGAAATCGATTGCACTAATCGCACCTCCAGCGCAGAAGAGTTTTCTTGAAGCGCAAAAGTCAGCTTTCAGGGACGATCACTGATTTCGAATACGGAGCTCAGGGCCGAAGTGGACTGGAGAAAACAGAAAGCAATAAACATCAGGGGTAATGTCGTCTATTTCAGTATGTTTGCAAGTGCAATAAACATGTGAACTAGGTTAAACCTAGGAAACGTCAGAATAGTGTAAATTATATATTTCTTCCTAATTGAATTGGCATATAGACACACATTTTTTCTGGTATTCGAGGCTTTCGCTATAAGAGACATCTGTTGAATATTATGACATCAGTAGGGTATTGTTTAGAGTATTTGTCCATATCTTATTTGCTTTAAATAGCGATACCTGCACCCTAGCGCAGTTATTCTGTGATTCAGTGACGTTCGAGATTTAATTTCATGCTGTCTAATCAAAGATATTCTGGCTCACTTTGATGCATTTACGAAACTGATACAAAATAATCTGAAGAAGCGAGAACAATTACTTTGTGGGCATGCGACCTACTTTTCCCATCACACAATTTGCGACTGGATCAGTAAAGGAAACTGACTATTAGTGACCCAAAGTAGCCTCCACTACACAGTATAGAGTGTTTGTGGAGTGTGCGCGGATATGAAGATAGTATATATACACCTAAGACTGATTCCTAATGAATCTCCCAGTTGTCTATTGGTCTCATTGATTACCTTTTTACGATGTCTAACCAGTAAGAACTACAAAAATACTTGTCTATTCATGAACTGTTACGTTCCTAAACCTTATCTGAATTCACAGAGTAACATCGATCGTACATATTTCTCGTATTATAATTGAAACATATACTTACGGTGCAGCGTAATTTCAGTCCAGTGGCGATGTTTTAGGGCTGGAAATGTTTGACTTGAAGTATCTGATTCATAATAACTTCTTAAACAAATCAAATGGGTATTGGTGCTATTCAAGGGATACAGTATATTCTTCCTTCCAATACCTGCGCGCGCGGTAGATCAACGTGTTCTGTGAGGGGGCTCGATGGTCTCTCTAATAAACAAATGTGCGAAAAACTCAAGGATCGGTACCGAACAAGCAAGACACCAAGTCCGACAGGAACCGAGCTATATAAGGAATTTAAAGAAAAAATCCTAGACAGTTAATGTGGGATCTATAGTACAATTTGCAGTCAGATCCGCAATAAATCTATATTCTTCACATATAACAAAGCTACTGGAGGGTATAGGTACATTGAAAACAAAAAATGTCATAGAAGCAAATGAACATCGAACCCAAACATTGTGAAACTTGATTTCGGCTCACATTCACCACACTTCACATGTTATTATTATTATTATTTACACTGCCCTTTCTATCTTACACACACGAACAAATACAACTACTGACGGTAATGGGCTTACTTTCTTTTCTTCAAAACCCTACTCTTTCTTAGGGCATATTCAACTCTGCAAGCTCAATTTCATCTAGTGCCACTTAGAGTTGTACAGTTTTATATAGACAGTTGATATATTGATGTACTTCATCTTACTCAAATGAGATAATTACTTTGAGGTAAGATATGAAATTTGGAGTCAATTTTCTTAAGTTTAAATTTTTGAATGAGCTGTAGAGCTTTTTATCCGTAGCTGGGAAGCATTACTCAGCTATAGATTTTTTTCTGCCACTGACAATTACTTTTCTTTTCCTCGGGAACATATTACATTTGCCAAAATAAGACTATCAAGAGGAAGATAGACCGCTCCTTGAAGCAGATCGTATTTATAGTAGAAATTTTGGGTTAGTGGCGACTAAGTTTCGTATTCCTGCGTTGGATTGTACAAAAAAAAAAAAAAAAAAAAAAAAAAAAATACAAATTGTACAAATGTTTTCAAACTACAAACACTTTTACGAATTCTTGGGATTCTCTTTACATTTAATGTCTTAGCACAGTAGAATATGGAATTCCTGTATACTACCTAATACTAAACAAATATATGGTGTCGAGCTTCTAGTTCTTGCATCAGAAATTGAAAAGACTTGTACAATTGCTAATGAGAAAATACTCGTGTAATTATTTATCGATTGGTGGATTAGGGCGCAAAGGTAGTTGTAATTGTTTTGATATAAAGAACTCTGTCAGTTGAGATTGAAGAATCCGAAATAGACATGGAATTGCCTCACACTGAAACAAAGATAAAAGATGGATTAAGTGGAATGATAATCATCATAACTGCCGTGATGGAGTAGCCGAGCGGTAAAAAAGGCGTCTTGCTGCGGAGCGCGCGGTTGCTCGTCGTCGGAGGTTCGAGTCATCCCTCGGGCATGGGTGTGTGTGTTGTCCTTTTGTTTGTTTTAGTAGTTTGTAAGTTTAAGGACTGATGACCATAGCAGTTTGGTCGAATAAGTTTACAAACACATTTGAACAGCCATCACAAAAACAAGGAAATAAGTGTTACAAACAAAATACCTGTATTGGTTTTCGAAGTATTCGCTATTGGCTACGATAAACTTCTGACAGCGGTTGTACATCCGTTGTAAACTGTCAGAAAACGCGTCTTGTGAAATCGCTCGAAGCACTGAGGTCACGAGTGGTTGGATCTCCGCAACTCTGGCGAAGCGTAAGCCTTTCAGGGCTAATTTAAGGTTGGGAAACAGAAAGACGTCTGCCGGCGCTAAAACTGGAGAATAAGGAGAGTTTGCAAGTACAGCGACCTCGCGGACCGCAGTGTGCGGACGGGCATTTTCGTGCAGGAAATTCCACTGTCCACTCCGATACAGTTCCGGCATAACCAATCAGATGCGTCGCAGCAGCCGTTTCAAAACTCCCTCGTAAACTTCCGCGTTGACAGTAAGGCCTTCGGTTACAAATTCATGACGGATCAAGCCGTTGCTTGCTCTGTGTTGCAATGGCAGTTGTCACAATGACCGTTAGCTGTGTCGCAGCGTTCAAATGTTTGTTAAGCTTATGGGACTTCACTGCGGTGTCATCAGCCTCTAAACTTATAAAGTACTTATGAACTAACTTATACTAAACACAAACATCCATGCCCGAGGGAGGATTCGAACCTCCGACGCGGGAGGCCGCGCGATCCGTAACGTGGCGCTCCATACCGCTCGGCTATTCCCGCGCTTCACTGGGTGCTTTGCTCGATGTGGGGCGTTTGTTGACATGCTCCTCAATGTCTATGCGCGGGCACCTCGTCAGAGCCAGCGCGGTTTGTAAAATATGGGACCATTCAACACACATTTTATATACATCTTGTATTTTTTTAAATTGCCAGTTCGGAAGACTGTTGTTGAAAGTGGCCAGTTGTTACACATGTAAGTTGTAATTACTTCAATGAACTATGACTTTTAAGTAATTGAGTATAATCTGAGTATAATGTGCTTGCGTACTAGATGCTACCGCGTGAGGTGGCGCAGAGGTAACATACGGGATTCGCATTCGAGAGGACGGGGTTTAGGTTTTCCGTGATTTCTGCAACTCGCTCCCGGAAAATGCCGGAACTATTACTTTTTAAATATTCGGCCGATTTTCTTCGCCATCCTTACACAAAAATCTGAGCGTGTGATCCGTCTCTAACGACCACGTTGTCGACGGGACGTTAAACGCTGATTCCCATTCCTTCTTTCATTAGATAATAACGTGAACCTAGCTATTTCGCAATAGAAAATCCTTACAGCTGTATTCATTACTACTGAGTCAGATCATTATGCTGTAGGCTACTGCGTCGAATGATCCAGGTTAAGCTGGAGATCCGCGGTACCTTAAGGCGAGGTCATATCAGTCTGGAACCGATATTATTTTGACTTGAATACAGCTGTAAGGAAAATAATTTCTATGAATAATGAGCTGTAACACGTCATCCTACTGCGTATTTCTTCTCCAATTGAGCACACTAAGAGAAAGTTAAATATTTGTTAGTTACATTGCCACTGATTGTGCTCTAAGATCTGTTTACCGTCGGGAACTAGTCGAGCGCCAGTCACACGGAAATGGTCTATACGATGCGACCACTAAGTTTACACTGTCTCCCGAATACGGTTTTCCCAGTGTCGCTTCTGGCTGGACATCTATACACTCAGATATCGAAAATGCGCTGTACGTTGCAGGGTTTCACCCCCATGAGTAGTTGTTTGCTCCTTTGAAAAAGCTGTACAGGTTTCGATTCGTGACTGGCTTGTCAATTTGTTCCTTGTTTCATGAAATGTTGTTTAAGGAGGAAGAAGTGATTTTGTGTGCATTACTGGAAAGAAAGTTTTTGAATAAGCGGAAAACTATTAATCTCCTTTATTCAACTGAAGAAAAAGAATATTTCACCGTTATTAGATTAGAGGTTGATAAATGCTAATATGGTACCCCAAGAAGGAAAATAGAATTCTTTTGTTACAGCTCCATGCGCGTAGTCTTACTAGCCGGCTACTGTGTGAAAGGGCACAGCTATCAGTGGGTGGGAGAAAATATTCGACAATTCTTTGAAGAGGAATACAATTCATTTTCCTGTTTTTACTAATGTTTTTATCGAGTGCCTGCTAGTTTACCATTAAACGAGACAGCAGGTATAGCATATTACAAGCTCTTTTTTTTGCTTGTGTTAGAAACCTTCCTTCATAGAACCAATATTGGACTACACCTACGTCACTATAGTTCACAAACACAAGGAACTGTGTTGAACAGGTTAATGAACTTAAGAGGGCACTGGCATAAATATTCTACAATTTGTTTTGCTCCAGTTTCAACACTACTTCTTGAGTTTAAAATTAGCAAGGAACACCAGTATACAGGATTGTTATCAAGCATTCAGAATTTGCTAGTTGTCGAAATTTATTAGTGTTAATGTACTTATCAGTGAATAAAGTAACTTTGGTCAGTTCAATATTTCTCTGTTTCCTTCATTTCCCACGAAATCGTTTCGGCTTCAGCAACCAACATTTAGAGAAGCAAGTAGTAAACTGATAACACCACTTACAACTAAGAAAGAAATTATCGTTTGAAAAGATCGAAAATTGATTGTGGGTACTGGAATTCAGATTCCTAATAAAAACACGTTTAGAGTATAAGAAGTGTCAGAATAAATATCTAAGTTTAAGTCACTATGCTCCATTCTGGAAGGAGAGCACTGACTATTTTGCTGCACATATATTTTTCAACGCAGTTACATGGATTTTTGTTTGGTTCGTTCGTAATACTATGGAATTTAGGACCAGCTTCAAATGCCATCAATTTATAGCAGCATGTTGAATCATATTACATAGAACATAGCAATCAATAAAAATATTTTTGAAATATGGTAAATTTGAAAAGCCAAAGAGAAAATAGCTTTTTTGAAAAATAATTATTGTGCCATATTTCGCGTTATATTATTCAACTCAATGAATGCCTTAGTTGATCGCTACCAAACTTCAGAGGATCACCCACTGGCTAATCTGAAGATTTCCTCATAATTGATCGAGCCGTCTTAGTGTCCATAGAGAACATATATGCGCACATACACGCATTGATTTTTATAGATATAAATTAACCGTGCGATGCCTGGGTGGGCTGCTAATAACACACACACACACACACACACACACACACACACACACACACACACACACACACATATATATATATATATATATATATATATATATATATATATATATATATATATATATATATTTGCTATGAGATAGACGTCTTACTAACGTAACAAACATATTCAAATCTGAAGACAGTTCGTATGAAACGGAACCCGGTTACAACTGAAAGCCACTAGCTATCTAGACGAACAGAAAAATTTGTTTACCAAGATTGATAATGCATTTTCTTGATTATGTTAATAGTTTTCATGTTAGACACATCTATGTGCAACTGAATATAACAAATTTCATCGAGCCATACGAGTTTCGACTTTACTTTTTTTGAAATGAGTTATCAGTAGTTTGAAATATATATATTGTTTTGCAAACTAGAGAGCCACTGTACTTTCAGTGTTGTATGACGTAATAATAATAGAAATTCTTGCTTACTTACTGAAAGTATATGTTGCAGAAAATCAAAATAGATTCATTTTCCATATCAGTTATTTCTAAGTGATCGTTTTGGGAGGTATGTCGTCCCCCTTTAGGTTTGTTAGATAGTGTAAAAAATGGCAGTTCCGTTCTAATCCTCTGTTTGCAGAATCTATTTTTTTAATTTATTTACAATATGAGAGTTGCGTAAATACCATATCTCGTGTGGTTCCCGTCTTATGGAGAAATACTAGTTCAGTGACATATATCAAAATCCCACTTGCAAGCAATTGCTTTATATTAAAGTTTTCAAAAGAAATTTGATATAAAACTTCTGAAGTGCTAAAATATATGCTGAAGAGTGCCATCTGTGTTACTGAAATAATTCATATAAAAGTATTCCGAAGGATACAAAATCTTAATGAGGATATTCTATGTTTCCTAATTGTGTTTTTTGCATAATACTTTGTAGAAAGTGATATGCGCGTACACCTGATAAACGTATGTGCCAGATAAAAAGTTTTACACCAATTTAAGTTTTTCGTTTATGGTTTTAGTATATAACAGTGCTCAGTTAGGAAATGTTAGCCCGTAAGTAAGAGGTAGGTAACTTCTTTGTTGTCATTAAAATGAATATTTTTTGGTTTTTGCCAACACTGCATTAGATGAGATTCGCAATTTACTTTTATCTTACAATAGATCTTTATAAGAGCAGCATTTCTTGAAACGGAACATTATGAAATAAAAATCGACAGATTGAAAATAAGTCTGTTTTGTACTAATAAAATTGTGGGTATTTCAGTGTCATAGATATGTTGTACTTTGATAAAATTATATCACAAAAATATCTGTATATTATGGTGCACGGATGATCGGTTTCAAAAATGAAAGCAAACGAGAATGTAATGATAAAATTGGTTTCACAATTCTTTCCTTTTCATGGTGTAACTGGTGATAAAATCGTGGTTAATATTTCAAAAGGATACTATTGTTTAGTGAAAAGGGAAGAAGAGTTTTATTTACATTATATGAGAAGCGATCTTTAAGTTTTTAGATGTATGGATGTGAACCCGCACGTTTCAGATTGCTTTTAGTTTCTGTTTATTACTGTCGGCTTGTTACACAAAATTTCTATTAGTTCATCCCCACCCCTCAGATCAAAATGTTGGATTCGCCACTGAACATTATAAAAATTGTTTAAAAGAAACTACGTTATTTGTTTGTTAAGCAAGACAATATTCAAACGTGATGTATGTTAAAGAAAATAACACAAAATCACACTCGGTAAAATCATGATATTTTACCGAAAAGTAATAACAAACTTTTGCACTACAGCGTACTATCATAGTTTCAATACGAGCAGGTTAACATACTATATTGTGACGATTATACCTCGTATTTTATGATTTTTAAACAATTTTTAGGTATGCGCCATATGGTAGATCTTCAGAAACAAATTGTTCGCTTTCAAAGGGTAACTTTCTGCATTGATATTAGAAGATAATTCATTAATGCAGCAATGAGCTGACATTAGTCGTCATGAAAATGAAAACTATTACGATATTAACATAGGATTTTATGTCCACACATTTTAATCGTTTTATTGATGCATAGTACGTTGCAATTTTATGATAGTGTCCGAGAAGGGTGAAACGCGTTAATAATAGTTTCTTTGGAACCAGGACCGGTCACTTTATTCAGTCGCATGTCGACGGACCTAACATGAGATTTATCAGCTTAATATTCTACGCAATTGAGTACGAAACGATATTTTATTTTCATTTACGACTAATTTTTGCACGCAAAAGTACCATTTTCTGGACATTAATAAGATGCTATATTTATATTTTCATACTGCTACTGAAGAGCTTACCTTTACGATTGACGAATATACATACAGTAAGTCAAAGATAAAATAAAATGAAATATATACAGTTAAGGTCACCATTGTACATTTGTCTTGTGTTGTCGAAACCTCTCAACACGTGGATGTCTTTGACTTATTAATTTGTACATTAATCAATCATAACGTTGAGCTCCTGGTAATAATATAAATATAACATATTATTAGTGACCATAAGGTGGTACAGTATGTCTGTAAAGTCATGACCGAGCAGGCGAGTCTCCACTCTACCAATGCAGCTACGAAAGAAGGCGCATCTACAGGGAGTTTCACAACACGGTACCGGTTATTTCGCGCGCTCTTCAAATCAGTGTTGACCCAACGTGCAAATACATCCGTACAGAGGTTTTCTTTGTTTTTGTAAATAAATTAACTGACACTGTACCGAAGAGTACTGCCTTCATCCAGAATACATCATTATAGAGTTAATTACAAAAACGAATGCACGGTAGTCGTAAGTCAACATATATACAAACACAGAACAGAATGATTTGTATACGAAAAGCGATTTATTCTTCCCTTATAGTTAGCCAAGACTAAAACAAAGGGTTGAGTGATTGAAGGATGACCAAGAAGACATTAGGCGACACAGTACATCAGCCGATGAAATCGTCGAAATAGTGAAAGAACTGAGTAAATTTTATCCGTATCGGATACAACTAAACTACGCGAGTGTTCCTTTATGGAATATAGGAAAAGATCCTCTTCCAGTTTTCAACCCTTGTCGCTATGTCACTTCCAATTTTTCCAGTTGTATTTGTTTGGTAATCATTACATAATTTGCTTATTTAGGTGAATTTACAGGCATTTTGTTTTGACTGAATTATCGTGTAAATGAAGTTTAATGGCTTTCGACCCTTTGGGCCCGCAGCACGGAATATATCTCTAAGAGGCTTCATGTAATTATACCAACATGCTGCTTTAAAGTTTTTTATAATGTCGTTATGGATCCATTTCGGCACAATTATCCATCGTCAGGCAATCTGCGAAATACACAAAATTTTTATGTAGTAATCATAGTTTTGTTATATATACTTTTAAGTTAGGCCTGTTTTTTTTCGATATAAACTTTTTACTTATGGCCATGTGACATCCTTGGCAAATGTCAGCTGTTTATTTAACAATAATGTGAATTTTTGTGTCACACTTTGTAGTATTATACAAATATCGTTAAATAAAATTTTAATATCTTTTTATCGTGATGTTCTGACAGTTGGCCAAAGATGTTACATGTTTGCAGTTGCTACGGTAAAATTTATACTATGGTTTAAATCTCTGTGATCTGTGGGTTATGATTATTCGATATCTATGTTAAAATTTTTTAGCAGACGTGCAAAGATGTTTATTAATATGATTGCTGTAGAAGGTTGCGTTATGATTGATAATTTTATAATCTTTGTGATCGTTATGTGTGTCAGATAGTCTGTGGTTTGTCAGTGGTCGTATTTATCCGTTGCCTTTGGTCAAGAAATCAATAAAATTATCGATAAAATTTTTGTTTTTAAAATCAGACTGTTCATTTAAAATATCATCAGGGTGTTGTGTTGCGTGTATATAAATAAACAGCAAGACATTGCCAAGGATATCACATGGTGGTAAGTAAAAAAGTTTATATCGAAAAAAAGATCAGTCCTAACTTAAAAGTATATAGACAAAACTATGAATATTATATAAAAATTTTGTGTATTTCGCAGATTGTCTGACGATGGCTAATTGTACCGAAATGGATCCATAACAACATTATAAAAAACTTTAAATTAGCATATTGGTGAAATTACATGAAGTTTAATGGATTATTTTAGAAATATATATATACATACACATAACACAACACCCTGATGATATTTTAAATGAACAATCTGATTTTAAAAACAAAAATGTTATCGATAATTTTATTGATTTCTTGACCAAAGACAAAAGTTCACTTTATTGTTAAATAAACAGCAAGACATTGCCAAGGATGTCACATTGTCGTAAGTAAAACAGTTAATATCGGAAAAAAACCAGGTCTAAGTTAAAAGTATAGCCGGCCGCGGTGGCCGAGGAGACTGAGGCGCTCCAGTCACGGTCTGCACGGCCACTACGGTCGGAGGTTCGAATCCCCCCTCGGGCATAGATATTTGTGCCGTCCTTAGTTGTAAGTAGTTCATAAGTAGTTTGTAAGTTTAGGGACTGATGACCCCGTAGTTAGGTCCCATAGACTCTACAAACATTTTTTATAATTTTAATAGGCACTTTTACTTTAAACTGTTCTGTATTAAAAGTATATATAACAAAACTATGATTATTATATAAAAATTTTGTGTATTTCGCAGATTGTCCGACGATGGCTAATTGTGCCTAATGGATGCATAACAACATTATAAAAAAACTTTAAAGCAGCATATTGGTATAATTACATGAAGTTTAATGGATTACTTTAGAAATATACGCACACACAACACAACACCCTGATGATATTTTAAATGAACAATCTGATTTTAAAAACAAATATTTTGTCGATAATTTTAATGATTTCTTGACCAAAGACAAAAGTTTACATTATTGTTAAATAAACAGCTAGACATTGGCAAGGACGTCACATGGTCGTAAGTAAAAAAGTTTACACCGAAAAAAAGGCCTAACTTAGAAGTATATAGGTATAATAAAACTATGATTTTTATATAAAAAGTTTGTGTTATTTGCAGATTGTCTGACGATGGCTGAATGTGCCGAAATGGATCCTTAATAACATTATAAAAAAAGTTAAAGCAGCATATTGGAATAATTACATAAAGTTTAATGGATTATTTTAGTGCTCATACGGATGTCTTCACGCTTATCATTATTAAGGAGCAATTTCCAATTTTTGGCACCATGCAGATATTATATCTAAATCATATTTCAGTCACTTTCGATCTTCAAGCGAATATACTAACCCATAAATGACAGCTTCATCAGTGAACAGTCTAAGAGTGTTCGGCAGAATGTCTCATAAATCGTTGTTATTGGTAAAGTACAGTGTGAAAATCTTTCTTGGAAGTCTAGAAATATGGAACTGATTGTCGGCCACGGTGGCCGGGGGGACTGAGGCGCGCCAGTCATGGTCTGTCTGGCCACTAGTGTCGAGGGTTCGAATCCCCCCTCGTGCATGGATATTTGTGCCGTCCTTAGTGTAAGCTAGTTCATAAGTAGTTTGTAAGTTTAGGGAGTGATGACGCCGTAGTTAAGTCCCATAAGCTATACAAAGATTTGAACATTTTTTATGGAACTGATTAGAGATCCCTAGTCTACAGCACTCATTACATAAAAGGATTATTTCATTTCAACTTATATTAGAGTTTGGAGAGGTAGTGTTTGTTTGGCGGGCGGTGTTGGTAAGGGGTTGTCGGCGAGTCGTGTGCCGGGGACCGGTCGGTCGGCGAACCGCGGCCCCGCGGCTGTCCCCCCCCCCCCTTCCGCCCCGCGCCCCCCCCCCCTCCTGCCGTGGCAGCGGCAGAGGCCGCGGCCGGCCGGGACGCTCCCGCCGCGCCAGTACGCCCCGCACTACCGCACTAGCCGCAGACACTCCATGGCCGCCAGACAGGACTATCTGCGCCTCTACGGTAAGTCCGCGCGCTGCACCGGGAGGCCCTCCCGCCGCTTACCTGCGCCTCGCAGCTCCGCGCCGCACGCACGCGACACGCGGGTCCTCCGGGGCGACGCACTGCACACGCACACACCGTCGCTGCCCGACTGTCACTCGCGCGGCGCCCGCCGCCCGGCCGGGCGCTGCGGAGCCGGCCGCTGCGGCGATCGGTCCGGCGACCTCCCGCCTCCGAACCCCGGGAAAAACTAGGCCCAGCTGGGCTGCAGGAGAGAGATTGTTGGCCACTATCATCCCCCACTCCGGCCTTGCGGTGATTATCGCGCCTCGGTCGCGCCGGCGATAGCGGCGGCGACGGCGGGTGCAGCGAGCGCAGCCACGCTACAATAGCGTCCGCAGCGCGGCCGCCGCCGCGGCCGCCTTTATCTGCGCGATAAGCCGCTTTACTTCGCCGTAAAACGGAAATTTGCTGCCGGTGCCCGCCGCGACGCCACCGGCCGGGCCGCGCGCTCAAAGGCGAGGCGGCCGGCGGGTCGCCAGCACCGACGCTACCAGCCAGCCGGCGGACCACGGCCGTGCTCTGCCACGGGGGTGATGTTTCCAGTAGACCTGTGCGAGTAACGCCTATATTAGGCCGGTATTACACTATCAATTTTTCTTTGACCAAGAATCTTTGTCCAATGTTCTCTGACAAAGAATCTTTGACGTGGTGAAAAGAGGACATTACACTGTCAAATTTTCTTTGACCAACAATCTGCCAAAATGCATCGAAAATGGCGAATCAATGTCTATTATTAACAAGGAGGTTGGAATAGCCTTCTTGGTTATTAACCTCAGCTGTTGCTTACGCAGCTTATAAATATCTATTTATACACTATGATTGCATGTAAGCCTAAACAGTGCAACGGCTAGACATTTCGAAGACTTACAACATTGGTGACGCTTGCGTCTGCAGTGGTATTCTGCTCGAAAAATTTTAAGAGGTCGAACCAGTACATTTGTCGCTGGTAAGGAGCCTGTGTCCTGTTTCCCTTTTGCTAGTGCTCCGTCCCGCCTGCAGTGAACAAAAACTTTCGAAATACGGTATTTATATTTTGCATAAATATATTTCATGTAAATAGTATTTGTCTGAATAAATATATGCAGGGAATTAAACACTGTCATTATGTATTTTGGTTTCTCCGCCGCAGCAGTGGTGCAGAAGCCATTAATTTTCTTTATACGTCGTCTACCGTGAAACCAGTACTCACTTGATCACTAATGAATTCTGCAAGTGTCATCTAGTTTTCGGCTCGATGCAGCCGGTTTTTGCAATCAGCCTTATATTACTGCATAAATTTTGTTGTTGCGACGACACACAATACGAATTACGTCGACACGGTTTCAAACTATGTGAAAGGTAGTTTGAAACCGTGACCACGTAATTCGTATTGTGTGTCGTCGCAACAACAAAATGTATGCAGTAATTACATAAACTTAACCTCCTTGCGTCAAAAACTGCTACCGCGATGCTAACGCTTCAAGCGGTCACATTTCTCACCGCAGTTAACAAAAGACGAACGCTTTCTTTGATCAAATTTACGGTGAGCTGCTAGATTTGATCGAAGAATTTTTGACCAAAGGCGACTTTGACGAAAGTTCCATATTACACTGTCCAATTTTCTTTGACAAAGATTCTTTGTCAAAGAAAATTTGATAGTGTAATACCGGCCTTACACTGAGCTAGTCGCCGGCGTATTTGAACTCTGCTCCTAAATTCACTCCGTCTAAACAAGGGCCGCGGTGGAGTAGCCGAGCGGTCTACAGCGTCTCGCTGCGCAGTTTCAAAAATGTTCAAATGTTTGTTAAGCTTGAGGGACTCGACTACGGGGTCATCAGTCCCTAAACTTACAAACGACTTATGCACTACTTACGAACTAGGACGGCACAAATATCCATGACCGAGGGGGGATTCGAACCCCCGATCGTAGTGGCCGTCCAGACCGTGACTGAAGCGCCTCAGTCCCCTCGGCCACCGCGGCCGGCTCACTCCGTGTAAACAAGGACAGTGAACGCACATTTAAGTTCCAGGCAGAGGGTTCATTAACCACTTTCATAACTTTTCTCTACCGTTCCATTCTCTAGTAGCGCGCGGGAAGAAATAATACCTAAATCGTTCCGCTTTCGATCTAATTCCTCTCATATTATTGGCATGGTCATGTCTCCCTATGTAGGCGGGTGCTAGCAAAATATTTTCACATTCAAAAGCAAAAGTCGGTGATTGAAATTTCGCAAATACATTTCGCCGCAATGCATAACATCGTTCTTTTAATGATTTCCACCCCAATTCGTGCAACATTTCCGTGACGCTTCTCCCCCTGTAACGTGATAAAACAAAACGAGCTGCCCTTCTCGGAACTTTCTCAATGTCTTCCGTCACTCCCACCTGGTGAGGGACCCACACTGGGCAACAGTACTCCAGGAGAGGACGCACAAGTGTGATGTAGGCACTAACTTTGGTGAAGCTGTTGCACCTTCGAAGTGTTCTGCCAAAGAAACGTAACCTGTGGTTCGCCTTCCGCACAATATTTTCTGTGTGTTCTTTCCAGTCTATATTGTTTGTAATTGTAACTCCTAGGTATTGAGTGGAATTTACGACCTTAAGGTAAATTGAAGTTCAGCGGATTTCTTTTAGTTGTCATGTGTATTACTTCACAGTTTTCATTTTTTAGTGTTAATTGCCAATTTTCGCACCAATTTTCGCTGCTCCGAAACGCGAGCGTCTAAACTTGAAGGGTGGGCTACTTCTGACGCTAGTCGCTGGCGTTTTTGGTCGCTTTCAAGTGTTGGTCGCCCCGTGTCATGTACAGGGGCGTATAAAGTAGCCACCAGTCGAATCGAAATGTCGAAGGAAGTAATAAATACTGGTGGTGTGATTTACGCAACAGTATTAGAGGAACTATCTTTCAAAAGCAAAACGGAAAAGTAGGAAAAATAAAAGAAAATGGATCGGAAAGCGGATTGCAAGGAGGGATAAATATGGTTGGTGCTTCTGCAAATCTTTTGAGAGAATTAACGTGTGAAGATCCTTGTGTTTACGGAAATATAGTGAGAATGGCATGACAGCATTTTGGTACATTACTGCAAATGGTAGAGGTTAAAATAAGAAAAAAGAATACCGTCACGAGGATGGCGATCTTGCCAAGAACAAAATTCTAACGAACCATCTTTGCAAGTTCCTTGCAGTAATTTTTTTTTTTTACTTTTCAGCTGTTTGCGAAACATATCCCCCAAGAGACCTCCAGTCTTCAATTCGTCGAACAGTTGGTTAAATTGAATGTCTTTAAGTTTAGTATTTAAATAATCCTTATTTTTAATGTCCCATAATACTGCTAAACTTTGATAAATTTCCAGAAATTTGGAATTTGATTACAATTCCACTTCATATTTTGTTTGGTGGGAAACAGAACTGTTTGGTATTACATACTCTCCATAACAATATCCCATATTCTACGTCCTGTTTAAATTGTTTTTATGAAGACGCTGGCGACTGAAGTCGCTGCGTGTCATTGCGTCAGCATTCTCTATTCGCTTATACGCCAAGCGACAACAGACGGCAGGGACTAGCGACCAAATACGCTCCGTGTAATATACTTTTTACAAAACTTTTTTGTGGTAGGCAACATGAAAAATAAATAATTAACCATTAAACTGAAACATTAACAGGTAAAAAAAATAAAAACAGGATAAAACGTATGTTTGCGTTAAAAGCAAACGTCAGATCATCGAGGAGTAACATACAATCACGGATGAAAAAGTATAATCCAAAATGTTTAAAAATAAAAATAACCATTAAAATCATAGAGCTACACAAGCTCATCAGTTCATCACGGATGTCTATATAAATTACTCATAATAAATAGTATCTCAGAATATATGCATTCTCGTTACTGGTTTTAGTTAGAGAATTCTTATTCATGAGTAACGATTCAGTATTTCGTATCAGCCAAAGTATTCGATACCCAGTACTGAATACATTTGGTTTGCTAAAGCTCTGGTTTCCAGACGTGGTGTGTGTTTGTGGTGTAACTAAAGATGCGTATATCTGTATGCAAACGGAAGTTAATGGCTCACATTCAAGTAAAAAAACCCTGTGAATCTCTATGTTTTAGTATTATGTAGTGATTATTGCCTGTAATAGCAAGTGGCGTATTTAAAGTGTGACACTTGTACACATTTGCTATTCAAAATATCATTCTAGTCTACTGCCGGAATCGACATATTTATTTTTTGTTCACTTTTTCAAAATATATAAGTTCATAGTGTCACGCCGATGAACTATTCTTTCACTTTTGTAGTCAATGGTTCATTACACTATTAATTGCCTTTTAGTAAAAGTAAGATGCCTTGAATTGAAAACAACATGAAACGTAGGCCTAATATTCACTGCTCTCTGTCCTCCTTTAATGAAAATACCCAGCACTGCTTTTCAAGTACGTGGAACTCTCTATCTGACACACAAACATGTTTCACATTCCAGTCACAAAACATACAGTAACACTGCTTCATGGAATTTTTATAGTAATACGATCTCTTTGCCTCAGGCAAAGATATATCTTTGTGCAAAAAGCCAGCAGACTGCCATTCAAATGGCGTTTCTAATAAAAGAAATATTAAGCCTTCAGGAGGACGAGAGGGTTCAAACTCCCTCCCCCCCCCACCAGAACTTTAACTCATTCGTGCTAAAATTAAGAAATGACAATAATTTGTGTAATGAATATGAGACTTGGACTGAAAACTTTGCCAACAAAGAGAGGTACCAGGCTGTCTGTAAGTTATAATCGACGGCTAATTGAGCTTTGGCTTCTTTCTTGTTGTGGGGACGCTTTGTCTCGAAAGTCATATGGGTGGCATTCGAGAAGTCTAGGCAAGCGTCGCGTACAACTTCCACCGCAGTAAATCTTGCCGATTTAAAATAAAGAAATAAATTGCTCAGATAACCACCACCTAACCATCAGTAATAATGGACAAGTATTTTTGAATTCCAGCCAGAAACACGTTCCACAACCTGTTTAGAGAACCGCGCGAGGCTTGCCTAGCGTGTAACGAAGTCCACCCGTGTCTTTTGTTAACTACTGCTACCAACTTCAGTGATCTACTAACTTTATTACTACAAAGGGCGGCGAATTATACGTGACACAGAAAAATATAATTTTTAACAAGTGTGATTAAACGAGAACAAATGTATGACATCACAACCTTATTACTTCCTTGTATAATTTATACCACAGATGCTGATCATCAACACGCACGCATTCCACTTCACATGCCTAAAGTGGCAGCATTCTATAGCAGACAGATTAAAGTCCCTCTATATTCATGACTAAATTATAAAATGTAATTTTATTCCCATTTTACATCGATAAGTAATTGAAGCCTTCTAAATGACGAATACAGAAGAATGATAAGTATAAATTACGACAGTTGTAACACTCATTTACTATTACTCATTCATAGTGTGGGTTTATCCCTGATTTTCAAATGTATGGCGCCATTACCCCGGAACCTAGGGTAAGGGAGCCTCTGCGTATACTTCCACAGTATATTTTTAACAATAAAACTTAAGATACGTAGCTGAAAGTTGCAAAAAAAAATAGTATTAGCCGGGGAAGCTGTAGTATTATTGTGTACGAAAGAGACATACTTTTAATAAGATTAAAAAAAAAAAAAAACTGGTTTACCTTAAGGTGGCTCCATTCCCCTGGTCTCCCCTATATGTTATTTGTCTAACGGCTTTCGATTTTTTTTCCTATTGATGACAACTGATGACTTGAGCCAAATGTGGAAGTGCGGAAGCTATTTATTATTTACTAATCCCTACAGCTATTACTTTTGATCTGAAAATTGGGCTTGTTCTGTATGTTGTTCAAATAAATAATTTACGGGAATGTAGCTGGGCAGCGTCTTCGACAACAGCCAGTTTTTCGGCAGGTGGAGGTATACCAGAAAAGACTGCTCTCCATCTCTACAATCTTTTTCAATAACGTTTCATTATTTCATCAACTAATCACAAAATTTTTCAAAGTGTGTACAATAAATCGCAAGTTTGTTTTATGGGGGGGGGGGGGGGGGCGGTCACAATTTTGGCACCTGTCAACTTTGCGAGGGCACCTTAATACTTAATATAGCTCTGACCCCCCCCCCCCCCCAGAGAAAAATTTATGTACGCCCCTGGCAAGACATTAGTGACTTCGATCAAATTAATACAGCCTGCTAGTTTCCTTTTTATCGTATATCTCAGCGAGTCCCAATCATTTTCGTAATGAGGTTTGCAGTCGACCTAAATATATATTCGCGACTCAATATAATTTTGACATTATCTGACATCGCGGGATGGAGGCGATCTTCATAGATTAATTATCTTCAAAAGTAAGACGCCAAGATCGCTATACGATTATTTTATTTACTGACGACCAGTTTCAATGGACTATGCCACCATCATTTGGTCGTATAAAATTCTACAAAGTGGTCATCTAAAGTTATGGAAAAATGGAGGTTAAACAGAAAGTGCAACAGAGCAATTAGTCAAAATATATACGTTATATTATCCATTGTTGGTGTCTTACAAGCAGTGGACAATATAACTTATGTGTTTTAATTGAATTTCCCTTCGGTGCTTGACAGAACATAATAATATTATTATGAAAAAAGGAAAAATTCCTGATGTTCTGCAAAATTATTTGTTTAGTTACAAACTGGTTTTCAGCTTCTTGGGCCATCGGCAGGTAACAACTGAATGTCACTAACATTTTCTTCACAGATATGCCACTTACAAAGATGTTATTAAATTACCGATGATACAACTCCACATGTTCACAGGAAAGTGTTACTTTTTATGGCACTGAATTATATTTATAAATAAATAAAATATATAAAAAGGCTGAAGTTATACGTTGTTTCTAAGCTTGAATATTATCGTTAAAAGCAGGGAGTTTCGCATTGTAAGAAACCCCACCTTACATTGCCAGACTCCCTGCTTTTAACGATAATATTCAAGCTCAGAAACAACGTCTAACTTCAGCCTTTTTATATATTTTATTTATTTATAAATATAATTCAGTGCCATAAAAATAACACTTTCCTGTGAACATGTGAAGTTGTATCATCGGTAGTTTAATAACATCTTTGTAAGTGGCATATCTGTGAAGAAATCAATAATTTTGTAGAATATCAGTAATTTTTCCATAATTATGTATTTTATATTTTGATTAAGTGCTATGTTGCAAGTTATGTTTAACTTCAATTCTTTACATAACTTCAGATGACCACTTTGCAGAATTTTATACGACCAGATGATGATGGCATACCCTATTGAAACCGGTCGAGAGTAAATAAAATAATCATATATAACTTGGCGTTTTACTTAGATACCCAATACAATTTCTACAGATACTATACAGCAATTTATCTTCTCTATAAAAATGTATGTTTGTATGTTTCCTATAGATTAAAAGATGGCTGGAAGAGTTTTGATGAAATCTTCAAATTAGCTCAGTGGATGATCCTGTCAAATTTAGTACCGATTGGTTGAAGATATTTATTGAGTTTAACCCTCAGTTACTATCGCAGGGACATGTTAGACTCCAGCATATACATATTATCACATTTATTTTTGAAATAGCGCCGCTCTTGCACCAAATATTCAGTGTATTCTCGCGAAGTCAGTTGTTTTCAATGAAACGTGTTAGAGGAAGTCCTGACATTGTTAACGGAGTAATTCGATTTCGATTTTGGGGTCACTGATAATACTTACGTGGACATTATTTTTCTAAATTACATCAAATCTACTCGCATATATGGACATGTTATGGGGGCGGAAGAGGTTGTGGACTATTTAGGTAACATAGAAAATGAAACTGAAGGAGAATTACGAGGCCAGGAACACGATTCCTTGATTTTGAAAGTGAATACATTGCTCACAGTACAGAAACATCGATTTCTGATTTGGATGTCTCACAAGATAAAATGTCTGAAAATGATACTAGTAGCTATCCGACGGGGGGGGGGGGGGGGAACACGTTCAAATGTTCGCGAACCCGCCGAATAGTCCTAGAATGAGAAAAACCTAATGTTATTGTTCGTTTACATGGATTGACTGGATCTGCTCGGCCATGAACTTCCGTTTTCAGATATTAAATTGATCTCTAATCAAGTGAGAAGATGAAGTAAATAAGAACAGTTACTACTAAAATGAAAAATTATTACTTTAAACTTACCTCTGCATTATGAATTGGAAATATGTAGACATTCAAATAAAGATGTTTTGTATGAATTTCTGGTTTTCTTATACGTCACATTTCGATTAAAGCAGTTGTAAACAAGTGTATAAAACAATTACCATAAAAAGTAAATCAATGTACATTAAGATAATAATAATTTTTGGGGTCACTAACGACCCTACGATAGTAGTTGTGATAGCCAAAAATATCGATAGGAACTCGGGGTTAAAAATATAACGCGAAATATGGCTTCGAGCATAGATACTAGTAGAATAGAGCAGCTGTACACATGGCGTGGTAGCAAGATAGAGCCACGTGACCGTTGGCATACATTAACTGGATATAGTGAACAGCTTAGCAGTTATCAAGAAATGCCACTATTTTAACTATTAATGCTTACATGAAAAATTTAATGTTACAGCCCTGTTCAAAAAGCTGTCTGTTATCTGGATGCAACCACTGTTTTGCCAACGTTGTATCGCCGTAAAGATGTTGGTGCCATGAAAATGATGTCATGCCCAATCTACCACAGACATAACATAATGGTCAATTAGTATTTTCTATGTGGCTGTAATTTTTCCTACCGCAAACGGAAGATTCATACAACAATGAGATGCACTGATTTCCTGTTTTTATTCGTTTGTTATCAATTTCATAGACCTCGGCTTTTTTTCAGTAACATGGTCGTAATGAAAGTGCTATCTGTCGTAGATAACACGTATCTTTATTCTTTTGAGTTTTCCTACGAAATCTATATTGTGCCTTGACACATACATTAATGACTCGCGTTAATTTGTTATTTTTATTGAACTATTATCAGTTTTGATTAACTTTGGCTTTTCTTTCAATAGTATGACCGATACAATGTTCTAGTTGTCATGGATCACACGCATCTTAATTCTTCTGTTTTTCCGATTACTGCTGTCTGTTTAATGTATTTACAAGTGGACGTGAGGGCCTCCATTTGTTTTGCCGCCGTCCCGGGCCTCCGATATGGGGGTTCGAGTCCCTGCCTGGCACAAATTTTCATATATGAGAGTATGATAGATCCCAGAAGAGCAGCCAAAGACGTTAAAGCCAGTAGTTTCCGAAAATTTTGATTTAATGCCAGATTATTTAATATATATATAGCTTCTGACCATCAAAATGACATCTTAAATCCCAAATGTGTCGGTAATTCAACTAAACAATTAAGTTGCGTTTCCTACGCCACACAATGGAAATTCCCAAAAGATTTATATTTGTTCTTCTGTTATTCTTTTCAGTTGTTACTGCCGATGACTTCTGGTGCAAATGTTGATTTCCTGATTTATGGTACACGGAATTTCAGGTATCTGTCTTCCTCACACATGCCACGAAAATAGTAGTTCTATTTCACAGCAAGCAAGTAATGGCGTCGACACGACTGCTCACGTGTTAGCCTTATGGGTGATCTACAGTAAGGCTTATGTAAATTTGACAATTCGAAATACACATTGTTTTAAAAGAATGACCTGATTTACGAAATGTAACTGCGTTTATAGAAGTTTCGACTACTGTTACTCTGTTCTTCAATTACTCACTTCTTCGTCACGATGTAAAGGGTAGCTGAATACGCAACCCTTCACACTTCCCCACAGGCGCAAATCGTATGTGGTCATGTACGGCGGCCCTAGAGACCAAGACTACAGGGCAGTGTTTCGGGGGTCCCGTGCGCCTTATCCTGCATAGAGATAGAGTGTCACTGAAAGACTGACATACTTTGTTGTGCCCGCGTGGGGGAGTTTCTCCTAGCTGGAAAATAAACCCATCGGAGTGGAGTTGTGGAAAAACTCAATTCCGCAGCATTTTAAGGTAGTTCATTCCAGTCATTTCCTTAAGAATAACTAAATAAATAAAATGAGACATTACAGTTTTTCATGAATAATGGCACAAAATCGATGGCTTTCATGTTTGTGTCCTCTAATGTAATACTGAAAGTTTCTCGCTTCTTCTTCTCTCTAACAAAATTTACGTCTGCTGTGTGTTTGAACTTGTCTAGCTGAATGCCTTCGTACAACGTTATGTTAATGTGACTGCGTATTTTTAACTGTATTCTATGTGAATGTGAAGGTATTACAAAACCTATCTGACAGCGTAATGTTTATTATAATGACACACAAACTGCTAATTGTTTCTGTATGAAAATGTCGTAACAAAGTTAACTGTCTGAAAGTTACTGATAATAAAAATCACTGTGTTAATAATTCTGGCCCTACAAACTTGTTTCTGACTGAACTAACAATCTTTAACGGAATGTAACAAACACAATATTTATCAATGCAATCTGACTCAGTGCAAACACTTCTTAACCTGAACACTGTATGAATTGTCCTACCCTGAAATCTGTAAATCATACTGAACTGTAAGCTCGACAAAAACTGATTCTTTCTCACTTTCACTTACGCATAAATCTGCGCAACACCAAACTGCTTCCTTCTGTACTAACTACTGGAAAACTAACTTCTGAAAACATCTATGGCACTTTTAATAAAAATGTGATGTGGGATAAACTGGTAATCTGTTTAAGAAACTCGAACTAATTATTAAAAATGAAATATCTGATTTATTTTCTAACTGATGTAACTTCATGAAAATTACTAACAATGCCATGTTTATGATTTTACAATTTTCAGAGAAAAATATAACTCAGAGATTTAATCTGCCTACAAAATTATTTTTAAAGAAAGATAAACATTTCTTTACTGTTAGTAAATTTAACTCGATTTACACAAACAATGTTACAACAATACCATATTTCATGAACACTACCCATGAAATTCCTATTTCATAAAAAACGCAATTTCAAAACTAAACTACTACAATGAATACTTTTCTTAACACAGAAAGTGGTCCCTAGCATGAATCGTGAGACCACAAGCTATCAGCAAGATCTTTCCCGACTGTTACTGTTACCACCAATTCAGCCTAAAAAGGCGAAGTGGTGCCATAGAAACATGCCAAGTATTTCATGAAAAACTTTACCTTATAAAAACTTCAAAAGATCGTTTCTCCAACGTCATCTATACCTTTCGTCTCATATCTTAAACAAACAGCTTGGCTCAGCATTCAAGTCTCAAAATCTCATCTTCTCGGCTATCCCGCCGGAGCGACAACTGCCCACAACCACGGTCCCCACGCTTCTGCAAACTCATCCTCGCGCCTAACAAAGTCTACACTCTCAATAATCACAACCTTACTTCCCGGCAACAATACTATCACCGTCTCCAATATCGATAGTACTGCCATCGAAAAACAAGCCTGCAACCAAAGATAAATGACCCATGCCTGACAAGCTTGACACTGGTCTCAAATTCGCGGTACATTTGAATATGACCTGTATACCTTCCCATAGCAGGTATATTTACAATACGTGCTAGATACCACTTGTACCCACGCGTCAGAACTAAGAGACGGAACTGCTATACCTTTCGTAAATCCATTGTCGTTGGACGACAGTCTCACAATATTTTATTGACGTCTAATTAGGACACATTATCGTTAAGGGGAGCAAGTCGTCAAGTCTAGTCTAGTTTTAAACAATAAAATAACGCAGTTTTAGGTGCTAAAAGAAGTGAAATACCAACGGTAAAGATGGAATTCTAAGCTGAAGGGATTGACTGAAATTTTGTAAATAAGTCGCAGATCACCAAAACTCAACCTGTGCCTTTGCACTGTATGTAAACACGCGCCGTTTCAGCGATGTGTCCAGTCATGGCGCAGAGCGCTGCGTCTGCATTCCTGATTTCATACCTTGCTCGTATACTGTTCACTTTCTTTCGTAAATGGTGATACACACGCTTCATGATCTTCTGCTCTGACTTGACAGAACAGTAATGTAACTTGCTACGACCTCAGTTCACTGAACAGCAAAGAAAGTGCCGCAAAAGAAATTTCACACCCTAAGCTGAACCAAATAAACTCGAAAGGAACTTTTTATTATCTGACAATTTTATATTACATTAACCTAAGTATCTTTTATCTTTATTTAATAAGATTTGATTCGCGTTTCTAAAGATATAGCATATAACCTACGCATTACTTGTTCCTCAAACTCAACTAGCTCTCAAGGAGGAATCTTTATGAAGACTTTACACCTGAATATGGAACTTCAGATCAATGAAATAATGTGATACGACATACATGTTTGTGACTGATGATGGTCTTTCGAACACTTTATGTGTATTTTCCTTTGTTGTACGAAAATTTCGAGAACTGATAATCCCATATACTTATTCACAGTACTTTAAAATTAAAAAAAATATAATGTTGAGTTTATCAAAAGAATCATTTACTTCGATCTGTCACACTACAACGATTGTGAACGGTGATCATATTATAAATTACTTCATATAGCCATATTAAAATGAACTCACTTCTTCCCATTCCAATAAAGAGATTCATTAATTATAAGACAAATGACACAACTGGTAATCCTCTCCCATATATTTTAGTTTGGAAGTATCTTAGCCCCACCAACAGAGACTTGGCTGCGAAGATGAATCGGGTGTTCCTTCGGTCTGAGCACGTGGCCACGAAATTAAAGGTCGTAATGAATTAATACGTTTACATGAATGAAAGAATTGGAAAAGCGAAGGTACAGCAACCCTCCCATTCCCCAACAGTATGGAGTGCAAGGATAAAATTAATAGTATGGGATGATAATTAGCATTTTAACAATGACTCCATTATTTTACAAAAACCGTTTAGTGAAAATGTAATAAAAGTAGATAGAGTTAAAAAATAAATTAAATAAAATAAAACCCTCTGGTGCGCTATTTTCTGCTCCTGTCTGAAACTCATTGAGAGCAGATTATATAAAACTTACTCCATGAATACACAATCGTCACAGTGATCAAGACATGTCATCAATTTTAGGAATCACGTTGTGTATTAATTCGTTCACTGTTTGCAGGATAGCCGCACGAGAAATAATTTTATGCCAGAAATAGAAACATTTAATGACAGATTTTTAAAGATAGAAAGGAACAGAACAACTAGGTGCTACAACCTCTCGCTACGGATCAGCGAAAACTTGAACCAATTTCAGTTGACCGGAAGCAGAGTCTAACAAAAGTCATCCCCTAGCTAATGACTTTGATCGTCATCTGTGTAAAAAATAAAAATAAACTCGACAAGTAGGTGACAGCTCATGTAACATCACGAATTAGATGTTCAGTAAGTTAACTGCGTACTCCTAGTCTTCTTTGTAGGAGGGATCGCTTTTAGGAGCATCGAGGGAAGCAAACACGTTTTGTGGAAGGTCTTCCTCATGGTGCTTTTAAAGCAAAAGAAAATTACTGCCTGTCGAGAAGTATGGCACTTGTGTTTTCCTTTAGAGCTGCTTACTCCTCCTTCAGATGACGTAAGTGCTTAAAGCTGTCGCTGACGAGTCTGTTTGTACCTCTTTCAAACATTTTTGGAATGTTCAATGTATTGCCTTTCACGTATTGTATTGCGCGGCCTTTTCACTGAAAACATAGAAATATGACATACGACATACTTCTAATTGAACATGACAAATTTTGCGTGTCTTTATTTTTGATTCATTTTGATCCATCTATGCATCATTCTAAGTACTTCTGTTAAGGCGCTTCTTCTGCAATCATTAGGGAATTCGTTATGTGAAAGCCTCCACTTTCACTGTTGAGTTCTTCCAAATTTTTAACTGAAGACTCTTGCAGGAGACTTGATAAACAACTTTCTGTGCATTGAGTCATCGTACGCCTTTTGCAGTTTAGCAAACACTTCCTATTTTTTTTCTAGAACTGTATAGTAGTAGCCATTTTTTCACATTATCGTATATTTGTTCAGTTTGTGTTTCATTTTCTTCCATTCTTTTCGGTTGATACATCAATATTATTAATCTTGCAAATATGTATCTATTAATTTATTTTCTTATATGAATTAATCAATTATTCTAAAATGATAGTAAGATTTTAAATATTGACAGACGAACAACTTATCAAATGACTTCAAATGTGATCATCCTATAAAGCAAATAATAAATTCTGGGGCGCGTAAGATTTCTGTCTGTCTGTCTCTCTCTCTCTCTCTCTCTCTCTCTTTTTTTCAAAGCTCCTTGCTTTACAGATCCACGACCGGTTTCACGTCTTTAAAGACGCATCTTCAGGTGTTAAATTTTTTCATATGAAAATTCATCACAGAGTCCCAACGTTCTAATTGCTTTCATCTGTCATCTGAATAAATTTCATTAAATAGGCCCGGATATATGAAACCAATCCGACAGAAATTATCACACATTCAGAATAAAAACCAAGGACGTTAAAATACGGGACAATTAGGTACGTAATTTTGATTACTGAATTGTCCATGAAACCAGTAGATCGCCAATGAAGTGAAGGTGTACACCAGAAGAAATAACACTGAAGGTCTTGAATCAAAGTCATCGGGCTATGATAGACCCGTGTACGCATAGATGGGTACACTGTGAATTGTCGTTAGTGACTAAGATTCCCGAGGTAGGCTTATGCGGGACGAGTAAGACATTATTGTTTCTCACGAAATGACATGGTACTGTTTACATCGTACCTGTTACACAATGGCTGCCTATAAACAAGAAAACCGCTTTGTGCTGATTCGTTTGGGGAACCTGCAGGTAATTCAGCACAATAATAAATCCATTTTCTGTTGCGTGTGGCCTATCTGAAGGTTTACAAGAGCAACAAAAATTTCGTTGTCGATATTTCAGGTAACTGTTGACCGGATTTAAAAATTTTAAATGCTCTCTACTTCTTAGGAGGTAAATTTTTAATTCCAAGGGGAAGTATTAAAATTATAAACTGTTTATTTGTTTTGAAGCTGACGGCACTATAAACATTTTAATTTTGCTCATCCATTACTCGAAAATAATAAAACCTAGCGAACTACACAAGCTTTCAAGAAACCTCTTTTCGCTGACACCCCCCACAATATGAAGAAAATGTATACCTTAGTACATTTTCGCTATTCATGCGGTCAAACTTCTGCTCTGACATAATGTTTCGATTTAGTACCTTGTAACTACCACTGTTGGTACTACACTTTGCAGACAGTATCTACATATTTCACTGAATGCACCAGTAAAATTATATCATTGTATGGAGATATGGCTTGATAGACACTTAGACGTGCTAACTGCTACTTACAATGGCACACAATGGAACACTGCACCAGACGTGAAATTGTACTTTATTACATTTTTACTACTAGTGCTATTCCCAACAGATTTTACATATACTAGATACATCTGCATATATAAGTGAATGCCGCTGTAAATAGCTGTAGAGCAAATAGTTTAGGCTATATGACGTTATATGTAATGATGTGCGTTAAAGACGTGCCTTTGCCTAACATGAAGCGCAAATTACACATCCTATAATCACTTCCTATATTCATCCAGTGTTTCATAACGAGAGAACTTAGAGTCTTCCAATTAACTTAAAGCATAATTTTAAATATTTTCTAAACCTTTTCTCACTTGCATACTAATCGTCAAGAATAAGGAATTAGAGCACTATTATGATTAGAAATAAAATTCTATAGGACCGCATTGTAGATTTATAAAATTCTACATCAGCACATTACAGCTATACTCCGCAAGCCACCTCACGATGTTTGGCCGAGGGTACTTTGTGTACCATTATTACTTTCTACTCCTGTTACAGGCGGATATGATTCGGGAAATAAAAAGATTGTCGGTATGCCTCCGTGTAGGTTCTAATCCTTTATCATTGTGGCCTTTTCGCGAGATGTACTTAGGAGGAAGCAATATGTCGGTTGACTCTCGCTAATCATATGCTCTCGGAACTTTGAAAGGAGCATGTACCGATACAGCGTCTACACTAATCACCTCCGTGACGCTTTCGCACCTACTAAATGTGCCCATAACAAAGCGTTGTATGTTATCTATGTCTTCATTAACCCTTCCTGGCACGAATACCCACTGATGAGCAATACTGAAGCGCTGAGCGAACGAGTGCTCTGTAATCTAGTTCCTTTGTTGATGAGCTACACTCGCAGAGGATTCTTCCAACGAATCTCAGTCTGGCACCTAATCCACGATTAATTTCATATAGTCGTTCCATTTCAGATCGATCCTTACATATACTCCTAGATTTTTTTATGAAAGTAACTGCGTACTTATACAATGGAGGATATTTTTTTCTATGTAAACGCAGCACTTTACCTTTTTCAATTTTTTTTTTAATTCTGAGGCTCAACTTCTATTCGCCGCACCATGCGACGATACGCTGCAGATTATCCTGCGTGTCGCTGCCCTTCTCCAGTGTTGTGTCTTCTCGATAAACGACAGCGTCATCAGAAGAATGCCTCATTGAACTTGTAATGTTATTTTCGAGTTCATTTCTATATATCTTGTGAAAAGCAACGGTCCTACAATAATCTCCTGCGGCACGCCTGAGATCTCTTAAACGTCTGAAGACTTCTCTCCGTATGAGAATGGTATGCTGAGTCCTGTTAGCTAGAAAAGCTTCAGTCTAGTAGGGCATTTGGTCAAATATTCCATATGATAGCACTTTTAATCGTGGGACGATGCGGAACGACATCGAACGCCTGGAGAATTCAAGAAACATGGCATCTACCTGGGAGGTTCCGATATCGAGAAGGCGGTTTACACCTACAGTGAGAATGTACTTTGTTCATTAGATAATAAACTACAAGCAGCAGGTATTCTCTGTGATTAGTCGAAGACATTTGATTATGTGAACCCCAACATCCTTTTAAGGAAATTAGACTTCTATGGCGTCACGGGCATTACTGCAAAATAATTCAAGTCGAACCTCGCTAACAGGAAACAAAGGGTGTCAGTGCAAGGGACTAGTGAATTAAGCCATCAGTCATCATCAGATTGGAAAGAAATCACATGTGGTGTCCTACAAGGATCCAGCTTAAGGTCATTGCTTTTTCTTGTGTACATTAATGACCTCTCATCAATTACACACCCAGATGATACAAGTATTGCAATAAATAGCATGTCGAACATAGTTCTAGAAAGATATCCTGATGATATTTTCATGAACATTAATAAATGATTTAAAGCCAACTCATTGACGTTAAACTTTGAAAAGGCTCACTTCATGCAGTTGAGAACATTTAAGAGATTTCCATCCAGCATATGCATAATGTATGAAGAAGAGCAGATAGAACAGGTTGACAGTATGAAATTCCTGTGATGACAGTTTGATAATAAATTCAGTTGGGAGGAGCACACCACAGAACTGCAGAAACGACTTGTTGTTGTTGTTGTTGTGGTCTTCAGTCCAGAGACTGGTTTGATGCAGCTCTCCACCCTACTCTATCCTGAGCAAGCCTTTTCATCTCCTCATAAGAACGACAACCCACATCCACTTGAATCTGCTTACTATACGCGTCTCTTGGTCTCCCTCTGCGATTTTTACCCCACACACTTCCCTCCAACGCTAAATTCACAATTCCTTGATGTCTAAGAATGTGTCCTACCAATCTATCCCTTCTTTTAGTCAAGGTATGCCAGAAATTTCTTTTCTCCTCAATTTGGTTCAGTACCTCCTCATTAGTTACGCGATCCACCCACCTAATCTTCAGCATTCTTCTGTAGCACCACATTTCAAAAGCCTCTATCCTCTTTCTGTCCACACTGCTTATCGTCCATGTTTCACTCCCATACAAGGCAACACTCCATACAAATGTCTTCAGAAAGGACTTCCTTAGGCTTAAATCAATATTCGATGTTAACAAATTTCTCTTTTTCAAAAATGCCTTTCTACCCATTGCCATTCTGCATTTTATATCATCTGTACTGCGACCATCATTTGTTATTTTACTGCCCAAGTAACAAAACTCATCTACCTCCTTTATTGTTTCGTTACCTAATCTAATTCCTTCAGCATCACCTGATTTTCTTACACTGCACTCCATTACCCTAGTTTTACTCTTGTTAATGTTCATCTTATATGCACCTTTAAGCACACTATCCATTCCGTTCAATTGCTCTTCCAGGTCCTTTGCTGTATCTGACAGAATTACTATGTCGTCGGCAAAACGCAATGTTTTTAATTCTTCACCCTGAACTTTAATTCCTTCTCCAAATTTCTCCTTGCTTTCCTTTATAGCTTGCTCAATGTACAAATTGAACAACATTGGGGAAAGGTTACAACCCTGTCTTACTCCCTTCCCAACCACTGCATCCCTTTCATGCCCTTCAACTCTGACAACCGCTGTCTGGTTTTTGTACAAGTTGTAAATAACCTTACGCTCCCTATATTTTACTCCTGCTTGCTTCAGAACTTGAAAGAGTTTATTCCAATCAACATTGTCAAAAGCCTTCTCCAAATCTACAAAAGCTAGAAATGTTGGTTTGCCTTTTCTTAATCTATCTTCTAGGATAAGGCGTAAAGTGAGTATTGCCTCCCGTGTTCCTACATTTCTCCTGAACCCAAACTGATCTTCCCCGAGGTCGGCTTCTACCAGCTTTTCCATCCTTCTGTATATAATTCGTGTTAATATTTTGCAACCATGACTTATTAAACTGATAGTTCTGTAGTTTTCACACCTGTCTGCACCCGCTTTCTTTGGAATGGGGATTATAACATTTTTCTTAAAGTCTGAGGGTACTTCACCTGTCTCATACATCTTACACACAATGTGAAACAATTTTGTCATGGCTGGTTCTCCCAGAGACTTCAGTAGCTCTGACGGGATATCATCTATTCCAGGGGCCTTGTTTCGACTTAGATCTTTCAGTGCTCTGTCAAATTCATCTCTCAGTATAGTATCTCCTATTTCATCATCATCTACATCCTCTTCCCTTCCTACAATAGTGTCTCGAAGTTCGTTTCCTTTGTAGAGCCCCTCTATATACTCTTTCCACCTTTCAGCTTTCCCTTCTTTGCTGAGAACTGGTTTTCCATCAGTGTCCTTGATATTCATAGAGCTGTTTTTCTTATCACCAAATGTTTCTTTTATTTTCCGGTAGGCTGTATCTATTTTCCCCCTATTTATACATTCTTCTACATCCTTGCATTTGCCTTCTAGCCAGTCCTGCTTAGCCATTTTGCACTTCCTGTCAATCTCATTTCTTAGTCGTCTGTACTCCATTTTGCCTGTTTCATGTACTGCATTTTTATATTTTCTCCTTTCATCGATTAAATTTAGTATCTCCTGTGATATCCAAGGATTCTTTGTAGGTCTTGCCTTCCTACCTATTTTGTCCTCTGCTGCCTTCACTATTTCATCTCTCAATTTTACCCATTCCTCCTCAACTGTTTTATTTTCCCCTGTTTCTGTCAATTGTTGCCTGAAGCTCCCTCTGAAATTCTTAAGAACTTCAGGTTCCTTCAATTTATCTAGGTCCCATCTCCTTATTTTCCTACCTTTCTGTAGTTTCTTCAGTTTCAGCCTACAGTTCATAACCAACAAGTTATGGTCAGAGTCTATGTCTGCCCCTGGGTATGTCCTACACTTCAAAACCTGGTTCCGAAATCTATGTCTTACCATTATAAAATCTATCTGAACAAATATGTATTTGCAGTACGATTGTTATCAGACGTACGAGACATAAAAAAAAACTTGGATACTTTGCCTACTTTCATTCCATAACGTCATACAATATAATATTTTGGGGTAACTCTTCGAGTAAAGCATTAGTTTTCAGAATCCAAAAGCGTGTAATACGTATTATTTGCGGTGCAAATTCACGGACATCCCGTAGAAGCCTCTTCAAAGAACTGGGTACACTAACTGCCTATCAGTATATTTATTCCTTAATGAAATTTGTCGTAAGTAATGTATTCCTTTTCCCAACAAACAGTTCAGTTCATTGATACAATAGTACGAGCAAAAACGATCTACACGAGGCCTTAAAAACACTTACTGTACTTCAAAAAGGGGTCCATTACTCAGGAACACACATTTTCAATAATTTACCAGCAACCATAAAACATTTAACTACAAATAAAGATCAGTTTAGAAGGGCCTGAATGACATTCTAGTGCTCAACTCCTTCTAAGGGAACAATATCCCTTACGTAGGTACTTTCGATAGTGCGAGTGCAGTATGTCGATTGCTTATGTGCCAAACGCGTCACCTGCGAATGAGTAGGGCAGTTCATGAGGGGACTCCAAGAAGTGAAGCCCCAATTGTTGTGTCCAGGCCATGATGGCGGAGTGATTAAATATTTTTCAGAGTGGTGTGTGTGTCCCCGACCGTCGCAGTAGACCGTCATTATCGTTCGTAATTTAGTACGAAGCGTTTACGCTTGTCGCGACATCGGGGCGTGTATTACAGCTTCAATTTTGACTACACCAACAATGCATCAAGTGGATAACAACGGCGACCAGTGACTTCAGAAAATATTGTGAAAATACTGACCGTGATTAGAAATGTACGACAAAATCCGTGAACAGCTTACGTTTGTGTTAACGTAAGAATATATGATTTTTTTTACCGGTGCAATTTTTGTTTGCTAATTGTCAACAACCTCAAACTGTCACGTGAATGTGCCATTATTGTGCAGCCTAATTAACTGGTAGAAACAGCTTCCGCAAACTACTGATCAGCTTTGTCAAACACGGTCAGTCATATTTTATTTATCACTTCTGACGGTAGCAGCATTGTTTACCGGATTAGGCCGGACCCTTTCATACTGCACACGAATATTTAAGTAGAACCAGATGATGTATGTATATGTATTCATACTATTACTATTATTATATTATCAGCTTGGAAAAAATAATAAATTGACCTCTCCCACATCCTCGAGGATCTCCTCAACTCTATAGAACTAACAACAAACCTAATCTAATCTCTAATGTAGCTCCCTACTGCCCGAAATGTGGTCACTATTGCAAGTGGCCGTTCCTCAGGATGTTTCTATGAAAAATTTTATCGGCAGTGACAACGGTCGTGGAAGCCTACGCAGACACCATTATGATTACTACAATGCATTGCGATGAGCATGTGGCGAATCTACACTGTCCTTTATTTCTTACTAGCTTAAACCCACGGCTCCGCTCGCGTGTTGGTTAATTATGATAGATAATGAAACGCCAAATCGATTTTTTTAAAGAGATGTATTAAAGGAAATTTCTATTTACTGCTTTATTTATTTCTTCTTATATTTCCTTATTCGTATGCTTATCTTTACAGAGAAAGAGCTGAAGACATTGTAGCACGCATAGACCAAAGATATGGTCTGTGGCATCACGTTTCGCTGTATGTAACCTCCTTGCTGTAGAGTCGCAAAAGTCGTCGCTGGCCTTCAGTCCAAATTTTTTAATAACCACCATATCTTCCACCCCCTTAAAGCTATCGTCATGGAACTACTATGGTGTACAACGGGAGACTTCGGACAACAATTACCGACAGACCATTCGTTTACGTTCTGTAGTTTTCGCTGCAGAGCGAAATATTACAACACACAGACAGGTAGAATTTTATATACACCGATAACTTTCCATCCCAATATACTCCACCCTTTTATCATTAATAACTCTCAAGCAACAATGCAACCAATAAAACCATTTTCAAAGAGTAAATATAATTTTCAAAGAGTAATTATTGTTCCGCATTTCACGTTATATTCTTCAAATTACTAAATATCAGATAGCTATAAGACCGTGGCTAAAACCTTCCTCAGGTATAACTTAGTAACTGTACAAATATTTAAGTCTATGCGTCTTGTCGTTCGGACGTGATAAGCGTACACCGAACAGACATTCAAATTAATATATATATATATATATATATATATATATATATATATATATATATATATATAAATGGCTGTCCGATCGCCATAAAACCGTGCCTAAAGCCTTCTCCAGGTACAAATTTTTAGCTCTTTATGTCTTGTGGTTCAGACGTGATAAACGTACACCGAACAGACATTCACATTTATAGATACATATTTCTGTTTTGCAAGAAGGAAGTAAGTACCGAGACTAAGTTAGCAGTGCACCGCTCTATCTTTCGACCAACTTTGTTGTATGGGTGTGAAAGTTCGGTGGATACAGGTTACTTTATTCATAAGATAGAGGTTACAGATATGAAAGTAGCAAGAATGATTGCAGGTACCAATAGACGGGAACAATGGCAGGAGGGTGTCCATAATGAGGAAATCAAAGAAGAACTGGTAATGAACACCATAGATGAAGCAGTTAGAGCGAACAGACTGAGATGGTGGGGTCATGTTACACGGGAGAAGCAAGGTTACGTAAGAGACTCATGAGCTCGGCAGCGTAGGGTAAGAGGAGTCGAGGTAGACCAAGAAGAAAGTACTTAGATTCGGTGCAGAATGATTTTGAAGTAAAAGGCATAACATCAGACGAGGCATCAAATCAAATCAAATGTTTGTACAGCTTAGGGGACTTAACTACGGGGTCATCAGTCCCTAAACTTACAGACTATTTATGAACTACTTGCGAACTAGGACGGCATAAATATCCATGCCCGAGGGGGGATTCGAACCCCCGACCGTAGTGGCCGTGCAGACCGTGACTGGAGCGCCTCAGTCCCCTCGGCCACCGCGGCCGGAAGAGACGAGGCATCAATGCTAGCATTGAATAGGGGATCATGGAGGAATTTTATTAGAGGTACTTTGCTCCAGACTGAACGCTGAAAGGCATAATCAGTCTCTAGTGATGATGATGATGATGATACTGAATGGGAAGGTGCGACTACATACTGGTGCTTTAATCGGTAGATCTGATGAATACTGCCTGTCTCCATTGCGTACTGTACTGCGTAATTAGTGGATTTTTCTGTCGGTCGCAGTAACGCCCCAGAGAAGTAACTGCTCCTAGTGAGGAATCTGTGCGCCACGCAACAGCCGTCGGCATACAACAGCGCTGCGATGGAATCGCCCCACGGTCAACAGCAGGCGGCAGTGGCAGCGGCGCGCCGCTCGCCTTCCTGCCGGTCGCGTCAGCCGTGTCCGAAGGTTGTGTTTGTCCAGAGGGGGCAAGAGTCGCCGCGGCCAGCCAGCGCGGCCGCTACGTGGCTGCGCGCCGGCTCCAGCCTCGGGGCTGGAGGCTCCAGCATTCTGGAGCGCGGTGTGTGCCCAGCGCTCCACCTCTTCTTTTTGCGACTGGCTGTTTGCTCGGGCCCACGCCGCCGCTCGCCGCTATATTTCACGCCTTCCTCGGCCGCGCACCACCTCTGATATACGCCGTCAGCGTCAAAGGTTAAGCTGCCGGAATTTTAAAATCCGCCCGCGCAGAGAGGGGAAGTCCAGCGCCGCACTCCCGCTTTCGGTCTGCCCTACGAACTCATTACTATAAAACTAGCTGAGAACTTTATTCCAATCTTCAGTCCATCACCTCCTCCCTTCCTCCTCTCTCTGTGCCCATTCCTCCTCCCCTCTGTACTCCTCTTCTTCCTTCTCCTTCGCCGGCCGCGGTGGCCGAGGGGACTTAGGCGCTCCAGTCACGGTCTGCACGGCCACTACGGTCGGGGGTTCGAATCCCCCCTCGGGCATGGATATTTGTGTCGTCCTTAGTTGTAAGTACTTTGTAAGTTTAGGGACTGATGACCCCGTAGTTAAGCCCCATAGACTCTACAAACATTTGAACATTTCCTTCTCCTTCCCCTTAAAAAGATAAAAGTCTGAAATTATGTTCGTTAAAGGAATTGAATGTAATACGACTTTACTTATTCCAACCATGGGACCGAAGAATAATTAAGGAATTCTTTGTTCTGTTTGATAGTAAAACTTTTCTCCGGTTTTATTGAATCCGTCATCGGTGGTGGAAGCGGGACAGCGGCTGGCCAAGAGTCTGAAGGATCTGAGATACCAACAGCCAAATATATAATAAAATATTTATTGTATCACAACCAGTTTCGGCATTTCACTGTGCCATCTTCAGGTCCCTACGTCGGAGCATGATATCAAAAAGTAGGGATACTACACTGGATTCGTGGATTTCGTTCTCTTAGTTGGAAACAACAAGAGAACGAAATCCACGAATCCAGTGTAGTATCCCTACTTTTGGATATCATGATCCGATGTAGGGACCTGAAGATGGTATAGTGAAATACCGAAACTGTTTGTAGTAGAATAAATATTTCATTATACATACTGCTGTTGGTACCTCAGTTCCTTCAAATTTTCTGCGGTTAGTTCTAACAAATTTAGAGCCCTTTCAAAAGAATGAATGGTAGTATAAAAGAATGAGAATCTCCATAAAAACCATTCTTCTTCTGCAGCTTATGCCATTTTAACAATATTGCGAAGACAGTGGTTCTGTCTACCGGGTGATCAAAAAGTCAGTATAAATTTGAAAACTTAACAAATCACGGAATAATGTAGAAAGAAAGGTAAAAATTGACACACATGCTTGGAATTATATGGGGTTTTATTAGGACCAAAAGAAAAAACAAAGTATTGCTTGGTGATGATCGTGTCATGCTTGGCCTCCCAGGTCCCCAGACCTCAGTTTGTGCGATTATTAGCTTTGGCGTTACCTGAAATCGCAAGTATATCGTGATCGACCGACTTCTCTAAGGATGCTGAAAGACAACATCCGACGCCAATGCCTCATCATAACTCCAGACATGCTTTACAGTGCTGTTCACAACATTATTTCTCGACTATAACTATTGTTGAGGAGTGATGGTGAACATATTGTGAGCATTTCCTGTAAAGAACATCATCTTTGCTTTGTCTTGAAAATTATTCCTTTTCTGTACAGATGCCGCGCTATCTGTCGGACTTCACGCGTCTAGCAGTTTTTCTTTTTGGTTCCAATAAAAACCCCTGTCATTCCATGTATCTGTGTCAATTTTTACCTCTCAATCTACATTATTCCGTGATTTATTAAGTTTTCAAATTTATACTGACTTTTTGATCACCTGGTATTTACAGTTTCCAACCTTATGCAAATTCTTTATATTATCCGTCGTATTTTTTTCAATTAAAATATGTGGAATAGTAAATCATATATCAAATAAGTGCAATTAAATGATAGTAATAACATTTACTCGCCAAAAAATTATTTGTTACAAATAACACACGAAGCTGTATATTCCTTTCCACTCTAACTCATACAAGCGAATAACTTTTGGTTGTCTCTGTAAAAATAGTAGACGGAGCGGCCTTTTAATTCCTCATCAAGGAGCTATTTTGCCAAGATATAATTACATCTTAAATATATTTATCACTCTCCTACATATAAAAGAAAATTACAACATTTTAATTTTGTTCGAATGACATAACAATATCCCTTCCTAACAGAAACAAAACAGCAACACCCTCACACTCATTTGGCTGTAAATTCACGTAAATATCCCAATATAACATAGTAATAGCCATATACATTGATACAGATGGCACTGTTATCACTGACAGCAGCTATAAAAGAGCACTGCATTGGAATAGCAATCATTTGTATTGCCCTCGATCGTGTGAAAACGTTTCCAAAGCTTTATAGAAATTGGACGGAAACTGATGGACTTTTAAGGAAATGATAATTGGAGCTAGACGTATGGGACGTTTCATTTCAGTAGTTAGGGAATTCAACCATCCCCGGATCCACAGTGTGAATATTGTGGCGAGTATACGAAATTTCAGACCATCACCTCACACCAAGGACAACACAGTGGTCGAGCTGCCGGGTGTGCGTAGAGTTGTCAGTGCTAATACACAAACAACACTGCGTGAAATAACCGCACAAATCAATGCGCGACGTCCGACGAACATTTTTGTTGGAACGGTGCAGCGCAATTTGCCGCTAATGTGCTGTGGCAACAGGCAGCCAAATTCGAATGTGTTTTCTAGCAGCACGATATCGACTGCAGCGCTTCTGCTTGGTCAAATCGGTTGGACCGTAGATGGCTAGAAAGACGTGGCTTGGTCAAATGAGTCCCGATTTTAGGTGGTAAGGGGTGACGATGATAGATTCAAGACTAACGCAACCCCACGAAGCCAGAGAATCAAGTCGTCAACAAATCACTGTGCAAGCTGCCGGTGGCGCCATACTGCTGTATGCCCTTTTTATATTGAATCAGAAATCTGCGGAGCAAATCATAGATTTATACCAATTGTAATTGAAAGAACTTCAGTAAAACTATTTATTAAATGATTATAATATTCATAATATTTATGTTGGCCATAAAAGTAATAAATAAAAAAGTAATAAATAAAAAAGTAATAAATAAATAACCTCTGTATTATTAAACTGTCATGTTTAATTATTTTTGAACTAAATTGTATTAAAGCATAACAACAAATTGAAATAACCTCTGCATTATTAAACTGTCATGTTTAGTTATTTTTGAACTAAATTGTGTTAATGCATAATAACAAATTGTAATATCCTTTGTAATATTGACTAAAGTGGCCCAATGAAGGCCATAAAATAAATAAATAAGTATATAAAAATGATTATAATAATTACGTCAAGAATAATAATAAAAATTGGATCTGCCCCATTTCACTTCTGACTACCAGAAGTAATATCATCAACAAGATGAATCAACTGCTTAATACCACTTTTGATATGCAAAAAATGTTCAAATGTTTGTAAACCTATTGGACCAAACTGCTATGGTCATTAGTCCGTGGACTTACAAACTACTTAAACTAACTCACACTAACGACAACACACATATTCATGTCCGAGGGAGCACTCGAACCTCCCGCGGGAGCGGCCGCCCAGGGCGCGGCTGTTGACGCACAATAGAGAAAGATGAAGAGGTTGACATTCTAAAGAAAAATCGTGAGAAAGGCTTTGGATCACTACGTGAAGCGAACTGGTGGAGACGAAGAAAGGGCCGCGGTGGAGTAGCCGAGCGGTCCAAGGCGTCTCGCTGCGGAGCGCGCGTTGCTCGCCGTCGGAGGTTCGAGTTCTCCCTGTGTTGTCCTTAGGTTAGTTTAAGTAGTTTGTAAGCTAAGGACTGATCACCACGTAGTTTGGTCCGATATATTTACAAACAAACGAAGAAAGGACCAAGAACTGTATGACTTGATGTGGAGAACCAAACATCGTGAAAAAATCAAAGCGCGGAGAATGAGTCTGGCAGGCCACATTGATAGGAGACCAGACCGCTAGGGCAACAGCCGTATTTACGGGTAGACCAGATGGTAGCCATCCAATTGACAGACCCAGAAAGCGATGGCAGATAAGAATTCATGACAACTGGATCCAAATTTCATCATTTACGCGGCAGCATTGTGGAATCGGCGCATGATGTCTTGGGTCCTAGATCGCCGATTTCATGATGAGCGATTATGATGATAATTTTGTACACCATTTCACCAGCCCACAATTGTTAACGATGAGTTTGAAGAACGTTTTTAACATTTTTAGAAACATTTGTGAAGAATCAGCGATTATTAGTAAATACTTAAAATTAATTTGAATAAACATTTGCCCTATTAGCCGACGTAGTCGGAGAAGAAATCGATAGTAAATGTTTTGTGCATCAACTGAATGCAATGTATGTAGTCAGAAAGCCTGGTTCGCCATTGAAAGGTTGCAAAGTTATTTTGTGATCATTTTCAGAAGGTTGCAAATTAATGACGCGTTTCGGCAATTCATTTGATAATGGCAACATAGCATAGCCGAAACTGGTGATAAATTTGTAACCTTTACACTTCTGAAACTGGACACCAAATTAATTTGTAACCTTTCAGTTGCGTTCGAGGCTTTCACACTGTATATAGTGCAGTCCGTTGATGCATTTAATAATAGTAATAATAATAATAAAACCACCCTGCTGACCATTTTGGATCTTTTACAAGATGAGCCTCATGCCGTGATGGAGCAAGCAACGATGAAAATGAGAAGGCCAAATGCGTTGCCTGCTCCATTATGTTCTGAGGATGATCTTGTAAACGATCGAAACCGTTCATCAGAAAATGCACTCTAGACTTTTTTTTTTTTTTTTAATTAACATCCTGAACAGTTCTACCGAGATGGCTCAACGTATTTTCCGTATTTCTAATCGAAAATTTATTGCATATAATCGAGAGGTCAGATGGTGCACGAAATTTTGCACCGGCAATTATGGCAGCCTATAAAGGTAGCGTACCTTTACAACCTTGCCGGGAACTTGCAACTACTCGTTGAGTCCATGTGCCGCACGGAATGCCCGCGTGGTCTAAGGGATGATGATACGGACTGGGCAGCTGTTCCCGACGGAGGTTCGAGTCCTCCTTCGGGCATGGGTGTGTTGGTTTAAGTAGTTTAGGAAGTCATGACCATAGCTGTTTGGTCCAATAGGTTTACAAACGTTTTTTGTCCATGCCAAAAAAAAATTGTTCATTTGTTTGTAAAGCTTATGGGACTTAACTGTGGGGGTCATCAGTCCCTAAACTCACAAACTACTTATGAACTACCTTATACTAAAGACAGCACAAACATCCATGCCCGAGGGGGGATTCGAACCCCCGACGGGGAGCGGTCTCGCGCATCGGAGCACAGCGCCTCATTCCGCTCGGCTACTCCGCCGCGGCTTGTCCATGCCACGTCGAGACGCTGTACTTCGCCAGGCAGAAGGGGATGGTACACGGTATTGTTGGTTATGCCATGACCTATACTGGGAATAACACAGCGTTCGGTCGCAATAAATCTGTTTATTAATCACAGATCGACTTCGGCTAGCGATTCGGGAAGCGGGGAGGGGAGGAGTTACGGCGGAGTGCCAACGGCGGAGCCTGCGGGAGAAACATTGCGCAACTCGCGGCCAGCCACGCGCCTACAGAGTGAACGTTATTGGCTGCCATTGCGGTGATGGAGGGGATGCGCAGAACGGCTGAAAACTGGGCCACCTTCGTACCTGACGCCGAGTATAGCCATCATCAGTGTCATATCGTAGGTATGTTTCGCAAGGTGGCGTTTAAATTTCAGTGGTTCAAGTTATCCGTAGCGCTACAGTTGATTCATACCGTAAATTGTACCACTTGAATTTGAACGGCAGCATGCGTGGCATACCTACGATATGACACTGATGATGGCTAGTTACCTAGCCGAAATCGATCTGTGATTAATAAACAGATTTATTGCGACAGCACGCTATGTTGTTCCCAATGCTCGTATCAACGTTTACTGTGCACAAGAATCCAATTATGGATTGAAACATGACTAAAGGTATTAAACATAAGAAGAGGCATTGAATTAAAATTTATGCTGTGGCCGGTATTAGAACCCGGGACCTCCTATTTACTGGATAGGTGCTTTAGACCACGCCCCTTTTTTTATTTTTTTTTTTATTTTTTAAAAATTTTTTTATGCGTAGTCCTCTCCGTTGCGAACGCTGATCGTTTGTGTTCGTTCATGTTCGGTGTATTGTTGTCTCATCTTTTCGGCTGACACAGCATTGTAGCCAAAGCAACTACACGGACTGTGTTAAAGCACGTCTCCATCCACACCATATATTTTATTTCTGTCTCATGTTCCCTGTAAAATGCGTATCAAATCGCCAAACTGGAATAGCACCCCAGCAATGAACGCGAACAGGAACTATTCAGCCTTGTTCCTCAGGCCGAGGTGATATAAATATCAACAAATATTACAATTCATTGAGACAACATTGTCTTGTTATACCAAAGGTATTAAACATAAGGAGAGGTATTGAATTAAAATTTATGCTGTGGCCGGGATTCGAACCCAGGACCTCCTACTTACTAGGTACGTGCTTTAGACCAATTTTTTTTTAATAGTGAAATTGAAGGTACCCTTCTGGTATTAAGATGATGACTATTAAAAGTATCTGAAAGCAAACTTTTTCTTGTCCCAACTCTTCATAGCGAGGACCCGAGTACGTCTTCTTGTATTATCATCAAGATCCGTGTTCTGTTTCTAATTGCGAATCAGTGATCATTGCCCCGTCTTCTCTTACCTGGCACCCTCCAGCTTTGAGGGGGATCATTGATTATAGTACCTAAGTAATTATCAAAATTCTGTCGACATCTGGAACAGTACTACAATTTATCGTATCTTTCCTGTAAGAAGATGCAAAAAATCAAGGACATCTTTCAGACCGTCACGAAAGAGATAATACACGGACAGTCCTTTTACCCAGTTTATTGCCTGTATCTTTGATTGGGGAAAGTACTTTTGGTCCGGTTGTAGGAGCATTTCAGATAACACAGCGTTGTAGCCAAAGCAACTATACGGACTGACTTAAAGCACGTCTCCCTCCACACCATATATTTTAATTCTGCCCTATGTTTAATACCTATGGTATAACGAGACAATGTGCGCCTCGGTTGCACAGTGGTAGAGTGTCAGACTACAAATCCAAAGATCGCGGGTTCGATCCCTGCCAGGTTTTACGATTTTTATCTGTCACTTTCCATTTCTTTCACCTCCGGCAGTATTGTTCATGTGAAAAATACCGAGTAGCACCATGGTTAACCTACGTTAAACTGTAGGTCCCCGTACAACTGGCTGGGTAAGTCAGTTCGAAGGTCGGAGGAAGGCAATGGCATACCACCTCCAAACAGGACCATGCCTAGTAAAGCACTGTGGTGTTCAAACTAATCTTCGGATTGTTGACAGCTTTATCTTTAACGAAGAATCAAGGACATCTTTCAGACCGTCACGAAAGAGATAATGCACGGACAGTCCTTTTATCCAGTTTATTGCCTATATCTTTGATTGGGGAAAGTACGTTTGGTCCGGTTGTAGGAGCATTTCAGCTAACACAGCGTTGTAGCCAAAGCAACTATACGGACTGACTTAAAGCACGTCTCCCTCCACACCATATATTTTAATTCTGTCCTATGTTTAATACCTATGGTATAACGAGACAATGTGCGCCTCGGTTGCACAGTGGTAGAGTGTCAGCCTACAAATCCAAAGATCGTGGGTTCGATCCCTGCCAGGTCTTACGATTTGTATCTGTCACTTTCCATTTCTTTCACCTCTGGGAGTATTGTTCATGTGAAAAATACCGAGTAGCACCGTGGTTCGGAACCCACGTTAAACTGTAGGTCCCCCTATAACTGGCTGGGTAAGTCAGTTCGAAGGTCCAAACAGGACCATGCCTAGTATAGCACTGTGGTGTTCAAACCAATCTTCGGATTGTTGACTGCTTTACCTTTAACGAGACAATGTTGTCTCAAAGAATTGTATTATTTGTTGATAGCCATGACGGTTGTCTCCTCATTATGGTACGGCATTATGGAGGCTCGTATTGCCGGCCACGGTGGCCGAGGAGACTGAGGCGCTTCAGTCACGGTCTGCACGGCCACTACGGTCGGGGGTTCGAATCCCCCCTCGGGCATGGATATTTGTGCCGTCTTTAGTTGTAGCTAGTTGATAAGTAGTTTGTAAGTTTAGGGAGTGATGACGCCGTAGTTAAGTCCCATAAGCTGTACAAACATTTGAACGTTTTTGAGGCTCGTATTGCGGCAGCAGAGTGGTGCTTCTGGTGGCGAGACGAGCGCCGCAGCGTGTCGGGGAGGCCGCCTGACCCCCGGCGGCAGGAGGCTCGCCTGACCGCAACCCCTGCACGATAAGCGCGCCTAATGAAGTGCTCGCTGCTCCGATTTATTTCTACTCGCCCGCCTTTATTTTTCTACACTCCCGGCAGCAGATAAGCTTGTTTTTGCCGGCCCGTCTGCCGTCACAGTTGCATAACCGTCCATAAAACCGGCCCGACCCGACACCGGTGTCACAATGTCCCTGCAGTGATTCAATCAAGTGATGCAGCGGAAAACGGTACGTGACGTGCACGCCGACCGGCTGGACACTGTACCGAATTATTTGTACGTCCCGTTGCGCGTATCGTCTACTTCGGCGATACGGCCGGGGAAAGAGGAAATGTTCTTTGGCAAAATTGGGCGAGCTCGCCGGTGCTTGTCGGGTCACAGGTATCTGTGGCCGGAAATGTGCTTCACCTCCCGCTATCTGCGTGGGAACACGGAGGTGCGGGCGGGCAGCTAGCACGTGACTGTCAGTCTTGTGACAAGCCGCCCACCACACGTGCAAATGCGCGCTGGCGTTGGCGCTCGTCTTCCTATCAGTTAAAAACTGCTGCGTTTTCACTCTAATGTACTCACCCATAGGCGCTCCCTCCACCTTGCTCCATCCAACGAGCTCACTGCCGCTAGATAAACTTTAGCTAGAGTATGTCAACTGCGATTGGGCGAAGCTGAAAATGTGTACCCAGCCGGGATTCGAACCCAGGTCTCCTGCTTTCTAGGCAGTTGCGCTGACCCCTGCACCACTGGGGACACGGTGATCACCGCACCTGCAAGGACTACCTTAGCACGCCTCCCGTCAGATACAAATTCCCAGCTTCACCCTGCCCACAGTACTCAAACTCGTAGTTATGAAACTAACAAACTTGCCCACCCCTCCCCACTAACGATAGGATCATTACCCGTCACCGGCATATTATATATATACATGTGGCGTCTGTTCCGAAAGAACAGACGTCACTTCTGATCCTGCAGTTGTTATTCTTTAATATTATTTAATATTTGAGTAATGTGGGCAGGGTGAAGCTGGGAATTTGTATCTGACGGGAGGCGTGCATAGGTAGTCCTTGCAAGTGCAGTGACCACTGTGTCCCCAGTGGTGTAGGGGTCAGCGTAACTGCCTAGAAAGCAGGAGACCCGGGTTAGAATCCCGGCTGGGTACACATTTTCAGCTTTGCCCAATCGCAGTTGATGCCATATATTCTGTGAATATTAAAGAATTACAACTGTAGGATCAGTATATATGGAGTATGTCAACTGAGCTGATCCTAACTTCTGTCCGTATAACATTTGTGAGCTTTTACTCCCGTCTCTTCTTAGCCTTTAACATTCTACATCTACATAGGTACTCTGCAAATCACATTCAAGTGCCTGGCAGAGGGTTCATTAACCACTTTCATAACTTTTCTCTACCGTTCTATTCTCTAATAGCGCGCGGGAAGAAAGAACACCTAAATCGTTCCGTTTCCGATCTGATTTCTCTTATTTTATTGGGATGGTCATGTCTCCCTAAGTAGGTGGGTGCTAGCAAAATATTTTCACATTCAGAACTAAAAGTCGGTGATACTTTCTGAATGAGTTGACTACTGGTTAATAGGTCGTTCTCTTCGAGGTAGTTCATAATATTCGAACAAAGTATATCTTCCAAAATCCTACTGCAAATCCATGTCAATGAGATGGGCCTGTAATTTTGGGGATCACTCCTATTGCTTTTCTTGAATATTGGAGTAACTTGGGCAACTTTCCAGTCTTTCGGTACGGATCTTTCCCTGAGTGATCGGTTGTAAATTATAGCTAAGTACGGAGCTATTGCATCAGCATACTCTGAGAGGAATCTAGTTGGTGTACAATCTGGCCCGGAAGATTTATTTTTGTTTAGTGACTTAAGTTGTTTTACTACTCCAGAAACATCTACTTCTAAGTTTCACGTGCTGGCAGCTGTTCTTGGATTGAATACTCGAGTGTTCACTTCGTCCCTTGTATATGATCCGTCCGTCCAAATTTCATACCTTCACAAAAAATGTTCAAATGTTTGTAAATCTTTGGGACAACTACTGAGATTGGCCGCGGTGGAGTAGCCGAGCGGTCTAAGGCGCCTCGCTGTTGCGCGACGTCGGAGGTTCGAGTCCTCCCTGGGTCATGGGTGTGTGTGATGTCCTTAGGTTAGTTTACCTAGGCTTAAGTACTTTTTAAGCTACGGATTGATGACCACGCACTCTAGTCCGATAGATTTACAAACATTTGAGTTTTGAACTACTGAGATTATCAACGTCTTTGCTTGCATATTACTTAAACTTACTTGATCTAATCTAAGAACGTGTATCAATAATGAAAGGAGATGCATTAGCCGTATAATCTTTTGCTTTATTCAGGCAAATAGATTTCGGTTTTCCGAGAAACCATATTCAGTGCTGTCAGCAAGTTCAAAACAACATTTTTGTGAAATGTACAATGACATTTACGTGTAGCATATCCGTTGACAACATAGATACATACATGTGATATTATCTGTAAACATGTCATGGTGTCATACGAAGTTTGACTTCGTATGACACCAGATAATATCACCTGTATGTAGCTATGTTGTCAACGGATATGTTAGACGTAAATGTCATTGTACATTTCACAAAAATGCTGTTTTGAACTTGCTGACAGCACTGAAGACGGTTTCTTGGAAAACCGAAATCGATTTGCCTGAATAAAGCAAAAGATTTTACGGCTAATGCTGCTCCTTTCATTGTTGATAAAAGTGATTTTTTGGCCGTTGAGCACACCCCTCCAGATAATGGAATCCAATTTAATCTAAGAACAACACACACACACACACACACACACACACACACACACACACACGCCCGAGGACGGACTGGAACCTCCTACTGCAAGCAACCGCGCACTCAGCTGCAAGACGCCTTAGAGAGCTCGGCCACTCCACCGCGCCATTCCTTCACATTATGTACCATTTTCCTCAATAACGCCGAATTCATTGTATTCGATATACTCCACAAAACAACTAGTTAACTTGCTCTTACCTATCACAAGGCAACTGCTATAACCACTAAGCCACTTGTCTTAAAGCGTGGCTGGCTGGCCGAGTGGCTATCCCCTGGGGCACGGCCCACTGTCTCATGACCAACAGCCAGTCAGATACGCTGTCGTAGCCTCCGCCCCCTAAACTTTGAAGAGTTGTAGCTCGGAAACTAACAGTGATAGGAATGTAGTTTAAATTGATTTGGACGCAGCTGGTTTCAACAAATCCAATTCACGATAGAAAAAGCTATTGTTCCATTTAAGAAATTATATCTTTGTGCTGTAACTCTTTGGAAAATGATACAATAAACTATGTTCATAGCTCCGCAAAAAGTGTAACATTTCTTGTGTTGACCTACCGCATTAAAATTTGCTGTCACCTATTATTTTATAAGTTACAGAGGCAAACACACTTAGTGAGACACCCTGTATATCAAACTAGATGACCCGGTGAACTTCGTATCACCTACCTCTTAATATAAACCACATTAATTTAAATCATATGGATTTTAATCCCAGTAGCTATTATAAAGGCATTTGCTTTGAACGTCAAATATGCAAAATTTTATTGCAATCGTACGAATGATCTTGATATCCCAAAGAAAAGAGCTCTTTCAATTTTCCACAAATTTTCCTATTTTCTGGCCCAAGTATTCCAAACTTTTACTTCATTCAAACCTTCCTCTCACTTTGAACGTCGAATGTTCAAAATTTTATCGCAATCATATGAATGGTATTGATATTTCATAGAAAAATCTCTATATTTTCTCTATTTTCTAATTTTCCGAGAACCTTTTCCAAATTTTTATTTCATAAGAACGTTACTCTTGCTTTGAACGTCAAATAGGCAAAATTTTATCGCAACCAGACGAATGATATTGATATCCCATTGAAGAAAGCTCTTTCAGTTTCTAGCGAATTTCCAAATTTTCCGGGAAACTTTCCTGAATTCTTAGTTCATACGAACGTGCATCTTTCATTGAACGTCAAATGAACAAAATTTTATCGCAATCGTTTGACCGGGTCTCAACTTATAGTATTGAGTACATTTATAAACATAATGAAAAGAAACTGTTCGAATTTTGCGACTTTCCTTTTTCACTCTCTCTATTTTTTTTTATTGAAAAGTTTTCGAAGACCATAATGAACAAAATAACAAAAGAATTACTTCTCTCCGTCGCTGACAACGATAGCAACATGTTAACTAGGTATGGGGCTATAGCATCAGCATACTCTGAAAGGAACCTAATTGGTATACAGTCGGGACCGGAAGACACTTTTGTAAAGTGATTTCAGTTTAATACTCCATGAACATTTACTTCTAAATTATGCATGGTGAAAGCTGTTCTTGATAGGAAATCTGGAGTATTTGCTACGTTTTCTCCAGTGACGTAATTTCGGAAAGATTTGTTAAGCAATTCTGCTTTAGCAGAGCTGTCATCAGTAGCATCACAATTTCTGTCGTAAGATGGTGTTGATTGTGTTTTGCCGCTAGTATACTTTACACCCGACCAGAATTTCTTAGGGTCCTCTACCAAATTTCGTGACCAGGTTTCGTTGTGGTAACTACTGTATGCTTCTCGCATTGAAATTCGAGCTAAATTTGTCGTTTGAGTAAGATTGCCAGTCTTGGGGATTATTTGTTCGTTAAATTTGGCATGCATTTTTGTTTGCCTGTTTTGTGTACCACAGCGGGTCAGCCCCTCCTTTTGTTAATTTGTTTGATATGAATCTGTCAATGGTTGTCGATATTATTTCTTTGAATATAAGCCACATTTGACCTACACTCACATTCTTAGTGTCGAAAGACTGAAAATTCTTACTCAGGAAAGCGTTAATGAAATTTCTATCTGCTGTTTCTATTATTAAATTTTTTTATAAATATCATTTTCTTTTAATTTTGGTGGATTTGGTAATTCCGATATTCAGTCTCGCTACAACTCTGTGTTCACTAATCCTTGTGTGTTTTGATGCTCTTTACTGGCTCCGGATTATTTGTTGAAGTATGTGCTCACAACCATTCACTATTCTAGTGGGTTCGTGAACTAATCGTTCGAGAAAATTTTCGGAAAATGCGTTCAGTACAATTTCGGACGATGTTTTATGCTTGCCTCCAGTCTTGAACATGTATTTTGGCCCACTTTACGGCGTTTTTGGGATGTATGTCTGTCTGTCTGTCTGTCCGTAACGTGTTTCCTGTTTTTAAGACGAACCGTTCAACCGATCAGCACCAAATTTTACAGACATGATTCTAGGCCGTCAGAGACCAGAACCTCCCTTTTTCAAATTTTTCGGACAAATAATACTGTAGTAATACCAAAAAAAGCCGTTATGATTTGCCGATATCTGTCTGGCTGTAACGTGTTCCCACTTTTTAGGTCGAATCGTTCAACCGATCGGCACCAAATTTTACAGACATAATTATTGATTACCAGAGACCAGAACCTCGCTTTTTCAAATATTTTGGACAAGAAATACGTTAGAAATACAAAAAAAAAAAAAAAAAGTTTGTTACGTAATTATAATTCCAAATAAACCGTTAATCTGACACGAAAATTTAATAAACGAATTTGTAGAGGAGAAAATTCTCTACAACTTCGTTTCCCCTTTTTTTTTCATATCTCGTATCGTTTGAGAGATATTTACAAAAGTAACGGAGTTTTGACACCCTCCATTGAATTAACGAAAACCAGCCGTTCGCATGTGTCACGTGACATTCCTCGCCTAGAACTCTCTGTGGCCTACGCCATTTTGCGTTGGGTATTTGATGATTTTCTTATTGTAACTGACACGTTGTCATTTCAAAGCAATGGCGCACTGAAGAATTAACAAAAACACGTCGTTCTTCGTACGATAAATGATAATCTAGTGTCTACAAATGCCATATTAGCATCAGTTAAGAACAGCCATCAATAGTACGAGATTAAAGAACGCAACTTCTAATTGTTGGCTGTAGCGTAGTGGGCAATGCGTTGGATTGTGACGCTGAAGGTCAGTGGTTCGGAACACGCCACTACATATTTTTTTTTCTTAAAATGGTTTCAGACACTGTTATTAATTGATTTTTTATTATTTATATTATTATTTTGGTCCTAAATGTTTGCAAAAACTTATAAAATTACAAATCTAAAGTGGGCCGTAAAAAACGTCAGTGCGATATTTTCACGACATATCGAGGGTAAATTAAAGGCGCCATCAATTAAATTTGTATGCTTTTGGTACGTTTTTGAAATTTGATCCAAGCTTCCTTTGAACATTTATGCAATCGAATCGTTGGAGTCAGGGGGTCGATGTAAAGAACCAATTATTAATTTATTTTGGTTGTCAGGATAACCTCTAGCCGTACCAACTCACAGAAGCAATCTACTTCAATTTCGCTACATGATAAACCACCTGTGATAGCAATAAAAAATCGCACTAACGCGTTTTACGGCCCACTTTACATTTTTAGTTTTATACGTTTTTGCAAACATTTTGGACCAAAATAATAATCTAAATAATAAAAAATTAATTAATAAGAGTGTCTAAAACCCTTTTACGGGAAAAAATTAGGTAGTGGCGGGTTCCGAACCACTGACCTTTACTGTCCCAGTCCAACGCCTTGCCCACTCCGCTACAGCTATCAATCAAGAGATTGGTCCTTTAATCTCATACTATTTATGGTCATTGTTAACTGATGCCATATGGCATTTGTAGACACTAGATTATCATTTATCGTACGAAGAACGATGTGTTTTTTTTAATTGTTCAGTGCGCCATTGCTTTGAAATGACAACGTGTAAGTTACAATAAGAAAATCATCAAATACGGCTGGTTTTCGTTAATTCAATTGAGGGTGTCAAATCTCCGTTATTTTTGCAAATATGTCTCAAACGATACGAGATATGAAAAAATAAATAAATAAATAAATAAGGGAGCGAAGTTGTAGAGAATTTTCTCCTCTACAAATTAGGTTATTCAATTTTCGTGTCAGATCAATAGTTAAGCCGTTATTTTCATTTAAATTTCGAGCTGTCAAAAGACGATCGCAAAGGCCCACTTTTAGTGTTACTACCGTAACCTAAAGTGGGCCAAAACGTATATTGGAGTTTTTTTATTTGCGATATGACGATTTGTAGGTTTTCTTAGGTAGGGGAAGTCCCTCTTTGACTGCTCCGCGGTTTCCGTCGAGGGAAAAGTCCCCGGCCTCTACCGCCGAGGCTTCCGTTTGTTGTTGAGCTTAAAACCCAGTACTATACAAAATCTTTCAAATTTTAAGTACGAGATGTTTAGGAAATTAGGTGCATCCCAGGAACTGCTATGACCTTCCGCAGAATGGAAAAACTACAGTATCTCGTTACGATTGAAACGGGAGATGTGAACCACTGTATGTGTATTAACCAAATCAGACCTTCCTAGCTCACGTACATTGCTAATATTCTCAGGCTACTAAACTTCAGACGCGCATCTGTCGCAGTAGCAACGAGTCTACATCTCACCCTTAAAAATCGTTAAAACAACTTGTGGAGTCATCTACTCCAGCTCAGTATCTGCACCTAATATGTCCCAGAATTTTGAGTTACCATGGACAGTTTTGTACCATAAGAGCAAACTGAATAAACGAAATAAAATGTGCGGAAGTGCAGTTTAAGAAAATCAGGTGATTCTGAAGGAATTAGATTAGGTAATGAAGCAATAAAGGAGGTAGATGAGTTTTGTTACTTGGGCAGTAAAATAACAAATGATGGTCGCAGTACAGAGGATATAAAACGCAGAATGGCAATGGGTAGAAAAGCGTTTTTGAAAAAGAGAAATTTGTTAACATCGAATATTGATCTAAGCCTAAGGAAGTCCTTTCTGAAGGCATTTGTATGGAGGGTTGCCTTGTATGGGAGTGAAACATGGACGATAAACAGTGCGGACAGGAAGAGGATTGAGGCTTTTGAAATGTGGAGCTACAGAAGAATGCTGAAGATTAGGTGGGTGGATCGCGTAACTAATGAGGAGGTACTGAACAGAATTGGGGAGATAAGAAATTTCTGGCTTACCTTGACTAAAAGAAGGGATAGATTGGTAGGACACATTCTTAGACATCAAGGAATTGTGAATTTAGTGTTGGAGGGAAGTGTGTGGGGTAAAAACCGCAGAGGAAGACCAAGAGATGGATACAGTAAGCAGATTCAGACAGATGTAGGTTGCCGTTCTTATGTGGAGATGAAGAGGCTTGCATAGGATAGGGTATTGTGGAGAGCTGCATCAAACGAGTCCCCGGACTGAAGACCACAACAACAACAACGCTGCAAAGGCAAGATTCTGATTACCAAAGCCTTTCCAAAATCACAGACTCCTTTTTCTCAGGAGTAGGTGGAAGTATCGACTTGAAAATTAAGTCACATCCAAACGTCTACGGTCGTTTAAATAGTTTAAACTTTAAAGTCAATACAATCTAAACATAGCCTAAACATGCTAATATTATACGGTGTTTTGCAAGTCACGTTCTTTTCTCATCAATTGTTATCTGCAGAGTAATGAGAGACTGTTCCTACTTCTTTGCTGGCCTCTGTGTTGTACCCCACGACATGTAATTCAAGGCGTGTTCAAATGTTTGTAAATCTAAGGGACCTAAAACTACGTTCGTCATCAGTCCATAGGATTGCAAACTATTTAAACTAGTTTAAAGTAACTTATGCTAAGGACTACATAAACACCCGTGCCCGATGGAGCACTCGAATCTCCGACGGCGAGCAAACGCCCGGCCACTCCACCCCTGCAGATTTATTTCCAAATGTAGAGTGTTCAAAATTGTATTTTTACTTTGATCTGGCAGTTGTGGAAAACCTCATATTTTCTGTATGCTTTCATTTGAGTTAATTTCATTTTGTCGTTTTTAGGACACGCCAGCGATTTCAAGTCGAGGTAACGGCTCAAATTGATATATTTTTTTAAATAATTTATTGCTTTATATATCAGAAATATTCAGTGAAAGTTCAGGCAAAGTGTTTTCTGATAGGTTTAGTTCAATCTCAGTATATCTTTCTTCGAGTTTCTTTCTTTTTTCCCTTCATTTTTTTTACCTTTCTGGTACAAATCAAATAACTGAATATGGCCTGCACTACACCGCCAATTAGGATCTCAATAAAGAGTAACATAACCAGTTCCAGTGAAATAATGAGTACTGGTATTGAGAAATATTATTATTTAGTTCTCCTCTGCAGTTGTATTTTACATTTCATTGATAAAGTTTTACAATGGAGGATCTTTCGTTTTTGCGTCTTCTTACGCTCAAGGCCCTTAGCATCGTAAAAAAGAAAAGTTTTTCCTTTCTCCGATTTTTTCTTTAATGAATATTTAACAGCTATACGCAATACTTCCTGCAAATAATTACACTACTGTAGAGACTAAATACGTTCAACAAATATAGTAGTACGTCTCGAAAAGATTGCGTGCCAATATATATATATATATATATATATATATATATTGGATAACGTTTCAGATTAGAATTCTTACATGCTGAAATTATTTTTATTCAGATATGCAAGATCATTTCTCTCCACGAAGATAAATCGAAAGATATTGTAGATACCAAAAGCAGCTAGTTTGCTTGTCGCTAATTTCACATACTTTTTTTCGTATGGACTCCTAGTTCTGCTTATTCTGCGATGCAGTGAAATTTCGATGAACTCGGCGTGTGAATTAGACATGTGAAAGCCTTACTCTAAGCACGGTTTCCTGCTTTCGATCGGCTGCTGAGAAGTCTATCACCCGCACTGTAACTAGAATAGACTTGAGCGTGTCCGCGGAAATGGGCACGCAGTCTGAAGAGCCTTGCCCCTAGATTGCCGCACAGATTAAAAAATGGGAGATATCGAAATAATTGTCAGAGGGATGGAAAACCAATTAAAATCGCTGAAAAGAGGAAAGGCCGCAGGACCTGATGGGATACCAGTTCGTTTTTACACAGAGTACGCGAAGGAACTGGCCCCCCTTCTCGCAGTGGTGTATCGTAGGTCTCTAGAAGAGCATAGCGTTCCAAAAGATTGGAAAATGGCGCAGGTCATCCCCGTTTTCAAGAAGGGTCCTCGAACAGACGTGCAGAACTATAGGCCTATATCTCTAACGTCGGTCAGTTGTAGAATTTTGGAACATGTAATATGTTCGAATATAATGACATTTCTCGAGACTAGTAATCTGCTCTGTAGGAATCAGCATGGGTTTCGAAAAAGGCGTCCGTGTGAAACCCAGCTCGCGCTATTCGTCCACGAGACTCAGAGGGCCATAGACACAGGTTCTCAGGTAGATACTGTGTTTCTCGACTTCTGAAAGGCGTTTGATACAGTTCCCCACAAACGTTTAATGAACAAAGTAAGAGCATATGGTCTATCAGACCAATTGTGTGATTCGATTGAGGAATTCCTAGATAACAGAAAACAGCAGGTCATTCTCAACGGAGAGAAGTCTTCCGAAGTAGGAGTTATGTCAGGTGTGCCACAGGGGAGTGCCGTGGGTCCGTTGCTGTTCACGATATATATAAATGACCTTGCGGATAACATCAGAAGTTCACTGAGGCTTTTTGCGGATAATGCGGTAGTATATAGAGAGGTTGTAACAACGGAAAATTGTATTGAGATGCAGGAGGATCTGCATCGAATTGACGCATGGTGCAGGGAATGGCAATTAAAGCTCAATGTAGACAAGTGTAATGTGCTGCGAATACACAGAAAGAAAGATCCTTTATCATTTAGCTACACTATAGCAGGTCAGCAACTGGAAGCAGTTAATTCCATAAATTATCTGGGAGTAGTCATTAGGAGAGATTTAAAATGGAACGACCACATAAAATCAATCGTCGGTAAAGCAGATGCCAGACTTAGATTCATTGGGAGAATTCTAAGGAAATGCAGTCCGAAAACAAAGGAAGTAGGTTACAGTACACTTGTTTGCCCACAGCTTGAATACTGCTCACCGGTGTGGGATCCGTACCAGGTGGGGTTGATAGAGGAAATGGAGAAGATCCAACGGAGAGCAGCGCGCTTCGTTACAGGATCATTTAGTAATCGTGAAAGCGTTACGGAGATGATAGATAAACTCCAGTGGAAGACTCTGCAGGAGAGACGCTCTGTCGCTCGGTACGGGCTTTTGTCGAAGTTTCGAGAGCTTATCTTTACTGAGGAGTCTAGCAGTATATTGCTCCCTCCTACGTATATCTCGCGAAGAGATCGTGAGGATAAAATCAGAGAGATTAGAGCCCACACAGAGGCATACCGACAATCCTTCTTTCCGCGAACAATACGTGACTGGAATAGGAGGGAAAATCGATAGTGGTACTCAAGGTACCCTCCGCCACACACCGTCGGGTGGCTTGCGGAGTATGGATGTAGATGTAGATGTTGTGCAGCCGCTCCCGGTCGGAGCTTCTACTTTGAGCTGGGTGTGTTTATAGTTCTTAGCATAAGTTAGTGTAAGTCTAGAGACCGATGACCTGCGTACTTCGCTCCTTAGCTTTGCGAACATCTGAACATGGAGAGTGGAGCGTCGGTGCCACTGTTGGCGCTTGCAGGCTGCGCCACATGTTTACGAAGCGGCGGAAATCTAGCAGCATTTCCCGCTTCCTGCTGCGCGGCGAGTTGCCTCGTGAGTTGCTCAACGCCTTGTGTTGCGTTGCTCTGCATGCTACAGTTCACGCAGCCTGCCTCCTCTCCTGCAACGCTAACCGCGATCGCCAAATGCAATCGCCGGTAACGAAAACCCTACGCGCTAGCCGCTCCTTTTTAATCTTGACCCTAGCTTAGTAACATCCGTCAAAATGACGGCTACGTTCAAATTGTCAGTGAACTGTGACGTTTGGAGGAACAATTGATGAGTAAGTGTACACGGGTAGAGTGTTGTTTTAGAATCATTTTTGCCGAATTGATGGGTGTTACTAAGAAGGAATTAGATTAGGTAATGAGGCAATAAAAGCAGTAGTTGAATTTTGTTATTTAGGTAGCAAGATAACTTCTAATGGCCGAAGTAAAGAAGATGTAAAATACAGAATGGGTATGGGAAGAAAAGCGAATCTAAAGAAGCAAAACTTTTTAACATCCAGCCGGCCGCGGTGGCTGAGGGGACTGAGGCGCTCCAGTCACGGTCTGCACGGCCACTACGGTCGACGGTTCCAATCCCCCCTCGGGCATGGATATGTGTGCCGTCCTTAAGATTAGCTAGTTCATAAGTAGTTTGTAAGTTTAGGAACTGATGACCCCGCAGTTAAGTCCCATAAGCTATACAAACATTTGAACATTTCTGTTAACATCCAATATTAATTTAAATGTTAGGAAGTCCTTTCTGATAGCATTTGTCTGGAGTGTTGCATTGTATGGGAGTGAAACGTGGACGATAAGGGGTTCAGATAAAAAGATGATAGAATCTTTTGAAATGTGGTGCTACAGACGAATGATGAAAATTAGATGGGTAGATCACGTAACTAATGAGGAGGTGCTTAACCGAATCGTGGAGAAAAGGAATTTCTGGCATGTCGTGACTAAGAGAAGGGATAGATTGGTCGAACACATTCTGAGACATCAGGGAATTGTCAACTTAGCATTAGAAGGAAGCGAGTGAGGTAAAAATCGTAGAGGGAGACCGAGGGAGGAATATAGTAAGCAGATTCAAAAGGATGTAGGTTACCGAACGTATTCTCAGATGAAGAGACTTGCACCGGACAGCGTAGTGTGGAGACCTGCATCAAACCAGTCTGCGGACTGAAGACCACAACAACAACAACACTAACAAAAGTTCAAAAAACCCTGAAAAACGGGTCTTAGTAGCGAGCGTTAAAACCAGACGTTAGTAACGCAGGGTTTAAGTCATTACTACCATTACTCCACTTGTGAAAGGACGGGAAAAGAAAGTAGTACATTCTGCAAAAGTGGCGTGTGCTTTTATTGGGAGCGGAAAATACCTACGCAACAGCTCAGGTGCAACAAACCAACAAAGGACAGAAAGCCCATCAAACATAGAAACCACGCGGTGGAGAAGAATGCACTAAACGAGAGGCACATATTTTTATTTTCCTCTATGTAATGTCATCCCTCCCCCCTCCTCTCGTCATATGTGTGGAGGGTAAGCTGTTTCAATCATTCTGATCTTCAACCGAAGAATGTTTATACTAAAACGGAAAAGGACTGCAGTTCAAACCCGCTTCAGGCCAACCTGATCTAGATTTTTTTGTGATTTTTCTAAATCCCTCGAAGCAAATATCGGGATAATTTCTTTCAGAGGGCACAGTCGAATTCTTACCCATCCTTACCGAAAACAATGCGATCTTGTTCTTCGTCTCTAATGACCAAGTTGTCGACGAGATGTTAGATCCTAATTTTTCTTACTACAATTGAGCCATTAAATCACAGAAAGGAGACATATTTAAAGTGGATTTAAAGACTTTTGCGGAAGATTAATGGGATAATCTATATCTATAAATATGAATGTCTGTTCGGTGTACGCTTATCACGTCTGAACCACAATACATAAAGAGCTAAAAATTAGTACAGTTACTAATGTCTACCCGGGAAAGGCTTTAGGCGCTGTTTTATGGCGATCGGATAGCTATTTATCTATATATATTAATATGAATGTCTGTTCGGTGTACGCTTATCACATCTCAACGACAAGACGCAGAGACTTAAATATTCTTACAGTTACTAATTTATACCTGAGGAAGGATTTAGGCACGGTTTTATAGCGATCTGACAGATATTTAGTAATTTTAAGAATATAACGTGAAATGCGCAACAATAATTACTCTTTGAAAATTATATTTACCCTTTGAAAAGCATTGTTGCTTGACGGTTGATAATGATAAAAGGGTGGAGGGATGGAAAGTTTTAGGTGTATATAAAATTCTACGTGTGTGTGTGTTAATATTTCGCTCTGCAGTGAAAACTACAGAACGCAAACGAATGGTCTGTGTGTAATTGTTAACTGATGTCTCCCGTTGTACACCATAGCAGTTCCATGCCGTTAGCTATAAGGGCGTGGAAGATATGGTGGATGAAAGTCGTCAAATTATAAAAAAAAAATTCAGACTGAAGGCCAGCGATGACGTCTGCGACTCTATACCAAGGAGGTTACATACAGCGAAACGTCATGCCACAGACCTTATCTTTGGTCTATGCCTGCTACAATGTCTTCAGGTCTTTCTCTGTAAGGATGAGCATACGAATAAGGAAATATAAGAATAAATAAATAAAGCAGTAAAAAAGAAATTTCTTTTAATACACCTCTTTAAAAAAGGTATTGTATTTCATTTCAGCCTTCAAAACCAGTCTCATAGCACACTACTGAAAGATAGCTTATCTATCATAATCAACCAACACGCGAGCGGAGCCGCGGGTTTAAGCTAGTACATATTTAAAAAAGGCTATCTTAGTCCTAGTTTTAAAAACAATGTTAGAAATAGAAAGGAGCACTTGATCAGGGTGTTTTCACTATACCTTGCACTAAAACCTGTTCTTTAAATGGAGGATTACTGACGAAACGAAATATATTTATGGAGGGAGATAAGAGGGTGGTGAGGTTGAGGATGGGAGACTGGTACGAAGTAGTGGTGAGGTAGGAGTGGCTGTTGCGGGACAATGAGATCGGGATTGACAGGAAGTAGGGAAGGTGTGATATTTGGGTGGGGGGGGGGGGGATGGAGAGGGAGCCCTGGGGATTTGTGCACGATGGGGCGGATTCACAGTTGGCATAACTAGTATATGTCGGGATGAATTTCATGGCCCGTGGAAGGAACGCGGTTGAATCATTTTTGGTAGAAGAGGAGTGGTAGGTTCCATGCGTAGAGACGCAGCGGCACGCTGGGATTGCAAAGGAGAGGAGAACTGCAGGACTAGACTAGCTCACTTCATCTGATGTTTCTGCGATATATGTCGTCACATTTGTTGGTGAATGCACCTTTTGTCGTCCGCGAAAGGATGTGGTTTCAACACCACTGTGTACTAGCTTCGATAGTAATTTCCGGTACCACCTGAACAGCAGGTAGTCTCATCATTGGACTGGTCACTGGATGTGACGAATCTGGAATTTTTCCTCTGGCTTTGTCGTTGATGTAACAAACTGCCGTACAAACGGATGAAGACATGATTACTAGACTCTAATCTGTTGCCTATTTCAAATGACCCAACAGATTTTTTTTTTTTTTTTTAGAAAGTGCAGCATGACTAGTCATTGCGTCCCATGCATTGAGACTGTCGGTCGTCACTTTGAACACCTATGCATACTATTATTGCTATGCGATGTACGCGGTGTATGTTTACAACACAATAAAAATGCATATCCGGACATTGGTTTCCCATGTCAGTCACAGTTGAGGACCCATTAACACCCGTTTTACTGTGACCCAAAACGCTCGATACACTCTGTGTAACTTTAGCTTGGCGCTCGCTTGGTGATCTACATGTCGGCACCATGTTTCACTCACCCTTTCCTTCATAATAACAGAACCTTAACACCACACTACCTAATTTCTTATGACTGTCACTTAAAAGGTGGATACCTGACAATAAGGAGGATTCGCAGGAAGGCAATCGCAAACCGTGTCCGGTAGGACCTTGCCCAGAGTGACGATATAGGATTGATGCATCCCATCCCTCTTGTTCGTTTCCTGAGAGTGAGAGTAATTTGAGATCGTACAATCCTCATGGCTATAGCTCCTATTCTTTGTGTGCCAATTTGTCCCTGAGTTCTGTTCCCTAAATAAATAGATACGATTGCCTTAAAGCAGTGTTTGCAACCTCAAAGTCTTGCTCGAGGGGTCGCGCTCGCAGGAGGCTGCAGTAGCAGCACGTTCGATAGCAAAATTACGTCTCGTGACGTTCAGCTACTGTGGCAGAAGTGACACGGAAGTGAAAGTCGCTTAGTTAAGAAGTCATCCGTAGGGGGGGGGGGGGGTATTGCTTTGTTGTGACACGTTTCAGGTGAGACGTCAAAAGTATCACAGGTATAAGATGTACCTATGGCAACGCGAAACAATGATGCCATTTTTCCACCTCGTGATCTGTTAATTAAGCGACTTAACAGCGATAGTGCGATTCTGCTAAGATTATTTACAATGGTCCCAATCTTCTTTTACGACTTTCTCACATGTTCAAATATTATTAAGTCAGAAAAACAAATAATCACTAACTTAATATTATTTTCATCCCTACATAACAATACATTTTTACTGATGGATCATAGTGGTTTGCAGCAGGTAACGATTTCTGAATGCAGTATTATTTTTAATCAACTTATAACAATACCATTTTATTACTGGCTTATAGTAGTTTGCTGCTGGTGAAGGGTTTGCAGTATCCTTTCGAAGAAATCCAAAGTTTATGAGCCACGTTGAAATATTAGGAAGTGATGCATCAGCTTTGATAGTTCCATACTCGTACATAGCACGCCGCCACAAATTACACATCGGGATTTATTATTCATAACTGCAAAGCCATTCATACATCAAATACTTGTAGTCATAAATTATTTTTTTCAGTTTTGATTCGTTTCACAGAAGTGAATGGCTGCGCTGATTCTAGAAAGAAAGAAAATTAAATACTTTGCCTTTGGAATCAGTGACATGGCTTTATTACGGACATGGGGCTTCGCCGGAGAGTTTTACTCGGAAAGGGGATCGCGCGTTCAAAAAGATTGAAAACCACTGACTTAAAGAAATATGGGAGTTATACTGTCCATTCACATATAAGGTAATACAAAAAAAGTTTATAAACTGAAATGATACTTCCGGAATACAATAAGGATCAGTAATAACATTGGAACCGAGGGTCGCTAGGGTTGCTTCATCGTCGGAGACTTAATTGGACCACGCATTCTCCAGGACCGATTCGTTGGTCGCACGAACCTCGTAATCCTGGGAGAGGCTCAGCCAGACATGCCTGTTCGTGACTGCATCAATTTCGGCACGACGAAGCCACAGACAAGTGGAGCCGCATCTGTAGGCAAGTTTTCCCGGCCGCTGGCTTGACCACGGTGAGCCAGTCGCATGACGACCACGACCATCCAGTCTGCCCCCCAATCGATTTTTTCCTGTACCAGTATCTGAAGCGCCTTAAGGCTAGTCTACACGACGACACTAGGTTGCGAAACTCGTTGCATGAAATGAATTTAGCGCAATCGGTTTCGTGTGTGTCTGTAGACACGGCGCCAGTACTATACACTTCAGTTTCGTTGTTTTGTAACTGCCGTAGTCGCCGTAAAATGAACGTTTTGGTAGCTGTAAGAGTTGTGGCGAATCTATTGCTCGTCTGTGTGAAATCGCTGCATAAGACTAAACATAAAAAGAATATGAAACTTGTTCGGGTTCGTGAATGGATTAAAAAATGACGTCAGCTCTGTTGCTCAGCGACCTTGCCGAAAGAAACTGTGAATGAAGACTGTAGAACTTATTTTAATCAGTTTTGAATATCACCAGAGCGGTTTACATTCCTTTTAAACAGAGTTAGTAAGGCAATAAAGAAACAAGGTACCGTTATGCGTGAAGCATTGTTACCACAACTGAAATTACAAATTGCAAGTAGATATTTGTCTCTGCAGTACTTGTACCGTGTTCCAAAATCCAAAATTGCCATACTTCATTTGTATAGGTATTTCGAATTGGATGTATTTTAGTCTGCAATTCACATAAGGCTTCTCTACACGACGACACCAGGTTGCGAAACTCGTTGCGTGAAATGAATTGCACGAATCTGGTTTCATGTATGTCTGTAGACACGGCGCCAATGCTATACCCTTCAGATTCGTTGTTTTGTGAGTGCCGTAGTCGCCGTAGAAAGAAAGTTTTGGTAGCTATAAGAATTGTGGCAGAGCTGTTGCTTCTCTATGTGAAGTCACTTCACAAGACTAAATATAAAAAGAATAACTAACGTATTTGGGTTCGTGACTGGATTTAAAAAATAAAATAAAATAAAAATAAAAAAACGTCAGCTCGGTTTCTCAGCTACCTTGCTGAGAGAAATTGTGGTTGAAAACCCTAGAAGTTATTTTAATCAACTTAGAATGCCAGCAGAGCAGTTCACGTTCCTTTTAAACTGAGTTAGTAATGCAATGAAGAAACACGATACTGTTATGCGTGAAGCATTGTTACCAGAACTGAAATTACAAATTGCATTATGTTTCTTATCAAGCAGATATTCGTCTCTGCAGTACCTGTAACGCGATCAGAAATCCACAGCTACCATCGTTTGTATAGGTATTTCGAATTGACTGTATTTTAGTCTGCAATTCACTAATCGCCATCCTATCAATATTTAATTCACGAATAATTGCTTCAAGAGCACTAACACGCCGCTGCTTATTCCTGAAATTTTCATCATTAAAATCCCACAGAAACCTTATATGTCGCATATATGTCCGAATAACGAACTATTTCTTTCGTCCCCCCCCCCACCTTTATGTTGCACTCAGTTCTATTTTGGTTATAACCTAACCTGAAAATACGAGCAATCAGTTTCGCCAAAGTTGGAAGGTGCCGAAACTGTTTAGTTTCGCCAACGAGTTGCGCGTACGCCTGCCGCGCATGCGCACTGGCCAGTAGAGCAGTTTCATGAAACGTAGTGTCGTCTTGTAAAGTAGCCTTTACGTATGAAACACCTGTTTCGTCGCCGGAGAACGTAGAGGGCAGCATCGTTGCGGCGGTAGAATGTCTTCGAGATACGCCAGGTATCTTTGAGAGGGTGCGTTATTCAATGCAGCTTCGATACTAACTTTATCTCGATGCATCTGGACAAAACTCTGAGCATCTCCTGCAGTGGGTGTCCATTTGTAGCGTGTGACTGAATAACTGCAACGCCATTTAGTAGCCCTAGATGGCCTCTGAAATCTGTTTACTGCTTCGTGTTGGATTCCCGATCTGCCATGTCATTGTAAAGGTATTTCTAGAATCATTTTTGGAATAATTAATGCTGCAGCAGTCACTTTTTACTAATATTTTTATTGGCACGACGCGTTTCGGCAGCACGCTGCCATCATCGGGTGCATTTTTACAGTTACTGGTTCATTATTGACTTATTATGTTTTGTGTTGTGGATGCCAGTGAGGTTATGTTTGAACATTTTAACCTGTTCAGGAAGATATAGATATTTTTAGTATTATGTTTCATCATCATAGTTTTTGGATTATTGTAGTGTTGTATTTACTTACAGTTTTGATAATCTTGTTGTCTGGCACACACAACACAAGAACACAGTTACATATACAGCACAAGTAGACATTTTGTATTTGATGGCTACTGTACAAAGATCCTTAAAAACTAAGATAAACTACTTACATCAATATTTACAGTGTATATACCATACAAAGTGCATATGTAGCTGCATGTGTTGAAACAGAAGTTGCTACATTTTAGAGAATTAATCAATAAGTGTTACATTATTAATTTTACTTTTATTTTATATTTTAATGAAAAATACATTCAACACTGGAGAAATTTTTGAACTGTGTTCTTGTGTTGTGTGTGCCAGACAACAAGATTATCAAAACTGTAAGTAAATACAACACTACAATAATCCAAAAACTATGATGATGAAACATAATACTAAAAATAGCTATATCTTCCTGAACAGGTTAAAATGTTCAAACATAACCTCACTGGCATCCACAACACAAAACATAATAAGTCAATAATGAGCCAGTAACTGTAAAAATGCACCCGATGATGGCAGTGTACTGCCGAAACGCGTCGTGCCAATAAAAATATTAGTAAAAAGTGACTGCTGCAGCATTAATTATTTTAAAAAGTTTATAATACAGTCGCAGACCTCAGAAAAATCCAAATAACATGGATAAATTTATGTTTATTTCTAGAATCATCCTATATACCCTCTAGAGAATATAAGTGAGATTTTTAAAGTAAATTAAAGCAACTTTTAATGTGTTAATTGGAATCACTGATGGTCAAATATTCAAGATTTATTTATATTTTATTTTTATACATTTGTGCAGGCCACGCATCATATGCGGTGCCTCACGTAGCAAGTGAGACAAATACACACACTCACACACACACACACAAACACACACACACACACACTCACACACACACACAAACACACGCCCATGCCCGAGGGAGGATTCGAACCTTCGACGCGCTTTATAGTAAGTTGCCTTACAGAGTTCGACCACTCCATCGCGGCTTTATTAACATGACATAAATACTTTTCCATGTCATAAAATAATGCAAAAAAGGTTGCAAATTATTGTTGAAAAATGTTGAAATAGGAAAAATTAAAAAATTACATTACATTCGTTCACATTTGTTAATTTTGGACAACCCATTCATCTGCACCTAACCCGTTCTTTGCTTCCATTGGTATTTCAGACATGTGCAAAGCGTATTTATATGATGCAGGCATTGCCTGAACTGATCTTGTCGTCTTCCCTCCCTTCACTTTTCTCTTCTTAGGTATATGAGGTGCACTCGCAGAGACCCAATAGATCATAAATCAAATATTCAAATGTTTGTAAACCTATTGGGCCGAACTGCTATGGTCATCGATTCCTAGACTTACAAACGACTTCAACTTTAAAATTAAGATAGAGCCCTCCTTTGCACAAGAAAGCAGACGGTACGGTAAGAACTGCCAGACAACGCGAGTTTATTAGGAGGAGCTCCAAAATGACAAAATAATTTATCACGAAAGATGATAAGCCCTTCACTTCCTCCGGCTGAAAATCGAACTTATCAGGGAATGACAATGACGATGATGATTATGATGATGATGGCGGCACAGTGATGATGATGATAAAGAGCATTGATGGGTTTCTTTGGGTATTCGATGTCTTGATCTAATAACTTCCAATATAACATAAAACGGGATGACGATTTAACCTGTGGTGATGGAAGGGGGGTTACAAATATCAGTTTAGGCTGTCATAATTGATAAATCGACCTGTTTGATAGCTATATTCGAAAATGTCACGTTCGTTGTAATGAATGGGTGAGTTGACTTAACATTTGACAAATAATATCGATGCTGCCATTCATGGTGACGACTCTGATTGGCATCTACAGTGGCGAATCCAAGCGGGAAGGGCTATGGGCCTGAAGCCCCCCCCCCCCAGGATACGAGAAAACCTCCGAACATTATCTTTTTATTTATTTATTAAAAAATCAGGTCATGAATTTAATGCCAATCCTGAAAACGGCATAACCAAGCATGGGTCGGGACATCCAACAATCTTGTTTTCCTAACTGATATCTGAAGATGACCTAGAACAGCCGACTGCAGTCATGTTCACTTATCTCTTTACACGACGCTGACTGAAAAACATGACCAGTACACATTATAACGTGCGAGTAGGGTTATCGCTTCAAAGTGTTCATTTATTATTTTCCTCATTTTCATAGACATGAATAACACACAACCAAATATCATCAAACAAGGAAACAGTGAATTTTGTTCTATTAACGGATAGGAGAAACGCAAAGTCGACTGTTTCTATGACTCTCTGTGTGTTCTAATCACACTTGATCTACCTTCGTATGCCTACAGGGGATACACTGTAAAGCTGTAGAACTGAAACAATTTCTCCCTGTTCCTCTGAAACAGATACGTCTATACTTGATGGTGTCTTGATGCGTTCAGTATAGCCGATCTTTAATGGTTTGTAAAAATCACACTTTTTCTAGTGAGAGAGCCACGGTGAGCTACTTCGCGACAACCTCAACGTATTAAACCTAGTTTCTTATATTTTTACCTTGATCCACACTTGTTTCGCTGCAATTGCAAAAAAGGCTGTCATTTTTTTAAGTACAGTGATTGGTAGGCAGTGATAGCTAGTTACTTGCTACTTGGAAATAGCCACAATTTTCAACAAAAAGATATAAGACGTGCTTAACAAAAGTGGAGAGTGTGAGTGATTATTTCAATTGCTTTTACAAAATTTGTATATAAATTATTTCTTTCTTCCAGCGAAACTGCTGTTGAAGTTGTGTCTGAAAAAGAAAACTAGACAAAATTTGCCAGTGATAAGCTCAAAAAAGTAAATAAGAAGATACTACACCCGATAGTAGGGCCTATGTAAAAATGACTCACGAAATTTTAATAATTTCATTTCAGCTCTAAATTTGTATATAAACTTAATTGATTTTAGCTCGAAATTTTTGTCGCATAAAATGCATTAAATGACAAGAATTATCAGTTGCAAATCAATGTCATTCCTGAACCAACAGAGGCAAACAATGACATAGAAACAAAAAGGGCGGAGCGAGCGAACTCTTTAGTACAAATGCTGATAATATCTACATCTACATCTTCATCTACATGGAATACTCTGCAAATCACATTTAAGTTCCTGGCAGAGGGTTCATCGAACCACCATTATACTACTTACCTCGCATTCCGTTCTCGAATAGCGCGCGGGAAGAAAGAACACCTTAATCTCTCCGTTCGAGCTCTGATTTCCCGTATTTTATTCTGATTTTACATCTTTGTTGGCCATGTTTTAAGATAATTTTTTTGTGTCTCGTCGCCGCCGTTTGTCGTGGGTTCGTGGGTGTCGGTGGCCGAGTGGAGAGAGACCGACACAGGGAAGTAGGATGCACGCGTGTGCGAGAATGGAGACTGAGGTGACCAGCCGGTGGGGCAGCAGAAACTAGAAACACTAAGCTAGATTAGTACAAGTTCTATATATTTCGTAGAAATATTACAATACCTAACTTTCATAACGGCAGACTAGTGGAATGCAGATACATAGTTTATCTAGGTACAAGCCTACCTACTTATTAAAGTCTAGTGCCTGTCCTATTGCCAAGTGGGCGATACAGTTCAGTGGTGGCCACGAGCGGGGTTGCAGCAGAGGGCGCTCTTGGCCGACGTTGTAAGAACGCCGCGCCGTGCTTGCATGGCGGCGCGCGGCGAAAGTACGTGGCGCGCACTTCAGACTTGTGCGACACCACAAATTTACTTCGTAAAGCAACAATAAGCAAAACTGCGGTGCTACAGAAGTAAATATTTATTCTCCAAAGTGAAAAATAAAAACATTTTGGTTTCTTACAACCTTAACCACAAAGAACTTTACTGCCAAGCAAACACATACCTAAATGCTGAGCTTAAGTAAACTGAAGATCAGAACCCGAGTGTCTTCAAGTCATCATCTGTCATGGTCGCATCGACATCTTTTAGTCGCTGAAATCTAACAAAGATTTCGTCTAATTGATATATAACATAACTATCATTTCCAGAAAAATATAAATCAATTATTACGGTAAACATCATATTTATAGTGAATGATCTGTTTGCCAAATCAGGCGTAGGAATTACAGGTCACGCACTTTTTCGTGGCCCCTCTGTAATCGGCGGAAGTCGGCTTAGTTCGTGTGTCTAAGGAATGTTTATGCTCTCTACCAACTTTACCTCGTAACAGCATTGAACACCATAGCCACGTCAATATATACTTGATTCGTGCTTGGTATTGATTATTGTCTTCCACTTTGTTATTTCCTAAAATAAGTCCACATACCACGACGACTTTATTTGGAAAAAGTCCTTGAATGTGGTATGAAGAATTAATTACGATTGTTATTCAGTTACGACAATAAAAAGAGGTAGAAATCGTTGCTACACCCGCTTAATAAGTCCCTTTAAAATATTAATATTTCGTAGTTATACGTTCCAGTTTTCTATTACTCAGACATTAAAGTGATACTTAATTTCGTGTTCCATCTGTGACGCTTTAACCTCTTAAATGTTTCTTTTAAAACCTGTAAGCTGTACGCCGTAAGCTGGCGGCACTGGGAGAAAGAGGCGGGGCTTGTTCTAACAGCCAATGCGCAACGAGCTGAAAGCAAGCTTCAGCTCCCAAAATTCTTTGCTGAGGCACCACGTTTAAGTGCGTGATCTGTAATAAAACTTGAGGTGGTGTTCAGAAAGGTTTTCCATTTGCTCTGGTATGTAATGAAATTCGTGTCGTTTATTATATGTGGTAATGGTGAATGTCATTGATAATTTGCCGTAGCTGCGTCTTCATGTGCTGCTCTTGACGGTGTTGGCGCCGGTTGTTTCGTTTTCGAAACGAACTTTCAGGAGACCCGACAGAGTAGATCTGATATTCCACTTTACAGAACTGGAATTAAGGCATCTGACGGGATTACATACGTCTGAAAGACTTCTTAACATCATTTGTTAACTTAAATACAACATTTGTAAGAGAATATTGAGGAAGACCAGAGTTCGTTTCCTGTTTGTGCATTGAAGTCTCCAGCAGCCGGCTTAACTTTCGCACCTGGCCGCTGGATTGTGTATTCGATCGTGCAGTGAAAAAAGACACAGAAATTATCAAAATAATAAAATATAAATACAAAATATAAAATAGGTGCTTTATATAAATATCTTAGCGGTAAGGAGTAGCAAATGTTGTAATGGCGCGCAGAAAACTGGTGACTGTAGGAGGCGTGTATCTTTTGATAATTTCAAAGTTTTGTATAGTATGAAACTCATGAAATCACTAAAGAGGAAAGTCTTTTATTTTGTTCTCTCTGCACAGCCATTACTAGTACGGGAAGTAATAGTTCTGTTATATGTTGGTTCTGATATATATGTTCCATCGTCCTAAAGTGGAATTATTGTAACAAAATGTGTATGCCGCACATAAATATAGACCAAGAGCAGTGCCGGTCGTGGTGATGGGGCTATGTGGTGTGTAAGCGGTGCGCGCAGTGGCGGGCCTTTGAGCAGGCACCGCACGGAGGCGTCCTTGGGTGGAGGCCGGCCGCGGCGCCGCAGCACCAATCGGCAGTGGACACTCGCTACCTGCGCCCGAACCGGCTCTGCACGGGCCCCCACTACAATGCCCCGCCTCGCTCTCCGCACCTGTCCAAAATGGCCGTTCCCCAACCGCTGCTCCTGCTTCTCAAACCAAGTGGAATTTGTCCAGTTCTTGTCACGGACAGATCTATGTAATGTGAGTTTTCAGCCTTTCCCGGCGGATCTATTGCAAATACACTTCTACATCTACATACATACTCCGCAATTCACCGTAAGGTGTGCCGGCCGCGATGGCCGAGGGGACTGAGGCGCTCCAGTCACGGTCTGCACGGCCACTACGGTCGGGGGTTCGAATCCCCCCTAGGGCATGGATATTTGTGCCTTCCTTAGGATAAGCTAGTTGATAGTAGTTTGTAAGTTTAGGGATTGATGACCCCGCAGTTAAGTTTTTAAGTCCCATAAGTTCTACAAACATTTGAACATTTGATTTCATCGTAAGGTGCGTGGCGGAGGGTACTTTTACCACTACTAGGCACTTCCATTCCTATTCTACTCCCAAATAGAACGAGGAAAAAACATACCTATAGGCCTCCGTACGAGCCCTAATTTATCTTGTCTTTGTGATCACTACGCGAAATATAAGAAGGCGGCAGCAAGTTCGTACTACACTCAGTTTCAAATTCCGGCCCTCTGAATTTCCTCAACAGAAATTCATGAAAAGAACATCGTCTTTCCTACAGCGATCCCCAATTGAGTTACATTATTAACAGTAATACTCCTCTTTTTGGCTTCAGTTAATAAATAAGGGCATTTTATGCCAAATTTCAGGTCGAAACTGATTGCAGTAATTCGCTTCCTCACCTGTCCAAAATGACTGTTCCCCAACCGCTGCTCTTACCTCGCAAACCAAGTAATCTTTCTTCCAGTTCTTGTCGCGGACGGATCTACGTAAACTTACATACGGCATTCCTGATTTATCTAGATTATAAACGTCTCTAATGATCGCGTTGACGATAGGACGTTAAATCCTAACTTCATTCCTTCCTTCTTTCCTCTTGAAGATTACTGCCAAAAACTTAAAATGTTATGTGTTATACTAGCTTAACGCCCGCTGCTTCGCATGCGTAGGCTGATTGTATGGCACCAGTTGTTTCTCCCTCTTAATATAAATTTTTATAGATATAGCTTAAATACTATCATAATGAAATGTTGTAATTGTGCTTGTAGCCGCGACAGAATGGCCGTGCGTATTGAGCCGCCATGTTGCGGTGCGCGATTTTCGGTTCTGTTCGCCGTCATCCATTTTAGGACTGGGATGTTCACTGCAGGAGATCCGAACTTAAGTGCATAGACAATGCAGAGAAAATGAGTAATTTTCTAACAATCCTAGCTACGTTCTAGGCTCTTGGTTCTCTTGCATCTATGTTCTCCGAATGTTAATGCGAAATCAGGAAATTGATAAATTATGTAAAAACAGAAATGCTCTTACTGAAACTTTTAGAGACAATCATTACGAGCGATTCTGACTCCTCCTCTCTTTACTTTCTCTCCTTGCTCTCTAAGTGGTTTTTGGATAGCCTTGTGTTACTGAATAACTGAATGTTTATTCTGCCAAGCTGTTGTATACCAGTAGACCACAATGTGTCACTATACAGTGCCCTTCATTAATGCTTAACTTTTAGAGACATCTGGCATATTGGAATCTTAATATTACATCAGATCGTAACTACATTCGTAACACCACAATATAAACATTATTTGTTTTGTTGATATTTCCCTTGAAGATCGTAACATCAAGCAGAAGGTGTTACATTAGTTCTGGTATTTGAGCCGCGATGGCCTGGCCTAGCGCTCTAAGCCGCTTTGCTGCGAAGCGCGCAGTCGTTCGCCGTTGGAGGTTCGAGTCCTCCCTCGGGCATGTGTGTGTGTGTGTGTGTGTGTGTGTGTGTGTGTTGCTGTTAGGTTAGTTTAAGTAGTTTGTAAGCCTAGGGACTGATAACCTCAGTAGTTAAGTGCCATATATTTACAAACATCTTGTATTTGTGACTTTTGTGTGGAATTCTATCAAGTAATAAAATATTTAAGATTGCTAAACATTCGTGTAACCTTCATTATGACGGAATCAGAGTAAAACAATGCTACAACAATGATGACTGATTATTTGTATTTGTATTCTGCAAACCACTGTGGTTTTCTGTCAGTTTTGTTCACTGTTCAAGTAATAAACATTAGTGCTTCCCTCATGGGTTCGTGTAGTTGGAAATGTGCAATAGAAGCAAGGACATGAGCTTCTTTTGCTTTTCCTGGTTTATGTTTTCCCTTTTGAAGACTCTCCAATAAGCAGCGACTTAATCTCACCATCTTGGATTCTGTAAAATAGCAAGCACTAATGCGATTTTATGAATCTTTAACGTGATAAATAAACCTAGCTGACAAAGTACCAGGACCTTGTTTCCTTTCTCTTATTGTTTTTATGGTCGTACATATAATTTGTAGCTGTTCGTTCTTGGTTTGGAACTGATTCATGAAATCAACTACTTCTGATAATGCATTATCAGCAAGCAAGTAGATCCATATTTCTTGCATTTCAAATATAAGATACTAATTCATAAATAATAGTCTTTGTAATTATTGTCATACCAGTATCAGTAAGCTACAACTATCTGTAGAACAGTAATTGTAGTGTAACAAAATTAAATTTAGACTCCTTACTCACGAGGAGCTGCGCTGGAGTAGCCGAGTGGTCTGGAGCGCCACGTTGCGAATCGCACGGCCTCCCGCGTCGGAGGTTCAAATCGTCCCTCGGGCATGGATGTTTGTGTCGTCTTTATCATAAGTTATTTAATAAGTTGTTTGTAAGTTTAGGGACTGATGACCCTGCAGTTAAGTCCCGTAAGCTTTACAAACATTTGAAGTCACGAGGAGGTCATATATACATAAGTTTCAAAAAATGTTTAAATGTTTGTAAATCTAACGGACCAAACTGTGTGGTCATCAGTCCGTAGCTTACAAACTACTTAAACCTAGGTAAACTAACCTACGGACAACACACACAACCATGCCCCAGGGAGAACTCGAACCTCCGCAGCGAGACGCTTTAGACCGCTCGGGTGCTCCACCGCGGCCATAAGTTTCAGATGATGCTCTACTATATAAGGTCTCAAAATTATGATGGTTGTATTTAATTTTTGCGTTTGATGTGATGAATTCTGCGTTAGTTTTAAAGATTGGATTGTACAAGTTGCCGTGTGTTATGTATGTGTTTTATGAATTGTCAGCATATCAATTGCAGAATAATTGAGTAACATCACCTCAACCATAAAACTCGTAGGACGACGCTTATCAAGCAGTAAAAGCCATAAAAGAAGGCCAAAATGTCCAGTCCAGTTTTAAGATTGACACAAAAAATGTTCAAATGTTTGTTAAGCTTAAGGGACTTAACTGCGGGGTCATCAGTCCCTAAACTTACGAACTACTTATGAATTAACTAATACTAAGTACGGCACAAATATTCATGCCCGAGGGGGGATTCGAACCGCCGACCGTAGTGGCCGTGCAGACCGTGACTGGAGCGCCTCAGTCCCCTCGGCCACCGCGGCCAGCTGATTGACACAGTTTTAAGATATGAATACGTCACGTATTTTAGATCTATACAGATTACTTAGCCAAGTATTTGTGCAATATTTTGCAAATATATTACTAGACTTGATATAGATTATTCATAAGTGTCGAAACTTGATTGGGTAGAGAAAATAAAAAATAAAACTTCGTGCTTTGTAGAAGAAAGAGTTCTTAAAAATCAGTTTTCATTCGCAAACATGGTAATGGAAACATGGGTTTATGACGATAGCGAGGCGATAATTGGTTCTGTTCTCTAGACGTACAGAATTGCTCGTCTTTTAGTATAGATGCTTTGAGAGTGACGAATGCTTGGGACTGCAGCTTGGTGTGAGCTTTGGGGAACTACCCGACGTGTCCCCTGGGCATTGTTTACAGGCGAGATAGGCGCACGCGGCCGGGCCAATATTTAACGAGGCCCGCGCTGGCAGGCGCTGGCTGGTAAGTAGCCTGACCGCGGCCGCTCGTGATTGGCTGCGAGCCGTGATAAACCTTGACCTTGCCGCGATAACGCGGCCAACGCAGCCGCCTTAGTCGGCTCTGTCCGCACACTCCGGCTAGACGCTCCTGGCGCTGCCGCTGGGCTCAAAGCCAGCCGCTCTGACTGCGTCACTTCACGCTAACAGCGTCCTCGCTCATTCTGCCAGAACGGCATGGTTGCTAGTCCGACTAGTCCGTATGCTGTTAAAAGTGTGCCCGGAACGATTTCATGTCATTACCGTAGCCCTGCCAGTCTACATTGGGAGGATCAGTAGCTTGTCGGCAGCATAGTCACAAACATTTGTTTCTTAATAAAAACTGTTAAAGATGGCTTGGCTGCGGATTCTGACATTGTTTCTTATGCCGTTAGGTTTGCTGTTTATTTTGTTCCTTTACTTGGCATTTGTTTTCGATTACTGTATTGTTGATATTGTAGTTACTTACTGTCAGGGGTGCCATCCCACAAGTTTGAGCTGAAGGTGGGTGTGCCTGTTTTATTGAAGCGTAACTTGGATGCACGACGATTATGCAATGGCACCGGGTTACGCATCACGGACCTGAGAAGGCATATCGTGCAGGCCACCATCATCACCGGTGGAGCCAAGAGAGAGACTGTATTAATACCACGAATTCCCATCATCCCAACAAACTTGCCATTCCAGGTTAACCGGTTACAGTTCCCATTGAAAGTGGCCTTCTCGATTACTATAAACAAGAGTCAAGGACAAACGTTAAAAGTGGCAGGTATTCATCTGGCCACCCCATGTTTCTCGCACGGACAGCTCTACGTAGGCTGCTCCCGTGTATCGAGAGCTAGAAATCTCTACATATACTCGGAGAACAAGGAGTCTCGAAACGTCGTTTACAGGGACGTATTGCAATAGATTTTTGGCTCTCCATCCGTTCCAAGACAATTATATATTCCGTGCTAACAATGTCGCAAACAGTCATGTAGTTATTTATGCCCTTTCTTGGCACTTTAATGTCTGACTATTGAACCGCGGGTAACACCGCGAGGAGCAGCTAGTTGTTATATAATTGTGCCTCTTCCTCTCCGCGCAGTGGCTTCAGAAATTAAGAACTGGATGCATTCAAAACAAATGAACGAGCGTTGAAGATGATGTGATTACCATCGGGAAGATAATTTTTTTAAAGCTAACTAGGTGAAAACCCGTCGTCGCCCGGGTACTTATTTCATCCAGTCTTAAGTTAGGCCATCTCCTTTCCCTTCTCTCTGTTCCTCCCGTCTCCTCCTGTTCTTTTCTCTGTCCTAAAGGTAGTTCAGCGTTTATTCAGGGTATGAGCTATCTGTATTCTAAATTACATTCAAATCCGTCCAGCTGTTTCAAATGTTTGTTGAGCTTATCATCAGTCCCTAAGCTTACAAACTACTTATGAACTAGCTAAGACTAAGGACGGCACAAATATCCATGCCCGAGGGGGGATTCGAACCCCCGACCATAGTGGTCGTGCAGACCGTGACTGGAGCTCCTCAGTCCCCTCGGCCACCGCGGCCGGCCCAGCTGTTTCAGCCTGAATAGAAACAAACGTATAACACATTGTAAGGTACGCTCCGCCACGCACCGTACGGTGGCTTGCAAGAGGTAGCCCATGTATTAATGCAGGATATAAGCTAGCTCTGTTCCAAATTTCATTCGTATCCGTCCAGCCATTTCAGTGTGAAGGCGTAAGAAACGAATTAACTAATTGTAAAGCACCCTTCGCTATGCACCACACGAAGTTAATTTTAGTATGTCTATAATTTTCGTGTGAGTGCAAGCAATGAGTTGAGAAATTTTTATCGCAATCGGATGTACGGTATGGCCGTGCATAAAATACGAACAAAAAGAGTAACAAACATTAATTTTCATATATTAGATGGATTTCTGGAGATCCACATACTTTCAGCGCGCAGAATACGTTGTAGTAAATAGATTGCAAGGAAGTAATTGTTACATTCAGATTTCAAATGTACAACTTGTACAACACGTGTCATACGGCACAGCATCATTAGAGAGTCTCGAGGCTGTTTCATATATACTTGTGGTATTGCTGTTACAAGCCGGCCGCGGTGGCCGAGGGGAGTGAGGCGCGTCAGTCACGGTCTGCTCGGCCACTACGGTGGGGGGTTCGAATCCCGCCTCGGGCATGGACGTTTGTGCCGTCCTTACTGTTAGCTAGTTCGTAAGTAGTTTGTAAGTTTAGGGACTGATGACCCCGTAGTTAAGTCCCATAAGCTATACAAACATTTGAACATTTTTGCTGTTACACAGGCAAGGTGTCTTCTGCCGCATTGTTTCTTTGGCGTTTACCTGTTGACTTCATGAAACATAATAGAAAGTTTAAGAGAACAGGAAAGGAAAACAAATTAGCGTCAGCCACGTGAGTCCGATGTGTGTGCAGCCACGCCGCATGAGGAGGCGGCCCACGCAGCCATGTGTGGCGGGAGGCATATCTCGCAGTGGCATCTAGCGAGCGAGTAGGCGGCGAACGGTGGCGAGGGCACCACATGTTCTCATTTCGATTCACTTCACACGTCGGACGTGGAGAAAAAAATGTAAGTCGAATACGCAAGGGAATTCTTTTGTTTTGAATACAAAGAAGGGTATACTGTGTTGCTTAGACAGTATGCAGGACATAATGGAGCAATTAAATGTAGTAAGTAAGATTTATAAAGCATACGTGGAAAGGGGCTCAATCAGAAGCAGCACGTTCCGATATTACAAGAGCCACAAGCTCGCATGACTTGCGACTGATCACCGGAGTTCGTTTGTAAGTTTGCTGAACATCAGAGGTGGTTTAAGTGACAAACACAGTCTCCATTGCGTTACGAAGTGGGGACGTCTCACTCTCCAGACTGCAATTCGTCTGTTGGAGAGAGACGATGTCACCCACTGGTTCTATTTGATTGGAGTTGGCTAGTCTACTGTCACTTGATTTTGTTTTACACTTTTTTAAGACGAAAGAAGATAACTACGTCTTCACAATTATCCAGCAAAGTAATCCTAAAGATGAGATGTACACTGTACTCATATGTTGCAGAAGTAAATAACTAAGTACTTCTATAAGGGCATCGAGAAGGAAGTAGCACATTCTCACAATGATCGCGGTGTTTATGATAAGAGAATTGTCTTCACACTCATTATAAGTTTTGCAACATATCAGATGAGGACCCTTTATAGAGAAGGATTTCTTTGACTATTATTCGAACGCTAGAAAGGATATACAGAGCACGTATTGCGTGCAGATGGTTGAATGAATGTTCGAATGTTTGTAATTCTATCGGACCAAACTGCGTGGTCATCAGTCCGTAGCTTACAAACTGCTTAAACTAAACTAACCTAAGGACAACACACACCCATGCCCCAGGGAGGACTCGAACCTCCACGGCGAGCAACCGCGCGCTCCGCAGCGAGACGCTTTAGACCGCTCGGCTGCAGATGATTGTTCTTCGCTGGTAGTAAATGGTATTTTTCGACAATGGCTAACTGTACAAAGGTCTTTGCCTGGACGCCAATGATAGGAATACTCCCAAAGCAACCGCTTTCAGATGGATACCAAGGAAAAGAAAGGAAATCCCTTAAACCAATCTGATGGGGGTGGGGAGTAATGAGGTATATACTACTCTCTTTAAGCCTCGAACATGCGAATGATAGTGTCTGCTAGTTATAAATCTTATAACAAATTGATTTTCTTTATTTACATCAATAATAGCCGTTTTTAGCCCATTAGACAACCGGTTTCAATCCGTAATGATCGTTTCACAATGGCCTCGTCACAAAATAAACCTAACATCAGCACTGCTTCGACATGTATAATGTAAACTAGGCTCCACTCCTGTGTATGTTGTCCTTAGCATACGTTAGTTTAACTAGTTTGTAAGTCTGGGGACCGATGACCACTGCAGTTTGGTCCCATAGCCTTACAAACTTTTCAACATTTGATTATATCGCCCTCTTTTGCGCAAGTACCGCGCCACTCGTCCGGTGCGCCGCCGGCGTCCAGCGGGCTCGGCAGTCAGAGGCAGCAGCGGCGGCGGCGGCGCCGGCTTCCGCCCGTATGCGGCGGCGGCGGCGTCGGCGGCTGCGCTCGCGGGCTGTTATCGCTTCCGCCCCCGTGACGAGGGTGACTTCCCATGGCGCGTGATAACGCCGCCCAGATAGCCCGCGCCCCGCCTCCAACGGCAAAAACTGCCCGGCCGGAAGAGACGGCCCGGGGACCGACCAAACGCCGACGTCACCGAACCGACGCAAACGCCCGTAACCGACCCAGAGAACGGGCTGTCGGCGACAGGGCGTTGCCATCCGCCAGCCGATTTAAAGAGCCTCAGCGGTCTCGTCACACTTCTGATATTCAGTGAAATACATCGTGTGCATATCAGTCTCAAATATGTCCATCAATATCAATCGGATCTGAGTAAAAAGCCAGATGTCAGACTGGCAGTCATTGGCTGAATCGTCCACAGTCGAGCCGCCGAAAGAACGACTCTGACAGCTAGCGGCTATGTTGCCAGTGCTGCTACGCGGCTGTTCGTCGTTACGCCGTGTCGGTCGCCGGCATACGAACACCACGTCCGAAAATTTTGGGACCGTTGCTATGTACTACTAAAGCGTGAACGAACGAGAACAATCACGAAGTAATGAAGCACACTCTTTTTCAATTAAAAAGAAAAGGTTTAGAAATATATGTCGAGTTAAAGCTTCATATGTTCCAGTAGTCCATTAAATATAATGTATCATATAGTCTTTAGCCAATGTTCGCTAGTTGAAGTATTTTGTTTATATATTTCATCTTCTATAACTATTTTCCACAGACTCGCTGTTATTACTCGGATACTGTATTGTGGCAGTCTGCCGAGAGGGTAAACAAATGAGGACCACCACTTTACAAGTAGTAAAACTGCCTCTTCCAGTGAAATGATTTGTCTTCTTACATAAAAAGAGTTTATGTCTCGTTCGTTTATGGTCGCTGTTGACTGCCATAGTATAGTGTCTGAGTAATATTATCAGATCATTTTCGACAGCTAGTCTATTGGTCACAGAAGTAGAAATAAAATAACGTAATTTTTCAGTAAATGATCTTTGGTTGCGAAACAAACTATACATTAAAAATCAGTCGCGGCCAGCATCGTGTGCAATGCACCGCTGCTACTGCTACTGTCGTTCCCTAATATTATTAATTCTTCTACCCGTCGTTCTAGTGTACCCTCTCGTTCCCATGCCTCTTCTAAGATGTGCCACGTATGTGTGACAACATTGTTCAATTTTGTGGGAGTAATACTGCCCAATGATTCACGAACTAAGAATTCTACTTTTGTTAATGAAAAACGTTTATTATTTCTGCAACGTACGATTTCACCTGAGCTCACACGAGTTGTATTGCATTGAAATGGCAATGATATGGTGGAAGGCGCAACACTATGACCACTTTCTTCAGCAATTGTTTCAATTTCATAAATGATTTTTCGGCTTTTGTTTTTTTAACACGAGACAAACGATGAACACGCGACAGATGCTTAGCGACTGAAGCACGCCACCCTGTGCGACCTCGAGTGGCAGGGTGGCAACGCGGCCCCGTTACCCCGGCAACGTTTACGAATTCCAGAGCTCAGGTTGGTGGTTGAGTGTCCCCCCCCCCCCCCCACCCTCTGCGGCCCACGTGCGCGAACTGTCAGGGTCGTTCTTTCGGTGGCCCGACTATAGTTCGTCAGTAGAGACCAAAAACTTGCGATACGAATCATTTGTGGTGTCAACTCAAGAACACCCTTGCAGAGGGCTGTTTAAGGAACTGGACTGGGGATACTAACTACTGCTTCCCAATACATTTATTCTGTAATAAAATTTGTCATTACAATATACCTTTTTTTTAGCCAATAGCCAAGTTCATGGGATCAATACTAGAAACAAGAATTACTTGCACAAAGATTTGAGGTCACTTACTTTGGCTCAAAAAGGTGTCCACTATTCAGCAATAGCCGCGGTGGAGTAGCCGAGCGGTCTAAAGCACCTTGCTCCGGAGCGCGCGGTTGCTCGCCGTGGAGGTTCGTGTCCTTCCTGGGGCATGGGCGTGTGTGTTTGTCCGTAGGTTAGTTTACCTAGGTTTAAGTAGTTTGTAAGCTACGGACTGATGACCACGCAGTTTGGTCCGATAGATTTACAGACATTTGAACATTTTTTTTATTCATAAATAAACGCAATAAGTAGCCAGTTCCCACAAAAAATTTAACTCGCAGTAAAGTTCCCTTTGAAAAGCGTCTGAAGGATCTTTTGGTGGGCAAACCCTTCTTCTCAAGTAATGAATTTATTAGCAGTAGCATTGATTGATGTATGTTATTGTATATACGAGGGGGAGTTGGAAAATAAGTTTCCCCTGTCAACTATGGTCAGAGCTGCGTATGGAAGGAAAAAAAATTAGAATGAAACATATCTTTATTTTTCTACATAATTTCCAACTACATTGAGACATTTGTCATACCGCTTGGTAAGCTTCAAAAAGCGGCCCAGGAAAAAATAACGGTGTTGCATACGGAAGAAGCGTTGAACGGCTTGTTTGACGTCAGCATTGCTTCCAAAGCGCCTTCCGCCGAGAGTCTTCCTCGATGCTGGAAACGGAAATCACTTGGTGCGAGATCAGGACTGTATGGCGGATAGTGTAGGCGCTACCAACCAAGAGTTGTAATATAGTTTTGGGTTGCCGTCGCCGAGTGTGGTCTCGCATTATCATCCAGGCTGCTTTTTCCGAATCATCTCTTTCAATTTCGACAGAGTGGCACAGTACCGCGCAGCATTGATGGTTGCATCCTTCAAAAAGTCCAGCAACAAAACTCCTTGGGCGTTCCTGAAAACGGTGGGTAGCACTTTACCTGTTGAAGGAGTGTTATTGAACTTCTTTCAGACAGGTGATGACGGATGATTCCACTCCATCGTTGCGGCCTTCGATTCGGGCGTGTAATGGTGGACCCACGTTTCATCCCCCGTCACAATCCTAAACAGAAAGTCATTGCCACTTTCATGGTCGACCTGTGCCAAATGGTGTATCGGTGTCTTACACGTGCGCGTTCACCTGCTGTGTCGTCCTTCGCCCATAGCCGTTCAACACTTCTTCCGTGTGCAACGCTCTGTTTTTTTTTCTGAACGACTTTTACAAGCTTATAAAGTGTTTGACAAATGTCAGAATGTACTTGGAAATTATTTAAAAAAGTAAAGATATGTCTTATCTTTACTGTCTCATTCTATTTTCTTTCCTTTCATACACAACCCTGTCCACAGTCGAGAGGGGAAACGTATTTTCCAACTCCCCCTCGTAATATTCACAAATATGAATATTGTGTTCAATCTGACTTCAGTACTAATATTGTGCAGTAATATTTTGTAAAATAGAAAAAAAAAGAAAAGCCTAAGATTATCATTTGCATCTAGTATATTCAACATTTGGTATGTAGTTATAAGTTTTATGTCATTTAAAATATAAATAATCACAAGATAATTTTTTTCTGACCGGTTCCACATCCACAAGGACAATTACAATTGGTATCTCTGGAAGCTACGTCAACACATCTGCTCTCATTTAGCATTTATTGTGTATCTTGTTTCCTGAGATGTTCTACAAGCAAGAAGCTCTCCTCAATTTCGGTCTTATGGAACTGAAAGTACAGCTAATCATCTAATATAGTCAAAACAAAGGAAATAAGTTACAAAACACTCGGAAGGCCGATTCTGCAGTGTTGATCATTAGAATGACAGCCTTACCACATATGGTTGATAGAAGTAGAGAAGATCCAACGGAGAGTAGCACGCTTCGTTTTGGGCTCATTTAGTAAGCGCGAAAGCGACACAGAGCTGTTGGCAAACTCCAGTGCTACATGCTACAAGAGAGATGTTTTGTATCGCGGTACGGGCTTCTGTTTAAGTTCCGAGAACATTAACAGTCAACCAATATATTAGTTCCTCTTACATATATTTCTCGAAAAGATTGAAAGCGTAAAATTAGAGCACACATGGAGGCATACGGAAAATTATTTTTTCCTCGAACCACAAGCGATTAGAATACGAAGAGGAAGTGATAATCGTACTCAAAATACCCTCCGTTACACATGATGACGTAGCTTGCGTAGCATGAACGTAAAAGTAATGTAACAAAGTTCACATCTACTCTGAAAAACACACCTAAGAGCGCGGCAGAGTGTTCATCGAACCACTTACATACCATTTATCTACCATTCCATTCTCGAATAGAGCGCGGGAAGAAAGGACGCCTAAATCTCTCAATTCGAGCTCTGATTTCTCGATTTTGTTGTGATCTTCTTCTCGTGTAGATAAGAGTCAACAACGTATTTGCAAATTCAGAGGAGAAAACAGTTGATCGAAATTTCGTAAGTAGATCTATTCGAAATGAAAAACGCCGTTTTTGTAATTATTCCCACCCAACTTTTGTGTAATTTCCGTAACACTTTCTCCCCTGTGTGTGGAGTGTGGGAGTGTGGAAAACGAGCTGCTATTCACTGTACTCAATAGACGTCTTTCGTCAATCTACCTGATAAAGGTTCCACACCTAGCAGCTATACTCGAAAAGATGGCGGACAAGCTTACTGTAGGCGGTTAGGCGGTCCCTTTAGCAGTTCTGTTGCATCTTCCAATGCTCTGCCAACAAAACGCAGTCTTTTGCTACTCTTCCCGAAGACATTGTCTATGATTTCATTCCCATTTAAGTCTGTTGTAATTCCTAAGTATCTAGTCGAATTGTCTGCCATCACATTTGATTGATTCATCTTGTATATAAAGGATTTCTTTTAATACTTATATTGACAATATGAGTTGATTCCACTGTTTAGGTTGACGCTCTCTGCCTTCACAGGAACAACTCCTCTTGTCGAATACCTTCCTTTGATCCTTCAATAATTTCCACCAAGTTTGATTCTTTGCACACTCTCCTTTTCGAGATATTACTGGGGATGATTTTCCATCACCTGCCTGCTACCAGGTGCAGTCCTAATCAATAGCTCGAAGAAAATAAAGTTGAGCGCACGCAACTTTGTGATTAATTACGATTTTACTTGTAACTACCTTTAAGTCCGTGCTTCACAACGGAAGAGAAAGAAGGGCCATCGCATATTGTTCCACTTCAGGGTTAAGTACATTGATTGTTAAAAACTGAGACTTTATGATCGCTTAATCAATAAATTCGTGTTTGCTAGTCAAGAACTCAAAAATGAAACCTATCGATCAATTCAGATGCTTTGTTAAGTTTTTAATACACAAAGCGAAATCAGTAAATCCGTGTATCCTAGCGAAGTAAATTGAATGTTAGTTTGTATTCACAAATATAAGATTCTGCTGCTTAATTCTGTCACTGACATAGACTTAAAAATACTGCTGTCAATTACTGTAAAAACAATAACAGCACAATATATTAGTTCTTCGGTGTACTATGCCATATTATTGTGCAGAGCAGACTACTAAAATTTTATATTAACGCGTTTTTTGTACCTTATCCGATGATGATGAAATGAAAATTATATGCTGCCCCAAGATACGCTCATATTATCTGGGGAAACCCCGTACAAATTCGTCTGATAGTTCCTAGATTGGCGTGTTCAAATTGACAAGTAGAGAGACAGGATGGTTAGAGGGAAAACTTTAAATCACGGTATCTTCTTTTCCACGGTCCGATTTTGATGAAATAGTTTATATGTACATATCACGTAATGGAAAGAACATGTATGTTATGTTTTTCGAAGAGTAATTGCTAGGATTTCGTTGAAGATGACTACTCTCTTCATCTTGTGCTTTTGCTTTATGTCTTAATACGTGCACCAGACTGTTGTTTTTATTCGTTCAGCTTCAGTTTAGAAACGTCATGTGGAACTTGTTTATTGAAAGAAAGACACCAAATAATCGACGTCAGTCACTCTCGATCTGCGTAGTCTAGCTGATACGAAAAACTGTCGAGCTAACGTCTGATGACTGGAACTTACGTAACGCTCTAGATAAGAAAATCGCCTGCCGCCAAAAGAAAATACAAGCTGCTACCACATAAGAAAGGATGGTATCGTGTACAAAATGAATTAATCGTTTCCTGAAGCCACACTTGTAGATATGTCATTTCCATCGACCAGTTATTACTCTTTCTGAGAACCATCCTCTTCTTATCACGTCTGCGATTCGTCGCCTGTGTTATTAGCGTAATTATCAGTGACTATAATGATGCCATGTTAATACGAATCTCTTCTATTGGCCTAATTCCTATCACCACTCAGCAATCACAGTTTTTTAGTGTTGTGTAATGTTTCGAAGTGGTTAACAATTAAAGTATGAATTCACAACTTATTCTACAGTGTTAAAGAACGAACACACTTTAATCACCTTGCTATAGTGTAACTGTTAATGATATGTAATTAGTGTAACAAAGATTATTAGGCAATGGATTAGGATTAAAACGGGAATCAGGTCAACACAGTGAAACACATATCCGAATTCGTTAAAATTTTAGAAATAACTTTTAAATAATATCTGTATTCAAATAAAGTTGAAATGGGATAGCTCCTGCAAATGAAACGGTTCCCCGATTTTAATAAAGAAAAATGAAATAAATATTAATTTGAATAAAATCGCTGTAAAAGCCAGATTAATTTTAGAAAGCTATCACAAACGGTGCTAGAAAGATTGAACGGGAGAAATAATTCAAATTGGTGTTGTAGCATTTACATGAGTCATAAAGGTGCCTAAAAAAATCCGTTTTTAAAAGAATGGAAAAGAAATATATCTGTATATTTGTGGAAAACCATAGTAGACCTAACTGTTGAGACATTATTTACCATCACTGATTTATTAACAAAGTCCACGGCTAGCTCATATTATTAAACTTTAAACTTAACAAGTCGGCACGAAATCTCAGGATCCTATTCAGAACAATTATTTAGTAAAAGGATGGATAAAAATAATTACTATTCTGATCACATCTCCAGCAATTAGTTTCGTAAGTAGATTTAATGGCGGAAACCGTTGCCCTGGAAAATAAAATGCATCACACTTAAATAAAATGTGGGAAGAAAAAATAAAGGAATCAGTTTTGTACTAAATGAGAACACATTCGAAGTTCGATTAAACTGCAGAGCTTATAATTTAATTAAAAATGCAGCATATTTACATAAAAACGTACATAACTTACATAGTTCATTGTCGAACATCTCCATAAATTTATATCCTGGGAAATTCGGAATAATTACAGAGCTCAAACTATTTACGACTTGACTGTCTTAATGTTCGGACAAGGAAAAAAATGGAGACGCATCTTCTGTCTTTTTAGATCAGAATCGTTGAAAGTGATAATTTTCTTTGTATTCTTTGGACAGAGGTTTACGTACATTAATCAACCTTCAAAGAATATTAAGTCCATATGACTGTGAGTAATACATTAATATTTACGAAAAATTTCAAGAAAATATGCAAATAAATTAATTTTAAAATATCTGAAAATTAGAAACCTTTGGTGCGTGGAGGCACATGTAACATTACAACAGAGATAAGGAAATGTAGAAACAAAAAATTGCGTCTAATGACGACATTCTGCAAATAATTTAGGGATGACATCTTATTTTCTTCAAAAGTCGCTGAGGCACTGTCAGCCTGAATCTGTCAAAGGACAGTTTTCTAGAGTAGGTAGGTGAAGTACCCCCGCTACGAAACATACAAAATTGCACAGACTGCTCAAGCACGCCTCCCGCCAGCTACAAATTCTCAGCTTTATCTATGAGGGGTGTTTTAGTGAAAAGCTATGAAACGACACAGTGGGTATCATTGAAGTCTGTAATCACCAGAGACCTGAGCACAACTATCGCACTGTTCAACCCTTTCAGACCTGGCGTCCAATACATTGGACACTGACTTTTTATTAATTTTGAGAAAGATATTGACTCAATAAATAAAAGCCTGGGCAATGCCGTGTATTCAGCTAGTGGTTGTGGGGAATTGTCAACCTAACTGTAATAGACCATTTCCCCAGATAAAAAAAATGTTCAAATGTTCGTAGGACTTATGGGACTTAACTACGGGGTCATCAGTCCCTAAGGTTACAAACTACTTATGAACTAGCTAAGACTAAGGACGGCACAAATATCCATGCCCGAGGGGGCATTCGAACCCCCGACCGTAGTGGCCGCGCAGACCGTGACTGGAGCGCCTCAGGCCCCTCGGCCACCGCGGCCGGCTTCCCCAGACCGAAAGCACAGTAGTGTGTGGACACCGACTTTTTATTAATTTTAGACCACTATACGATTCCACTTTACATTGAAAACCAGTGGCCTACATACTGGACATCTGTGGCTTTTACGTTCGTGCTTCTTGCTGCCATCTGTCACCAGAACAGTATGCTACAAAGAAAAACAGTGAAGATTGAGGAACTATTGCGGAGTGCTTCAGACATGATATCAGTAGTTGAAATTACTTTATGTATTACTCTCTGAATTTCCGCACAAATTTCACTCCAGACCCGGAGTTCATTTTATTGCACATTATTATTATTATTATTTTATTTTGAAACCAAGTATGAAAAATTATAATTTTGTTTAAATATATGTAGACATGAAAATAATATGTTTTATTCTTCTTTATGATAAATCAGGACTCAAGGAGATACCGAGCGAAAGGATTCCCTGTTCCCAGAATGCCTGTGGCTGTGAGAAGAGTCAGTCCTCTACTGTGCCCTTCAGTTCGAGTTGAAGCGCTTCAAGATTTTCTTTTTCTGTTCTCGTTTTTGGCCGGCCGTGGTGGCTGAGGGGACTGAGGCGCTCCAGCCACGATCTGCACGGCATCGGGGGTTCGAATTCCCCCTCGGGCATGGATATTTGTGCCGTCCTTAGTGTTAGCTAGTTCACAAGTAGTTTGTAAGCTTAGGGACTGATGACCCCGTAGATAAGTCCCATAAGCTCTACAAACATTTGAACGTTTTCTTCTTTTTGTGGACTAAACAGAGGAAAGCCATAGGGCTCCATGTCCGAGCTGTAGGGCGGATGCTCAGCTGCTCCCACTTGAACTTGGCCACTACACTTTGTGTGGCCCTGCAGACGTGTGGACGCGCGTTATCATGGAGCAGAATCTCTCCCCCTGCAAGCATCCCAGGCCGCTTGCTCTTGATGGACTTGGGTAGACTGTGGACTGTCTCATAGTACACAGTCGCTATTAATTGTTTTTCGTGCTCTAGGAACTCGATGAATATCGGACCTCGTACGTCGAAAAAACGGCGAGCATCACCTTGCCTGCTGAGGGCACGGTCTTGAATCTTTTAGGTGCTGGTTATGGCGCATGCTTAGCGTCCGTAGGAGTCGCACTACGTTATCCCAAAACGACATATACTAATTTCTACCGGATTCGTTGTTACGCCATTTCGTATGTTTTCATTTGCACACGCCTCTTATATGTGAAATCTGTTGTTTCGGACAAGTCCGAAACACACAGACACACATATATCACTAATTTGAACATTTTTTGAAGAAAGATATTGACTCAATAAATAAGAGAAATTTAAGTGTAAGGAAGTATTTTCTGAAGGCATTTGTGTGGAGTGGTGCCTTGCACGGGAGTGAAACATGGACGATAAGCAGTGCGGACAGGAAGAGAATAGAGGGTTTTGAAATGTGGTGCTACAGAAGAATGCTGAAGATCGCATAACTAATGAAGAGGTACTGAACAGAATTGGTGAGAAAAGGAATTTTTTGGCATACCCTAACCAAAAGAAGGGATCGCTTGGTAGGACACATTCTTAGACATCGAGGAATCGTAAATTTACCATTGGAGGGAAGTGTGTGGGGTAAAAATCGCAGAGGGAGACTAAGAGACGCGTATAGTAAACAGATTCAAGTGGATGTGGGTTGCCGTTCTTATGTGGAGATGAAGAGGCTTGCTCAGGATAGGGTATTGTGGAGGGCTGCATCAAACCAGTCTCCGGACTGAAGACCACAACAACAACAACAACTCCTGACTCCTGAGCTATGTGTCGTGCTCTTTTGTTTTTGGGACAAACCTTCGTGGGCGTACGGTGAACAGTTCACCAAAAGTTCCATTGTAATCGAATGTAAGGTTTATGAACTCAGAGATGACATACAGACAAATATTTATAGCTTTACAAAAAGGTACGGCGAAACTTTCAGGAAACATTCCTCCCAGACAAAGAAAGAAAATATGTTATGTGGACATGTATCCGGAAATGCTTAATTTCCATGTTTGAGCTGATTTTATTACTTCTCTTCAAATCATATTAATCATGGAATGGAAACACACAGCTAGAGAACGTACGAGCGTGACTTCAAACACTTTGTTACAGGAAATGTTCAAAATGTCGTCCGTTAGCGAGGATACATGCATCCACCCTACGTCGCATGGAATCCCTGATGCGCTGATGCAGCCCTGGAGAATGGCGTATTGTATCACAGCCGTCCACAATACGAGCACGAAGAGTCGGGGTTGGAACACTTGCGCGGAGTGACACTTGCGCGGAGTGACACTTGCGCGGAACCCGGGGCCCTTGGGGCGGCTAATGCCTTTTCCTGGGTACAGGCACACCAAGAAGTCTAGCACTGCTGTTGTCAAGTTTCCACACTCAACATAACACGAAACTCAGTGAAATTGCACAACCCTTTGCAAGCTGAAGAGGAATATAGTAACTTGTTCTAACTACATATTAATTCGTTGAGTGTTCCTCCTGTAACCAAAAAGGTATTTTAATAGTGATAATATTTGGAGAGTTATTAAGACATTCTCTGCTACTACAAGACGATGACTTTCCACAGTCATACCTCCTAAAAGCATATTATTCAGAACACTAAGCATATCAAGACATAAATATATTAGGCGTCCTGCACAGATAAGTTGATGTAATTGACCGCTATGTAGTTAACCCCACTATCACGTAACTTCCATCTCTTTAAAAATAGCTACTATGCTTTTTAATAAGAGACGCAACCTTAAACCTTCAATTAAAAAACGTTAATAATAAGTCAATGAATATTTTATATACTTGAAGCGTTTATTCGTAGACCCCAAAACGATTTGGCTGTATTCGAATTACAAATACATCTAAGAAATGTATGAAATACGGAATGTGTAAGGGAATGTCACACATCTAAAACTGCTAAAGATAAATTCTATTTTATATCACCATGATATAGAACCATTTTTACTCCGAACTTGGCATAAACCAACAGGGAGAAACAAGTTGCAAGACTTCCAGGAAAAATGAAACGAAATTGGCAGCCAATAGTTGGTTATAAATTACATTGCCTGTTAACTGTATAAATATAAATTACGGAATACGCGGAACTACTGTTCAGTACAGTCAAAAAGGTCTAAGGTAATAGGCAGTGGTTTACAATTAGATATCCGTATCACTCTCCTCCTCAAGAAGTCTGTGTGAAGATTTATATTCAGAACATTCAAGAAAAAGGTGTTGAAACTATAAGAAGCAGCTCATTTACTCAGGAAGGAAAAACGTTATGGTGCCCGTAAATTTGAATGGCTGTATCTCTTGTAGTAACATTTAATTTTTGATAAAATGTTAAAATCCAATATACCAGAATTTTGTTTTTCTAAACTCAGTGCCAACTTTTTTTTGTCGAAATTTTTGCAGGAAGTAGTCTTGACGTGATTTCATACTTCTATGCATTAATATTATCAAACATGTAATTTGTGTCACAAATTGCGCGGCCGGTCCGGTCGGAGGTTCGAGTCCTTCCTCGGACATAGGTATGTTTGTTTGTACTTTGCCTAAGTTATTTTAAGTAAGATTAAGTAGTGTGTAAGTCTAGCGACCAATGATCTAAGTAGTTTGGCCGCATAAGACTACACATATACACGTAATTTATTTATTTCATAACCACATTTAAGTACTAATAATTAAAGAAACTTAAAAGAGAAATTTGAAGTAAACACTGAAAACAAATGATTGATATTTCTCATAAGATGAATGCACACAACCGTTGACTTAGGTCTTGTGAATGTACCTACAAATTCTGCCATATGAAAATTGTAGTGTGAGTCCCAAATATGTTTTTTCTGTAATAACATTAAAAACATATTAAAAATTCAGAACTCGAAAATCAGCGAAGTTTTGGACTTAAAGCGTTTTGTGTTGCTACATCTTTACATAGTAGACACGATTTTAAAATTTGGTTGCTATCGCCAAAGTAGACGAAACGTTAAATTTTTTGGTGTAATCTTCGCCGTGTAGACTGTATGTTGTAGAAGTCTACGTCGAACCTAATCATACCTCTGAGGAGAGAACGTTGTTTGCACTTCTCCTGCGTTTCCAGTCGGCTGTGCTGTGCTACGTAGCGACATCGTACCGTTCCACTTTACCGAGAGCTATATATGTATTGGAGTAATGTCTGTTCTTTCGAAATAAGACATCACACCAATATATGTATATATATATATCATTTAGACGCAAAGATTCTGGATTCTGTTTTCATCGCTAACGCGATTAACAACGTTAGACCTCGTGTGTAAACAAAATGTTCAAATGTTTGTATAGTCTATGGGACTTAACTACGGGGTCATCAGTCCCTAAACTTACAAACTACTTACGAACTAGGACGGCACAAATATCCATGCCCGAGGGGGGATTCGAACCCCCGACCGTAGTAGCCGTGCAGACCGTGACTGGAGCGCCTTAGTCTCCTCGGCCACCGCGGCCGGCGTGTGTAAACACTTAAATGTTATGAGTGCCACTGGAAATATGCGTAAGTAACACCTGTTGTTTGAGACTTGAAGATGACCTGAAATTAGCCGAAATCGATATCTCATAATAAACATAAGGTGTAGCTGTCTATATTTCATAATGCTATTCCTAACATATTTAAAAGCTGCTCAAAACCACCTACAAAAAAAACTTTATAATAAGATTGTATATAATTCCACGATCAAATTGTGTTTTAGTTATTTGTAGTAATACACCCAAAGATCTGCCCCTGCTTTTAGTGCCTTGATCAGCTGTTTATTTTTAGAGGTATTACTAGGGACAGGAAAAATTCGCATTCGCGATAAATGCGAATATAGATGCGAATTCTGACTCAAAATGCAGTAAATCCGAAATTGTAGTTAGCAACGGTTGCGCTCAATTCCGATTTCATCACATTCCTCTTCACATGGTGCTGTATTGTAAATCGAGTGATATTTGTATGACGTGTTATCTCCCTGTTGAATGAGGCTGTGATATCTCCGGGCCGTTACTACTGCTCCACCTCGCTCGGTGGGACTTTCCCTGAATACGGCACAGGTAGCGGCTGGAGGGCGAGGAGTAGGGGTGGTGTATCCCTACTTCTGGAACACCCTGTTCACTACCTGCAGCGTCCGGGTCTCCGCGCAAGTGTCTACACATTCCCTTTCCGCGCAAGTGTCACTCCCCGCAAGTGTCACAAACTCCGAAGAGTCTCTACATTTGGTACCGGGGCTGCGTAGACAAGAGCTCTGAAGTGTCCCCATAAATGAAAGTCAATGGGTTTAGGTTAGGAGAGCGTGGAGGCCATGGAATTGGTCCGTCTCTACCAATTCATCGGTCACCGAATCTGTTGTTGCGTACGAACACGTCGACTGAAATGCGCAGGAGCTCCATCGTGCATGAACAACATGTTGTGTCGTACTTGTAAAGGCACAGGTAGGGTATACCGTATGAAATCATGATAAAGTGCTCCAGTTAGCGTAGGTGGAAGAACATGACGCCCAATCAAGACGTCACCTATAATTCCTGCCCAAACGTTCACAGAAAATCTATGTTGATGACGTGATTGCACAACTGCGTGCGGATTCTCGTCAGCCCACACTTGTTGATTGTGAAAATTTACGATTTGATCACGTTGGAATGAAGCCTCATCCGTACTAAAATGAGCTCTAACATGGAAATTAAGTGTTTCCGGATACATGTCCACATAACATATTTTGTTTCTTTTGTGTGTGAGGAATGTTTCCCGAAAGTTTGGCCGTACCTTTTTGTAACACCCTAATTTGAACGTTTATTGAAGAAAGATATTGACTAAGCCCGGGCAACGCCGTGTATTCAGCTAGTGGTTGTGGGGAATTGTCAACCTAACTGTAATAGACCATTTCCCCAGATGGAAAGCACAGTTGTGTGTCGTGTTTATACTGAGATCACTTGTGGCGTGTAAACAGCCGGAGACGTGGCGTTTGCCTGGTGGGCGACAGATGGCGGCAGCTAGCGCGCTCGCCCTGTAGCTGGCGGTCGGCGCAGTGTGGTTTGCCTCGTGGTCGAGGGCAGGTACCAACGTAGCCGCGCAGCCATGCCGCAGCTGCCGAGCCTGTGCCTGTGCCGCTGGTGCTGCTGCGCGCCGGCGCCGGCGCCGTCCGCGCTCTCCCCGGAGCGACTGCCTCTGCTGCCCGGGACACCCATCGACTTCCTGTGGCCATGCACATTCGGCAAGTACTGCACTCAGTATCTCGCCTCTGGGCTAGCCACCGAGACAGACAATGCTGTCATCGAGGTGGCGCAGTGGTAACGCACTGGACTCGCATTCGGGAGGATGGTGGTTCAAATCCACCTCCGATCATCCAGATTTAGGTTTTCCGTGAATCCCCTAAATCACTCGAGGCAAATGCCGGGATGGTTCCTTTCAAAAGGGCACGGCCGATTTCCTTCCCCATCGTTACCCAAAACTCCGAGTGTTAGCTCCGTCTCTAATGACCAAGCTGTCGACGGGACGTTAAACCCTAAGCTTCCTTCCTTCCTTCCAGTGCTGTCATCTCGTGATCTATACGCTGCCTGGGTCAGGATACCTGTTCCGACGGGTAAAAGTGCAGTTTATTATGAGTCCGCGAGGGCTAAAGTCTCGCTCAGCGGCATGAGAAGCGTCTCGGTGCGTCCATAGCAGCGTTAGGTTGGCAACATACGATCTGTACAAAACAGTACTGAAGTGCGTTTTAACCTTCCTTTTACGAGGCCAATTACTTTTACTGACTGGACAGGAGTACATCGAAAAATATGATTTTTACGAAAATTTCATGTTCAAGGTTGTGGTTAGGCAGGAACCTAAGAGTACAGCTTAAATTGATGCGAGTGAACGAACGAATGGACAAGGGTACATCGACGAATAATATTATTTTTACGAATATGTCACGATTTTCAAGGTGTTGGTTGGGCAGGAACCTAAGAGCACAGCTTCAATTCATGTGAGCGAATGTTATGATTTTTACGAACATGTCGTGATTGTAACGGATGTAGTTAGGCAGGAATCGAAGAGTACAAATTAAATTGTTGCTTTCGTTCTGCCAAATTATGACATTTAAAAAAACGGTAATTTCCTAGACCTCTTGTACATCGAAGAAAACGGAGTTGCGATCGATATATATTGAATGTTCGATTCTTACGCCATGGTCGATGTGGTGACAGATGGAAGCGCTGGTTTTGAATCGTATCTTGTGTAGTGTTTACTGAGTGATATTTCGTTGTGCTATTCATGCTGTACTCTTAGGTTCCTGCCTAACCACATCCTTTATAATCCTGAGAAAGTTTTAACAAATGGATTCGCTACCATTAATGATTTTGTGTTTCTGAACCGGAGATTAGGGCGCTAAGCGCCCTCACTTACTAAAAAAAAAAAAAAAAATTCTTGTTTAACCTATACCTAACCTTGTTAATCCTACGCTACAGATCACTGTTTTAAAGTAAAACGTAGGTTAGGTATAGGTTAAACAAGTATATTTTCTTTTAGTATGTGAGGGCGCGTAGCGTCCGAATCTCCGGTTCTGAAACACTAAATCGAACTTAAACAACATATCGAACATTAGATATATATCCATCGCAACGCCGTTTTCTTCGATGTACACGAGGTGTAGGAAATTACCAAAAACATTTTAGAGATAGTTGTTACGTAAATTGAAATGCGTATGCCTAAGTGTTACATATGAACAGAAAGACATTGCATGTGGAGAAGCGTAGTATTATAGTGTGCAATGCTCTACATTCCAATACTGTGATTCGAAAATAAAATCGGAGAAACGTGAAATTAATACATTAATTTTCACATCTTGTAAGGATTGTGTGCCGCCATTCATCCCAGTATCCACAGCGACTGTTGCCAACACTAGCGCACTACGTCACGTAAGTACGTTAGGCCATGCCGCTGGTCGAGACCTTTACCGTCCGCGAGTTGTGGTTCATGCGTAGACGTTGGTAACGGCGCGATGAATGACGCAGCTGAAGGCGGCCAATCAGATTCCGCCTTTCATGTGTTGTGAATTCAGCCTTTCTTCGCATGCTTTTTCGTTCAGATTTAATAATTTCTTGCAGTGTAAATTCAATTAAGTCTTTCTCTCTCAAGTAATACGACTGACAATTTTTCCAGTTAAATGCGATACGTGAAAAATTAGCGTTCACGTCCCTAAGAAAAAAAAAGTTTTTGTTTAATTTGGAAGAATCCGTGTATCTCGAAGTTTCGGTTCTGAACCGGAGATTCGGGCGCTACGCGCCCTCACGTACTACAAAAAATTTTCTTGTTTAACCTATACCCAACCATCTGAGCTACGCTACAGATCACTTTTTTTAAATGAAAGGGTGTTTCCAACATACATTCAGGGTAAAATTAAAAGACGCTTTTCGCCGGGCTCCAGTGCTTATGTTGGCAACAGATGAACAATGAAGTGTAGAATTGCGTTAATATTTTACGCGAGCTACAGAGTAAATGTTATTTCTGCTCGTTTCTTCACTCCCAGCAAATTTAATACAGTACCTGCTCTATGGTCGACAGGTTCTTGTCTGTACACTTGTCCATTCATAAAAAATAATTTTCGTTTGAATTGCAGTTGTCACGAAAAAACATTTGTCATCTGAGTTGCCACCATTACCATTAGTGCCAACATAACCACTGCAGCCCGGCGAGAAGCGTCGTACAATTTAACCCACTTTCAGGCTACTCTTTAACACCTCTATTGATAACTACAAAAACAACAGGCCAGCGTAGCCTTAAGATTAGGTACATAGGTTACACAAGAGGTTTTGTCTCGTAGTAGCACCTGAATCTCCGGTTCAGAACCGCTCAGTATAAGTAACTGCGCTCGTAATGGCTGCGAAAGTCATGCAATCACCACAACTAAAATCACTGGTGAAAATAATTTTGACTACACAGTACACCCAGTAAGCTCAAACTCCATTACAGAACGTAAATATAAATCCCACATTTATTGCAATGCAATATGTTGATCTAAAGATCTTTACATCCCTACGCCGATTTATTGACAAACCATAAAGAGAAAGCGATTTTTGTTATTGGCCGCGCGAACGCGACTGCTGATTGGCTCCGGCGCCGTTGTCAACGTCCAAGCAGGAAACGCCACTGGCGGGCTCACAAACTGCACTTCTGCCTTACAATAGTGCTGCACATTCCTTAGTTTCGTCAGCTCCCAATAAAACTGCCATATACAGGGTGTTCTACTGAACAATTTGGGATGGAGAACCTGGGGTCGATAGAGGCTATCTTAAGCAGATATGGCATTACTGTTTCTCAGCTTATTTACAACTGACATGTGTACAAGTTTACACGTACTGCACTGTTTATATAAATGTACGCTTATTTCCCGCAAGGAAACCAGAACGAGGTTTGTGATGCAATTTCAGAGAAGTACAGTGCCATGGAGCGGAACCTGTAGAATTTCTCAGAACCTACTGATATGCACCTTGTCCTATACCATTGCCTGCGAGGTCTCCTGACGGAATTCATTTGATTACTTCCCGCCGCGGCGGATTAGCCGTGCGCACTGACGCGGCGTGCTGCGGTGCGCGCGTCCGTTCGCCGTCGGAGGTTTGAGTCCTCCCTCGGCCATAGGTGTATTTGTTGTCCTTAGGATAAGTTAAGTAGTTTGTAAGCCTAGGGACTAATAACCAAGCAGTTAAGTCCCATTGATTTACAAACATTTGAACATTTCATTACTTCCTACGAGACAATTGAAGTTCGGGATACGACACGTTGGCTTTGCCCAATCATATCTGAGTTAAAGACGATAGTTTGTTTACAAGCAATTAAGATGTTGGATTTAAAAAGTGATCTGTAGCTTCTATTTGATAGGTATAAGTTAAACAGAGGTTTTCTTTTCTCGCAAGTGAGCGCCGAAGGCGCCAATTTTTGGGCTGAGACCTGTGATCGATGGTACATTCTGTTGCGGTAATCTGTAATTTACGAGGATAATTACAGATTATTTATTATTTACAATACTTAAGTATGACGATATTATCCCGCATGTTTAAATTCGTTGATAATGTTTGTTTTCCTAGTTGCTTTGCCTACGTAGCGAATCTTGTGAGAGACAGAAATGACTCAATTGGTCAAAGCCGACGGGCTGTATCGCGGTCTTCAATTACGCCGGTCAGTTCGGAATACCACCTGTCGGCTATGACGAATGTCAAATCTGTCAAGTTCATAGAATTTATTTGGGATTACAAATTGCTACCAGGTTCGTGATTCGGAGAAGTAAATCGAGAACCATCCATTACAATGGTGTAACAGTTTGTTTTACGTAATGTAAATTGACCGCGTTTATTCAGTAGGATTCCTAAGACGTTATTGGTCAAAGCCGACGTGTGGTATACCCGTCCTAAATTATGTCGTAGTGAATGTCACGAAATTATTTATACATATATACTCGCACAATGCAGTCTGCAGCTATATTTATGAGCCCTATTTTCAGATAGCGTAATTTACAGTTTCATTGAAGGTGTTAATGACAGGAAAATTCCTGTACGAAACTTCACATTCCCACAGTGTCTGACAGCAGAATCACCATATTGATTGACATCGTAACTTGTGGAAGTTGACAGTGTGTATCGTGTTCTTCAATAATCAACAAGTCAGACTGGGATTTCTATAAAGCATACTACTTTTCCATTGGATTCCTAGGCTTGCCTATTGTCTATTTTTCATGCCTTAGCGCACCAATAACCGTCTCTTTGTATAATTGTTATTCATAAATTGAGACGATTTCATTCTACCTATCTCACTCTAATCACGTCCGTTTCCTCTACTTATCTCAATCTCTAGAGATGAATCGTTCTAGTAAATTGCTGGAAAAAGGGAAAACAAGCATTAATGGATTTAATGTACACTTGAAACAAACCGCAAAATTCTGATAAATCTGAGATGTATTTGAAATGTGTACACTTATTCGAAGTAAATGTGTAAAGATAGTAACATTATGCTGGTGCTAATATTTTACTGATCATTTACGAATAATTACAATGCAAGTACTGGATGTGCTTACATATGGGAACAAACTGCAGCATCGATAAGTTTAGAAACATTAGTATTTGTAAATAATGTAAAACATACCAGAAAGAAAACCATTAGAGTAACGGTTGTCAAAAATGCGTGTATAGCGGAAGATATATATACAGTCCCCTCTAGTACCATTTCTTAACACATGTCCTATTTTCTCCCTTCATGTCAACTATGTTCTTTTATTTGCGTATCAAGCAATAAAAATTTGCTATGGGTCTGTGGACATAAAACCTTATGGATGGCTCTTTTCCACCTACAACCAGTCTGTGCAGTGATGGAAATCCAAAAATTTACTACACGCTTTGATTTCGTTACTCGCTTTGGCTGTGCAGTTGGTACTACCTTTGGCGGGAAGTAATCAACAGATGTCATCCATCAGAGTCAATGGTAAATTCCACCGAAGGAAGTGGAGCCGTAGTTAAGAAACTAGGCCTCTAACAATGCTACTGGCTTCATCTCTCGGTTAGATCGTCCAGATGTAGATTTTCCCTGCTTTCCCTAAAATGTCACTGCAAACTTCAGAATGATTTGTTTCGGACAGTCATAACTCTTTTCTCCAGTCAGAACTGGAGTGTCTTCTATAGCTTTTATAGATGATACTTAAAACCCTTGTCGTTTTCAGTATTCGAAGTGCAATTCTAGCAAATGCCGCTAAGAGAAGCTATCAAAATTCAACACAATTAGCACAATTGTACGTATGGTTCTCTAAGTCTTCTTACTGGTTTGATGCGGCCCACAAGGAATTCTCCTATCGCAACAGTCTTCATTATAGATTATCACTGGCACACACACTGTCCACAATTGTTTAATAAATATGTTCCAAACTCTGTCTTGCCCTAAAAATTTTACGCTCTAGGACAATGTAAGTTATTCCCTGATGCGTTAACGCGTATATCATCTTGTTCATTCTTCCTGTGGATGTTTTACTATTTTTTCAATCCCAGGTCACATGTTCTTTTAAAACACTGTGTTTTTACGTGGCATTGCATCCCAGTGCTGATGATCAGTGCCAATTGTTCCATATTTTAGGGAAAATATTCCACCCCAAAGGCAGGAGGTTGCCCTGAAAGTCTGTTCCTCTGACCTCTTTGATGGTGTTGATGCAACGCCTTTCGTCCCGTCCATGCGTCCCAGGAGCATAAGCATTCCAAACGGTACGTTGGTGTTCTGCTAGTAATGAAAAGAGGCGTATGGAGCGGTAAGACTCCAATCAGGTAGATAGGAGTCGTTGAGACACTGTACGATAACACATAAGATATGCGTGTTCGTGGATGGTGGTTGCCGAGATTTTGGCATCAAGCATTGCCAACTCATCATACGATAGTCATCGTATCAAATTGCTACATATTTCACAGGGAACATGAGGCAGAATTAAAGCATGTGGTGTGGAGGGAGACGTGCTTCAAGACAGTGCTTTGGCTGCAACGGTGTGTTAGCTGGTTAAAGAACAAACTGAATCAACGACCGCAAAGACTAGATCAACTTGAAGAACAAAGAAGGGAGGAAAAAAAAGTAAGACGTCTGCCTAGTAAGCATGGAGGTCCGGGTAATACCTTTGGCATAACGAGACAATATTGTCTCAAGGAATTGTATTACTATTGTTGATATGAATTTTATTATAAATAGACACAAACGAGGTTGACTGGCGAACACCTTGACACTTGCATTTGACTAAGTGTAGCTAGCACCTTATACACCAAATATCAAGGGTGCTGTTTATTGTAAATCTACTCAATTTTCAGGACAACTGTAAAACAATATTAATATTGAGGTTTGATTCCATTTCCAGGATGGTGCTCAACGACCCCACAATAATGAACACACCAGATGTATTGAGCAGCATTGGCCGTTAATATTTTATTTAAAAACAGAAGATCGATTTCAGTCACCTAGTGACCATCTTCAGTGTCCCTCAAACAAGCATTATGAATGCCCTGAATGTAACTGCAACGGCAAATATAAAATTGCAGTCTCATTAACTCCAATTTTATGTTCGCCGTTGCAGTTACATTCAGGGCATTCATAATGCTTGTTTAAAGGACACTGAAGATGATATTCTTCTCGGGTTTCCTGCCGGATCAAAACGTCATCTTGACACAATATTTCGGCGGTCCACCTGGCCGCCATCCTCAGGTGACAGTACAGTCGGTGTAGCAGCACTGTCACCTGAGGATGGCGGCCAGGTGGACCGCCGAAATATTGTGTCAAGATGACGTTTTGATCCGGCAGGAAATCCGAGAAGAATATTATGAAGCATTACGCCGGGAAAGCCTACGTAGTCACGACACTGAAGATGGTCACTTTGTGATTGTTTTTAAATAAAACATTAATGGCCAATGCTGCTCAATACGTCTGGTGTGTTCAATATTAATGTTATGGAATAATTTGTTATGTATGGAGCAAATAGTGTCGATGTGTAAGTTTTTGTTGTTGAATATAGTTAGTTTGCGCTACTTAAATATTACAAAATGAGGAATTACTGTATTATTAAAAGATCACTCTGATACAATAGATCGCAACGACTTTGTAGTTGCCTATCTCTGCTCTAGGTCTAGGAATTTCGTGTTTTCTTATTTTGTGTACGCCTTCGCTCGCAACAGCGGATTGATGACCTCGCAGTTACCTCAAAATTACATAAACATCAATGGTATGCATGTGTACCGAAATGGGATAATATTGAACCGGTCCTTCTCGGTGCATCATATGTAGCTATATTGTATTGCCAGTGGTCGAAAATGCAGAACGTTCAGATGCTCTGGAAAAATGTCTCCGTCGTGACTGACAGACGTGGTGACTTCCGCTAAATAAAGTGGTAAGGCCGAAAGATGTAGCGGTGCCGGCTACAGCTGAGTCACGGGGAGTACTACAGGTTGTAAAAAGGAGTCGTCCTTAGGCTAGGTCGCTGCGTATAAACAGAAGCGGCCCGATAAGACGGGCGAGATAAGTGCAGGGCGCAGTGGCGGCACAATTAATGCGGCAGCTATTGTGGTGATTAGCGTGTGCTGCGCTGCCGTGGTGCTGGCAGATAGCGGAGTGTGCGCCGCGTGATACGCTATCGTCGCCGTGTGTGCCGCGCGCGCCGCAGATAGGATTGTCGCCACCGGGGACCATTCACGGCACGCGACGCACCGCCCATTCATGTCGCCGATTCGGCTCCTCGTCTTCATCGCAACTTGTGCAAATCTCAGGAGGCACTCGCACTATGCTGCCTCGTGAAAATTAGCTTCCACAAGAGGGAGGGGAAAGAAACTAAACAGAATATAATCTTCTCGGGTTTGCAGCCGGGTATGAAGAGGTACTGAACAGAATTGGTGATAAAAGGAATTTTTGGTATACCCTGACTAAAAGAAGGGATCGCTTGGTAGGACACATACTTAAACATCAAATGTTCAAATGTTTGTAGAGCTTATGGGACTTAACTACGGGGTCATCAGTCCCTAAACTTACAAACTACTTATCAACTACTTAATGCTAAGGACGGCACAAATATCCATGCCCGAGGGGGGATTCGAACCCCCAACCGTAGTGGCCGTGCAGACCGTGACTGGCGCGCCTCAGTCAGCTCGGCCACCGCGGCTGGCTCTTAGACATCGAGGTATCGTAAATTTAGCATTGTAGGGAAGTGTTTGGGGTAAAAATCGCAGAGGGAGGCCAAGAGACGCGTATAGTAAGCAGATTCAAGTGGATGTGGGTTGCTGTTCTTATGAGTAAATGAAAAGGCTTGCTCAGGATAGAGTAGGGTGGAGAGCTGCATCAAACCAGTCTCCGGACTGAAGACCATAACAACTACTAAAGTCAACTAGACGCGATATTTCAGCGACGTAACTGACCGCCATCGTCAGGTGAGCTCGCCGAAACTGAGTTCCCAGTGCCACAGGCGGCTCCCTTATACAGGGTGTTACAAAAAGGTACGGCCAAACTTTCAGGAAACATTCCTCACACACAAAGAAAGAAAATGTTACGTGGACATGTCAGGAAACGCTTAATTTCCATGTTAGAGCTCATTTAATTACTTCTCTTCAAACCACTCACCGCTACTAGTAGCACCTCTGAGGATGTCCAGCGCAGCTCATGACGAAACGTCAGGAGCAGATACGTTTCTTCGACCACGACCAAATAACCCGGAAGATTCAACAGCAATTAATATCAGTACATCTGTTAATGGCAGTCTGTAATAACACATTCTCAGTGCATTGTAATTCATACAGTTCACAATAGTTGAATCGTAATCATATCGTCCAAAACCTTTTTGAAAGCAGAAATGAATTGCAACGTGATATGCTCAAAAATAAAAAGACTTGATCATGATTATGTTCACTTGCTCGGTAGTACTGTCACGTTGCACGAGTTTTGTTTTAGCGGATTTCGTACATATTTTCAAATCTACATACGATATTTACATTGTAGGACTAGATTCTACATCGACTTATAAACGTCCTTTTCACCTTGTCCTTGCTTCTGAGCCTTTTGTGTACTATTACAATTCTTTTTAGCTACTTGGCAGGTTTCCAACTGATTCTTCAAGAATATGACGTTAGTAGTGGGGTGGTGCCGGTTTCACGCCACTGAGATTCTACCCATGATGCATTGCGTGAGTACTGCTTCCCTCACCCCTCCTCCCTCGGCCAATTGCCGGACCGCAGATCAAAGGATACCGCCACAGGATGATTGATAGGTCTTCCTGGAAGAACGAAAGATGATTGACATTTTACATTTAGGTCCTTTTGATTCGCTACTTGTCCGACTGCTTATCAAAGGACGCCGCCATAACGCACTTAAGGATGATTGACAGATTGCAACACCTCCCTCGGCCACACACGACGCCCCGTCCCCCCGCCCCCCGCCCCCCCCCTCCGCCCCTCGGTGCCGCCACCAGACAAGCGGCACCTCCGACAGGTCCAGACCTGTAGACCCCTCGACATGTCGGTACTCGCACCCTGGACCACACACCTGGCCGGTTCGACGCCCCCCTCCACCCCTCGACACCTCCGACAGGTCCAGACCTGTAGACCCCTCGACATGTCTGTACTCGCACCCGCGACCCCTACTCTCTCGGCCGATTGCCTGACCGCCGCCTCCGCCGCGGCTGCCGCCGACAGATGCTACCCCCCTCCTCCTCCCACGCTCGCGACCGGTTCTCAAAGGACGCCGCCACCCGCCCTACCCGCGAGAACAAACAATACCGCGACGATTGTCTTGACCGCACCGACACCGCCCCCACAGGCCGACCCCTGCTCTCTTTTTACGGCGACCGCGCCCCGACAGGTCAGCAGCCAATTATATTGCATATTTATTATTAAGCGCGCCGCAGCGATCCGTACGCCAGATCTCGATTTATGTAACAACAACAATTTCCGCCGTTTATTATTATTATTCTCGGAAAAAAATAAAGCTACCATTGTGTTCTTCGTATGCTAAAAAACAATTTAGAACAGAAATGCTTAGTTGGTCTCTTATACTACAGCATGTAGTAGTAAAAAATTAAAACTCGTATGCAAAATTTGCAAGTAAGAATTTCCACTCCCATCTCTCTCCACGCTCTTCGCATAGACTACAACCGACAGACGTGTTTAATAATAATAATAATAGCGCAGGTTATGGTAACGAACGCCACAAACTTACGTATCCATCTTAACATATACTCTTTCGATATACAGAAACAATTCTAACGAAAAGAAAAGAAATGGTCCGTTTTCGGAATTCGACCGCAACCTTAGATCTATAAATGTATCTCTTCGTTTAGACGATGCAAGCAACAGCCATCGAAAGGAATGTAACTTGTATGCCAACCACTCTTTCGACAAAACAGCAACAGCAGCAGCAGCAGCAGCAGCAGAAGACGGCATATTGTTTATACAAAAATTCCAAATAACGAAAATCGGCAATGACATCTAGCACAACGTCTCTAAATATACATCTACAAAGCACCGTTAAACTCGTATGCAAAATTTGCAAGTAAGAATTTACATTCCCATCTCTCTCCAGCCGTGTTTAATAATAATAGCGCAGGTTAGATAATAAACGCCACAAACTTACGTATCCATCTTAACATAAACTCTTTCGATATACAGAAACAATTCTAACGAAAAGAAATGGTCCGTTTCGGAACTCGACCACAACCTTGCATCTATAAATGTATCTCTTCGTTTAGACGATGCAAGCAATAGCCATCGAACGGGATGTAACTTGTATGCCAACCACTCTTTCGATAAAACAGCAACAACAGCGGCAAGCAGCAGAATACGACATAGTGTTTATAAAAATTCCAAATAACGAAAATCGGCAATGACATTTAGCACAAAGTCTCTAAATAAACATCTGCAAGCACCGTTAACAATCGTCCAGAACGCAGAGCGCTCTCTCGGCAGACTACATAAAAGAAACATATGCTAAGTGTTTAAACAAAAACACCTAAGTTACATCTCCAAATGATCAAAACCTTCTTTGCAGACGCACCATTCTGACAAGGATAGCTCGCAATGCATTTATTTAATGGAGCTGAGCCATGCCGAAAGTTCCGAAATTTAACACTCTCTCTCTCTTTAGCGATCTTGCCCTGTTACATTTCCTTCTTCTTAGATCGAGGTATAACTGCGCATTCCGAGAGTTCGGATATTTTAATTTTACCTCTTATTTCCTTGCTACAGCAGTACACATCCCATCTAAGAAATCTCTATGTCCTGTTACGATGCAATCTACATTTATCTGACACCGATATTCCAGCGCCCCAGATGACATTTAATCCCTATTGTGCCATGGAGAGTCGAAATAAAAGAAAAATACGTGAAATAATTTACCGATTCCGACCGTCTACACTAAAACGTTTCGAAATTATTGGCCTAACAACACCCTTATTCGACAATACAGCAACCACAGAACCGAAGTTACCTGCCCAATGCAACACAGATTTCCAGCTCGATCCGCCCTTTACCCACAAAATTCCTACTCCGAACTAAGATTTATTATTTTAATTACAAGTAGATGTCCACCGCAAACGAAGACGCTAACCTACACGCCACAACACATGATTCTACATAGGACATGGAGTGTTCACAATTTTTGTTTTGTTTATTACAGTACAACTGAGTACATGCAACGTAATGTTCGCAAACATATCGCAACCAACTCCCGCACACTTCGATCATAACCTGCTCTCTAAGGAATGGATGGGAGTCACACACAGTACAAACACGTCTGTCGTGTGTTCCGCTAATTTCGGCCAGTACAACTATGCGAGACCAATCCCCCCGCCTGTTTACTGTAAAAGCAAATATTTCTCCCCACACTATCTGTTTAAACCGGGCTTGCACATATACAATAGCCTCCTTTTAAAAGCATGTGTCTTCGCCATATAACCCAGCTTTCGTTTACCCTTCTTCTTCTTAGGACTTGTGGAATAACGTAGACAATATCTACGTCTGTGGATAATGAAGTCCTGGAATGCTAAAAAAAAAATATATATATATATAGTTCCTTGCTCGACTCTACAAGTAATTTACAGTCGAAACTAAAAAAAAAAAAAAAAAAAAAAAACGTAATGTCCGAGAGAGCGGTCAATTTTCTGGTACTCTTAATACCCAAGTATCAAATCTAAAAGCGTTTGCACAGTACAACAGCGCACTTTGTAAATACCGTATCTTCTCTTTTAGAACACTTAAACAATCTTCTTACACAATCCTCCATCCTGGTAATACCATCTTCTCGACTCGGCGAAAAAATAAAAGTCCTAACAATCAACTGCCTGGACTCTTTATAAAATCGACATCTTTGCTTACACCAGGGCTCGTGATTTTTCGACAAATTTATTTTGGTTCTACAATTCGACGTCAACCACGTTAAGCAGTCGTTTCCTCGCCCGCAACCACTTTGATATTGCTCCTCCCATCCGAAAGTCATGCTCGGATACGAACGCCACTCGGTTAAAGTATTGTCCAAAAATCCAGGAGATAGAAGCCATCTACACGAAGCTGCTGCTGTAGTATAGATGGGAGCGCCTCCATTAAAAAACATCGATTAGCTGCAGTTTATAAGATATATACCCACAGGACGTATATATTTCCCCCCCCATGTATTCCAGAAATAGTAACTTCGTCTTATCTCCATCGTTTGCAGTATCGAACTTGCGGAATTTACTACACACACACACACACACACACACACACGCACGCACGCACGCACGCACGCACGCACGCACGCGCACGCGCGCGCGCGCGCGCGCGCGTACTCCATTGGCTACAACTAGCGCACTTTAAGTAACGAAACTATAGGAGTTTTATACAACACGTTGATTTTCGACGAAAGAATTATGATTTACCGCAGCAGGCATATCCGCTACGTAAACGTGTTGCACACCAGCCGTAAAGTAGCCAACACTAGCATACGATTAAACAGACGATGCTTCGACGAAAGATCAATGCACCACCAAAGTCAGTTTTCTTTACAGCTTTACCGTGACGTATATATTTAGGGTATATCGACACTTTTTACTTACATTCCGTCCCATCTAGCCTAAAGCACTCTCTGTAAGCGCCAAACATTTCCAACACAGTAACAGAACTACACCTTGCAGTCAACACGAACCTACAACAACAGAAGAATCTAGCCATTCCAACTCGTTTTTTGTCCCAACTAGCATGCTGCTAGCTATGTATACGTTCGTAACAACCCAGACAGAGCTATCCTAACATCAGTCGCTAACCCAGTACCATCTCTAAACAAGTTACCACAGATGGTGTTATAACCGCGATCAGTAACAGACAAGATCTCCCAGACACACAGCGTTTTAATAAAGTTTCGATCTCGCTCTCTCTCCACCCAATAACTACGTTGGTTGCTTGACCTGTCCCTAACATCCAACCACAACTTTGTTTCCAATGCATAGCCCGGCAGACAATATTTCTGGAACGCTGTCTATCAGCCAATAGACTATATACCTCGAGCATTCGCGCACAAATCACCATCGTATTCCACTCCTTCTAACAAATTATTACTCTCGATAAACATCTGTAAAAAAATGAGCGACGTGCACACGCACAGAACAGCTAACAAGAAAAGATCTAGATCCAAGCCAAGTTCTTATAATCCTTACAAGCAGCAACGCAAAATAGTCTACACCATTTCGAACTAATGCAACACCAGATTTTTTTTAACGATCTCCAAGAGCAATCCTTTAGAGACTAAACATACGTTTAAATGCACCTCCAATGTAGGTAACTAATCCTCTAACTCGATGCTTATCGACCAAAGAACATTAATTTACCACTGCAATCATCTCCGATACGCTACCGAGAGACGTCCATTCGTAAACACAGCTAAAAGAAGATATAAATGCCCCACATCCATGCTACGAAGTAACTATATGTATTTCCACAATTGTGGACCACATCTGCGTTGCATCGTATCGCACGACTAAACAGTTCAAAATAGGTACTTCGCGCAAGCTAGCATGCATAATCACATTCCATGTTATTTCTGGCTGTAGGCGAGTGCGGACCTGTTGACTCATCGTAGACGCCGGTTTGGAGCGTGTGTACGTCCTATACATGTAAACATACCTGTCCACGCTCGCACCTGACCCGGAGAAGTTTTCGGTTTAATTTTTCCTGGCCGCACCAGATTCCGAATACAAGAGAGCTATTTTCGCGAAGATAGATTTCCTCGCAGCTGACGCAAGCGATGTTTTTACCGTACGAGCAGTCGTTAAACTTTTATACGCAGATACATATACAGACAGTAGGATGTGCGCAAATTTGCGATCTAGCTCTTACAGAAACGAAACATAGTTTTTTTAGAAATTCGATAAGAAGAAGAAGAACGAAATTTATACAAGATGAACCAATGTGCAATAAGTCAAACCCCAATCCATGCAGCAATGTACCGAGCAACATCGATTTAAACGAACGCTTTGCTTGAATAGAACAACACAGAATTACACCTCCCTAACAGATACTTTACCGAGGAGTTACTGCTCTTTGCTAACAAGAAACATGTCTTCTGGTATCTTCTCCTAAAGCCTATCAGACCGAAACTTTCTACTCGAGAAGCTAGACACAGAATACAAATCGTTCTTTATTATGTTCTCGAACTCCATTACGTATCTTCGTTTCCTCCTGCACCTTCGGGCAATGCTTCTAGACGAGAACAATCGTGTATTTTAACTTTTCCCATTATTTCCTGGTTATAGCACTATGCGTCGCTATGTGTGTACGTTACCAACTCCTGTGGTAATTTCCGCATGGAACACTAGGTTTTACGATTATTGCAAACGATTGCTTGTTATTCCATCCGTTTTTAACTCTGCAAATGACTGTCTCCATTCCACCACATTTGGATGCAATGTAGTCCCTTCTCCAAACGATAATGCAATACGTTTTTCGTGTCTTCCGCTGTTTTCGGCCAGTACACCGACGCGTGACCAATCTCCCTGACTGTTTACTGTAAAAAGCAAATATTTTATAAGTCCCAGTCGTAATCAGATTTCTCCACACCCTCCGTTTAAGCCGGGCTTACACATATGCCATAGCTTCGTCTTTCTCCAGCATTAGTTTGTACTCGTCCTTTATGGCAGTTGCTTTAGCCATATATTCTAGCTTCCTTCTCTTGGTCTCGATATCCGCCATTTCCAGTTTTCTTTTCGCGCACATAAGACATTAACTGCACGTAGCGATGTAATTTCTTTAATGGGGACGACTTAAGCCTATGTGATACATTTACTCTTTTCGCTGGACTTGCAGAGTGACATTGTTTGTAGGTACCAGACCTAATTCGGCGATATCTATATCTGGAGGCAGTGTGGAGAACAATGTTCTGGATTGGGAGAAGTATGTTTCCCCTGCATTAATGTAGCTTTTAAGTGTACTACTTATATCGTCTTTGCCGCTGCCAGTATTACGAATCTCCACCTAATTTACAGGTAAACAATGGAAACTAAAAGCTGACAGAACGTAACGTACAAGCTTTTATCGATCTGGAAGGTTTAACCTGTACACCGATCAATTTTCGGGTATTTTTATTACCCCAGTACACAAATTGCAGGACACTATTAAACACTACAAAGCATCTGTTGTCCCAGGTGTTTGTTATTCGCCCCCCACATGGTGGAGAAACACTTTGCAGATACCGTTTAAAAAACTTGCACAAGATCAAAAACACTCTCCATCCGGTAATCGTATATTGTAATACCCCTGTTCTCGACCCAACGACGAAGTAAGTGCTCAAATGCAGCAAACAGACCTCTATCTCTCTTTTTAGGGTAAATTGGGTCACGGATCACAAAATTCACACCACAACCAGCGGTTTTATCCCCTAGTAAGACTCCAGGACGTTCTCCAAATTATGGAGAAAATATTTCCATGCGAAGTACTAAATAACCTCCATATAGGCGAGATTCTAGTTGGGTTCTTCGGGACTTGTGGTATAGAGACAAGTGCGTAGAATCGAATCCTGCATATGACAACGCGACGGTGGCAAGTTCCGAAGCGCAGCAGCTGGGAGGACCTCCAGGCTATAGCGAAGACACACATCCTCCGCAACTCCCACAAGGTGTTGTATTGGAATATATAAGGGATGGTTGGAGAAGCCTCCTCGTCACATCCTCGAAACGCAAAGCATGCTCCTGGATAGCTAACATGCCTTCTGATGCGCTAAAGGGAGTGGGAATGGGAGCGGAAAGGTAAAGGAATGGTGGCGGGTAGGTAGCGGAAAGGTAAAGGAATAGTAGCAGAAAGGTAGCAGAAAGGTAATGGGTAGTGGGAAAGGTAGCGAATAGGTATCGGAAAGGTATCGAAAAGATAGCGAGCGATACTCTATAAGTACAACGTAATATTTGTATCGGTGTTAATAGAATACGAATGCTTAGAGGTTAGGGATTCGCGCATCAGAGACTGACGTTCTAATATTAAACAGTTTATATATGGACATACTTATTTGTAGCCATACATTCACTTTATCAAACTAGTAGGTAACCGCAAAAATTTGATGGTGTACAGGACTATAATTTTTGTGAAACTGAGATACGAAACTGAGCAGGCTCCACTGAAATAGTTGATTAACTGCTGATGGGAGCGTTCACACATTATTTCTATACAGCAGTAGTATTCTAAAATAGTGGTCTAATATTTGAGATTCCGATTAAGAGCAGAAGCCTGGACGTGACTGAATTGTTCAAGATTTATTTCTATGCCTAAAAGTATAACTAACCACCGTAAATGAACACTTGTTATTTGTAATATTATTCTCCTACTTCTGCGTATGTTTTACAAATGACAGATTTCCGAATTATATTTCTGATAGTTTCTACAATTTATATCGCCACAAAAGCTGCTAAATACGAAGGTATTTAGAATGTGCTGCTTCACTCTGAATAGCCCCTAGGGAGCTCACAGTTCTTTCGTGAGTACGTTCGTGGCGAGCACGGGGCCCCGAGCTAATGCAGTCTTCCTTCTTTACTTCCCGGACTGCATTTTCTTACCCACTCCCGTCCTTTCCTATCCTCACTCCTTCCCCTCCCCACCGGGGGACTGACTGATAACCTCAGTAGTTTAGTCCCCCTATCCCAAACAAGCAAACAAAAGAAAAAAAAATTCACTCCGAATACACATTCATTACTCAATCATTTCGAGGTATGTTTATACGTCCCACCCGTTTGGCAGCGCTGCAGTGGCTAAGTTGCAGAAATTCACTGAGTTTCGTGACTCTTATGTTGGACTCTGGACGAGCCATGAAGCGTGACAGGACACGGCAGTCGGTAGAGCACTTGTCCACGAAAGGCAAAGGCCCCATGTTCGAAATCCGGTTGCCGGACACAGTTTTAATCTGCCAGTAAGTTTCATATCAACGGTCACTCCGCTCGTTCTAGAATCCTTATATGTTTTGATGGTTGAGACTCTAGCGAAAATCATGCACTGTAATTTTTCTAACCGATGACCACGCTATTCGGGCTGAAGTGCAGTTTGAGTCCGCGAGTGGCGTTTCATGTTTGGACGTTGCAACGGCGCCGCAGGCAATCAGCAATCGCGCGGCCAATAATATGCATTGTAAATAAATCGGCATAGTGGATGTAAAGATCTTTAGATGTAAAATTTATATTTGCATACTGTAATGGAGATTGAGCGTATTGGCTGTACTATGTAACCAAAATTATTATTAACGGTGATTTTAATTATGGTGATTGCATGACTTTAGCAAGCCTTTACGAGCGCAGTTATACTGAGCGGTTCTGAACCGGTGATTTAGGCGCTACTAAGAGACAAAACTTTTTGTGCTACCTATGTACCTAACCTTAAAGCTGCACTGGCCTGTTACTGGTTTTGAAGTTAGCAACAGTGTGCTAAAGAAACGTCTGAAAGTGTATTCGAAACATCCTCTCGCTTAAGAAAGTGATCTGTAGCGTAGCCTTGAGAAGGTCAGGTATAGGTTAAACAAGATTTTTTTTCTTTTTTTTTCCTTTTTTTTAGTACGTGAGGGCGCGTAGCGCCCAAAACTCCGGTTCAGAACCGGAACTTCGAGATACACGAATTCTTCTCAACGTCTGTTTTTTTTCCTTAGGGAAGCGAACACTTATTTTAATAACATTCATTATTCAGGTATTGAAAGGCACTGGAAAAATTACTGTCGTCGTATTACTTGAGAGAGAAACACGTATTTAAATTTACGTTACAAGAATTTTTTTTAATCTGAACGGAAAATTAGTGGATGTGAAGAAAGGCCAAATTCAGAATACATACGCGGGATCTGATTGGGCGTCTTCACCAAAATCTACGCATGAAGCACCACTCGCGCACTCACAAACTGCTCTCTTACCCGCTATTTGTCCACTGAACCTTCCGAAATTCATCAACGGACAGACCACCTCGGTTTCCGAGAGGACAGCACTCTTGCAGAGAGTGAGGAGTGCCGTAACTCTAGATCCGAGTTGGGCCCTGGTTGTTTTTCGTCGCGATCAGATCGGTCGGCCCCCCGCAAGGAACGCAGCTCCAGAGAGCAGCTGCATGCCTTGACAGCGGGCAGCGCGCGCGGTCTCCAGAGGGCGGCGCTCTGGGGACCTGTGCTGGCTCGTGCCACGGCGCCGCTGCAGGTCTGCTGATAGTCCATCTTCCCGTCTGCCTGCCACAGCGCGCTGTTTGTGTGCAGCGCTTCTGGAGGCGGACCCCTCACAGTCCCCCAGGAAAAGCTGCACATGGCGTCCTGCTGTGACAGCTCAAAAATCCCTAAACGATAAGTCTTCTCTTAACAACAACAACAACAACAACAACAGTTTCTCGCAAACACGAATTCTGCAAGCTACTCCCCTACTTCTGTCTCCCGAAATATAATTTCAGTGAGGATCCTCAGTGATTGAGAAACTGTGTTTCAAACCATAAAATTTTGGAAGACGGACATCCATGGCTTAAACTCTTCATGAGGAATGAAATAATCCGCTGCAGCTGTTTCTCTATTAAAAATTCAAATGTTTGTAAATCTATCGAACCAAACTGCGTGATCATCAGTCCGTAGCTTACAAACTACTTAAAGTAAACTAACCTAAGGACAACACACACACACATACCCAAGCCCCAGGGAGGACTCGAACCTCCGACGGCGAGCAACCGCGCGCTTCGTAGCGAGGCGCCTTAGACCGCTTGGCTACTCCAACGCGGCATTAAAAAGACACGACCGGTTCCTGATCTGTACTCACATCATGAGGTTTTATACAATTAAAACATTACATAAGAGGTTCCATAATCAATTTTTTAACAATCCCCGGTTCCTAAAATGAACCACGGTTGGAAAACATTAAGAACCACCTCCGTCAACCAAACTAACAAAATTGGCTGGATCGTTGAAGAACGGGGCAGCGACGAGGCTGCAGGTATGTGAATACATGGGAATAAAGTATTGTGTGATTGTTTTTAAAAGTGACGAGCTATGACACAAGATTTTAAATAACACATCTCGTTTATATGACGCTTTAGATATCATAAATGACTAGCAGACGCAATCTATAACAATGAATGTTTGTCTGTATGTCCTTTGTGTTCATAAACCGTTCATTCGATTGAAAGGAAACACACGAAGATTTCTGACCCAAAAACAAAAGAGCACGACACATAGCTCAGGAGATATGACGTCATAAATAATGAGCGGCCACTCCGTGTGAGAATACCCAGATTCATGCGTCAATTATTGGAAAGTAGTAGTAGTTAGGGGCATGTAACAAAGTTTGCATGTAATTTAGGACGTTTATGAAGCGTTTTCTAACTGACCCCCCCCCCCCCCCACACACACACACAAAATGATGATACGATAATAAGTCTGCCGCTCATAACAGTTTCGCTGTAGATGCCGTAAAACTGTCGCATCAGGCATGACCTTCCATCAAATAAAGTTAGCGTTACAGATTTGTATGTTAACTGTTTATTTTTGTCTTTAAGTCTCCCTTAAATCTATTGTATCCAAAATTAAGCAATCTGTTTTCTTAATCTCTGTCTATATAAAAGGGAAAGGACACTCTCACTCACTGACTAAACACGAAATCTCGAAAACTACTTCATCTATGAAGCTGAAATTAGGCAGAATGTAGTTTATAGGTAGAAAACGTCAGCCAAGAAAGTATTTTGTGACAGATACATGGCGGAGGCTCACGAAATCTACAGTTTCTTTCCGATCTTCACGAAATTTCGCACGCTTGACCTTCAAAACAAGGGGAAGGTCAGCGTCTACCTGAAGTTTCATACGGTATGTGGGGATGGGTACTTTGCAAAATACAAATGGACCCCTAAGTACCTTGGTCGCGCCATAACTTGAACGGCTCGACCGTTTTCACAGATCCTTCTTTTGTTAGTTTCGTTATTCTCAGAACAAGGGTTCTATAAAATAAAACTGGAATATTTGAGAACAACAAAGTGTATTTTTCAAGGTGATCCTGCGTTTCTATTGCATAGAAATAGTTTTGTTCCGATATTGATGAAAGTTTGCACACTCTACCTTAAAAACAGGAGGAATGTCACTGTCTGTATAAAATTTCGTTTGGTGCGTGGTGCAGGGTACGTAACTTACGGAATTTTATAAAATGCATGGTTTTGCTCGAATGTTTATGAATTTTTGCACACATGGCCTTTAAATCAAGAGGAGGATCACTGGGTACGAAAATGTTTGTATGGTACATGACAGAGTGCACCTTGCAGAAAACTTTACCGAAAGAGCGAAAGGTGGGAAGGAACAGATATGGGAGACAAAAGGGGTGGATGCAGAGAGAGGGGGAGGAAGGGCAGGTGGACTATGAGAGTTTAGGATAAACAAACACCTGGGCAACGCCAGGTTTACAGCTAGTTTCTTATAAATCATGGCACAAGACTGAACTGTGTAGTTATAAATGTACAGTGAGGTGCTATTTTTTAAAATGTACAAAACTGAAGATACAACTAAGTCTGTCGAACCCGGTTATCTGAAAATCAAAGTCACTAAGGACTTAAGTCTGGGAGTATGGTACAGTACTGGACCAAATAGAGCAGCCACAGCTTGCGCTGATTGCATCCGCGCATTGTCGTGCAGAATGATGGGTGCGTTGCACTAAAAGTGTTACCGCTTCTTTCGCATAGTTGGTCGGAGATGATACTCCAAAAACGAACTGTAATATGTGCATTGACGGTCTTCCGTGGAGAAACGTAATGCGTTACGATGACATCATCAGTCGTACACGAGAATCACCATAACTTTCACTATAATGAGAATCTGACGCACGTCCGACTTTCGCGGCGACCCATAATGACGCTATTCGATGACTTGGTGTTTCAGGTTTGGCTCTTCGATGTGACCCATGTCTTATCCAGCGTAAGAAAGCCTCTCTTTCGCGCTCATAGCGCTCCAAGTGCGTCTGAGCAGTGTCGTAACGCGTCAATTTCTGTATTTCCGTAGATTTCCGCGGAACCCATCGTGATTCAATTTTTCGCATGCTTAGGCGTTCCTTCAGGATGCGAAGCACATTCGTATGCGCTAATCCGGTTTCGTGGGCGGGCACACGAATCCTCTGGCGTCGATAACTATCCACTAACGCGGCAATAGTATGTTCTTCTCCAGAGACGCTAGGACGACCTACCCAATGCATGTCTACCACAGTTTGTCAACCTTCGTTGAAGACTTTTGCCCAAAGTTCTGTACGGCGATGCCCATTCCGTGCACGTCTCTTGAAGATCTTGATGACACTGTCGTGCTGTACGACCTCTGGAACATTCAATCTTGGTCCAACTCCGTTGTTCCTGTTTCGAAAACATAGTGACACCGTTACGTTAGACCGCTTGCTCACAAGTGTGTGCGCACGCTGGTGACGTGGGACGGGCGAATCCATTTGCTCGGAGGTAATGTATGTCGTCAACGTGTGCTATCAGCGACAATAGTAGATTTGCATAAAAATTTTTTGAAATGTCTTGGTCGCACTGTTTTTATTTTATCATTACGCGTTTCGATACTAAATAGATAACTTAAAAAAAAAAGCGATGGTAATTAAAATAAAACTTATTGGAGATGACTGACTAAAATATAAACCACCATCGTGAATGTTTAGTCAAGGTGTGTCGACTAGAATTTCATGACAGTTTGGCATGAGATTCTTGTCGACACCTTGACTAGACATCCACGATGGAGGTGTATATTTTAGTCAGTCATCTCCAAAAACGTTCAAATGTTTGTACATCTATCGGACCAAACTCCGTGGTCATCAGTCCGTATGTTACAAACTACTTAAACTAAGGTAAACTAACCTAAGGCCAACAAACACACGCATTCCCCAGGGAGGACTTGAACCTCCACGGCAAGCAACCGCGCGCTCCGCAGCGAGACACTTTAGACCTCTCGGCAACTCCACCGCGGCTAGTCATCTCCAATAAGATGTATTTTAATTACCATCGTTTTTAAAAAAGTTTTCTGATGGTGATGTATCGAAACGCGTAATGATAGAATAAAAACAGTGCGACCAAGACATTTTAAAAAATTTTATACATGCCAACGTATGGTCGCTGTCCACAAAAATGGAAGGTTTTATGAACTAAGATTTCATTGTATAGTGTTGTCACTATTTAAGTTGCAACCCTTTTATATTCTCTCTCTGGTTGTGAGGCGCACGCTGTCGCTTGCCAGTATTTCCCGTCCGCGTCGACGCGGACGTTAGCTGCCTGGTCCCTCGTGGGGCAGGAGGCAGATTGGGGCTTAACGGCTGGGCGACCACTTGTTGTGGCGCGGTGGCCGCAGGAATGCCGCTGTCTCCCGCGGGAGCCCCGCGGTGGGCGTGCGCCGGCATCGCGTGTCAGGGGGCGGCGCGTGGCCTGCTGTCGCCGTGCCGCGCCGTCGCCACATGCCGGGCCCCGGGGGGCGAGCCGCCTCTGGGGAGCGCTGCCGTCCGCACCACGCTTTTTACCCGCAGCTGCTGGAATTTTGTAAGCACTCGCTAACCCACTAGTCTGCTGAGCATCTCTAAAAGTGCTCTTGCAACGGCGAGACCACCGATATGAAACTTACTGTCAGATTAAAACTGAGCACCCGCCGGGACTCGAACCCAGCACCTTGATCTTTCGCGGAGTAGCACTCTACCGACTGAGCTATCCTGGCACGCCTCGCCGCAGCTCCGACCAGCTGCACTTGCACCAGGATCTCGACTCCTACCTTCGAAGCTCCTGCGAACCTTGTCTTGCAGGAGGCGACCAAAGACCTTGTAAAAAATACTCCCTAACAGTGCTGCTGTCGCGGGATAATTTGAACCTTCGGCCGGCCGCCTTGATAGTGGCGAAAGTCACATAAATACCATTGTTGTTAGGAAATAAATTGGGTATTGTATAGCTACTGCGGTGTATGTACTCAGTTGATGGTCACGTCTGTCCTGTTTGACTATCGCAGTATACATGAAGCACGATGGTGAAGAGCTGCTCCGCGTTTAACTGCACAGATTGATTTTAGAAAGAAACAAAATGAACGACTACTGTCTTAAAAAAAAAAATGTTTGTTAAGCTTATGGGACTTAACTACGGGGTCATCAGTCCCTAAACTTACAAACTACTTACTAACTACCTATTCCTAAGGACGGCACAAATACCCATGCCCGAGGGGGGATTCGAACCCCTCGACCGTAGTGGCCGTGCAGACCGTGACTGGAGCGCCTCAGTCCCCGCGGCCACCGCGGCCGGCCTACTGTCTTCCCATTTATATTTCTCAGGAATACGAGTAGCCTTACTACTTTTGTTCAGAGCTAGTTACTCTTGCCGAACAGCCTATTGGTCAATACAGAATCAAATCAACAAATAACAGGCTTTTACAATACTGGTAGCTCTTAAAAAACGAGTTGCTTTCGACAGTACTGGTGGATAGGAAGTTGAAAAAGTTTCATTTTATGATTGTGTAAAGTAACTATTCGGGGCAAGAGATCAGTTGCTTCATACATTTCGAATTTTTATTTATGAAATTAATACTAGCAACTTCTAAGACAGAATTCGTCATCTGATTTACATGTAGGTATAACAACTGAATGGGGTTTGCAGAACTATGTATGGTTCCATATATGAATGACACGTACCCACACTGCACATCGTGAAGTTTAACCCTATGATGGTAGTTGTTGACTTTTGAGCAGTTCACACTGCTGTAAGGAATTTGGGTTACAGCATTAAAAATACTAATGTTCGTGCTAGATACCCTAATCCTAATGTTAGATGCACTTAGTTAAGGAAACGTTATGGCATACTTCCTGTTCTTAAAAGAATTTGGTAGTGGCTGGTTGCTGTATTCACAAGGTAAGACGATGTTTTATAGTTATAGAAACAAAAGTTTCACCACTGTAGAAAATACTGAGAAAGTGCCAAAAATAAATTCAGTTCATACGCTGCACTTAAAACTAAATGTTATAATTCGTTTTTCTTAAGATTTCTACACCGTTACGTGTAATGAATTAACACACAACCGATAGTTGCTGTATATTCAGAGTTCGGAGCTGTTTTCTAGGTACAATTTAAATGAGACATAGTTTTCGTGACTTAACTCGAATGAATACACATTCAATCAAGAGTCTTACGCACATTTAAAGTTCGCGCGGAAGTTTGCCACCATAATGGTCGCCGAAGCGCTCTTCAATTTGCCCGCTGTTCGCAGTCAGCCGCTTGCGTAATTGTGGGGGCTTGAAGGCGACGTGCAGGCGGAAGGTGAAGCTGTAACAACGCACCGCGTGACTGACAAGGTAGCTCAGCTGCTAAAGCTCTTGAACGCGAAAGGTCCCGGGTTCGAGTTCCTCTCCGGCACAAGTAATCTGGCACGAAATTTTCAAACCAGTGGTCATGATGTGATGAGTGCTATCGACAAGGAATGTCAAACAGATTTCGTATTTCTAGATTTCTGAAGGCTTCTGACACTGTACTCCAAAAGCTACTTCTAATCAAATTACGTGTTTATGGAATATATCGCCACAGTTCTGTGAATGGATCCGTGATTTCCTGCCAGAAAGGATACAATACGGTGTAGTTGACGGTAAGTCATCAAGTAAAACGGAAGTTAAGATTATCTGACATAGTCGGGTTTGGAGGCGATCTGATCGTTTTATAGTTTTCAAAATGAAATGCCAAGATCGCACATTAATGATTTTTCAATGACGACCGGTTTCGATTAACTGTCACCATCATTTGGTCACCAGATGATGGTCACACAATTAACCGAAACCGGTCGTCATTTTAATAAATTATTAATATGCGATCTTGGCATTTCATTTTGAAAACTATAAAACAGAAGTGATATTTGGCGTTCCTCGGGGAAGTGTTGTAGGGCCCCTAATGTTCCTTATTTTTGGAGACAATTTCAGTAGCTCTCTTAAACTATTCGCGGATGGTGCTGTCATTCATCGGTTAGTAAAGTCACCAGAAAATCAAAAGCAACTGCAAAATGATTTAGATATCAGCACGGTGCAAAAATTGGCAATTGACCCTTAATAATCAGTGTGACGTCATCCATGTCACCACTAAAAGAAATCCGCTAAACTTTATTTTCAAGACAAATTGTCAAACCTATAGGCTGACAATTCTACTAAATACCTAGGAGTAACAATTACGAACAACTTAAATTGAAAAGAACACATAGGAAATATGTAAGGAAGGCGAACCAAAGGCTATATTTCAGTGGCGGAATACTTAGAAGATGCATAAGTTCTACTAAAAAAACTGCTTACACTACCATTGTGCATCCTATTCTGGAGTGTTGCTGCGCATTGTGGGATCATCTCTCAAGACTACTGCCTGTCCCTCAATGTGATCTCACGGCATCAGTCGAGCAGTCTATTACTTGTCGTGCGTGGGATGTAGCTGTGCGTGAAATTACTCCAACTGCCACTAATCTATTACCATCAATTGGTATCAAAACGTCTTGGATCACAAAACCTCGAATCCTTGTTGTGGTAACTGAACGATCTGTCTGTGACGATCTTGGCTGACTTCTGTGCGGCAGATTCTCGTCTACGGGTGTGACAACGTTCACGTTGCCATGGCAGCCAGCATCGTTGCACAACTGAGACACCAACTAGTGTGACCTTGAGACGGAAAAGCTGCTGTCCATGCATGAGCACGCCTTTAGGATGCATCGATCGTGCGAAACCCAGCTTGCCCTTTTCTCACATGACAGCTTGCGTGCTATGGATGGACGGCAACAGACTGCATATTTCTCGATTTTCGAAATGTTTGACGCGGTATCGCACTACGGACTGCTAATGAAGGTACGAGTTCATGGAATAGGTATCTAAATATGTGAGTGACTCGAGGATTACTTTAGTAATGGAACCCAGTTCGTTATCTTCAATGGCGAGTGTTCATCAGAGACTAAGTGCCTTAGGGAAATGTGATATTTTGTATCTATATAAATGATTTTAAGTACAGAGTGAGTCGCAATCTGATGCTGTTCTGATGATTCTGTGGTGTACAAGAGGGTGCCGTCATTGAATGACTGTAGTAGGATGCAGGATGACTTGGATCAAATTTCTAGGTCGTGTGAGGGATGGCAACTAGCGCTGAATGTAGAAAAATGTAAGGCGATGTAGATGAGTAGAAAGAGTCCCGTAATGTTCGAATACAGCATTAGTAGTATGCTGCTTATGCTGCTTGACAGTCGTTTCATTTAAATACCTAGGAGTAAAGTTGCACAGCGATATGATATATAACGAGCATAGGACAGTCGTGTGGAAAGCAAATACGTACGACGAGGAAATTATTAATATGTACTACTTAGAGGACAAATGTTTTGAGGAGCAACAGTTATTACAAATGTATTATCAGCAATATCTTATATGGGAACAGACATTGTACAATGAGTATGAGGATTTGCAGTATATAACGCAACACTAAATCGATTTTATGCATTCCACTTTGTATTACCAGTTGAACTGCTATTGTAGAAAGTTAGCAGCTTTCATATTGACTTTACATTTTCTTAATTGGAACATTATTGTTCACTTTATTGGGAGAATTTCGGGAAAGTGTGATTCGCAAGTAAAGGAGTCGTCATATAAAATTCTTGTACAACCCCGTCTTGAGTTTGCTGAAGTGTTTGGGATCCCCACCAGATCGGTTAAAATGACGACATAGAGGTAGTTCAGAGGCGGGCGACGACGTTTGTAACTGGCAGATTCGATCAATGAGCGAGAGTTATCGAATACTTTAGGAACTCAACAGGGAGTCGCTTGAGGGAAGGCGACTTTTTTTTTTTTTCCGAGAAGCAGTTGAAATTTAGAGGGTCGAAATTTGAGGCGGACTGCACAACAATTCAACTGCCGCAAAGGTACCTTTAACGTAAAGGCCACAAGGAAAAGATTAGAGAGATTGTGCCTCGAACAGATGCATACAAGCATTCGTTTTTTTTCCCTCTTTCTATATGGGGGTGAAACAGGAGAGCAAGCAACTAGTAGTGGTACTGAGTACCCTCCGCCATGCACCTTTGGGTGGATTGCGGAGTAAATGTAGAATTGCCGAAAGGAATATCCCGCCACTCCGAAGGCCACAAACTCGCCCAGTTAGCGGTGGGAAGCACGAAAGCGTCTGTGGCGTACCGCCTCTTTGCGTCCCCCATTGACATCACATTGAGCCTTACGGATGAAAATGTTCTAATGTTTGTTAAGCTTAATGGACTTAACTACGGGATCATCAGTCCCTAAACTTATGAACTAGCTAATCCTAAGGACGGCACAAAATATCCATGCCCGAGGGGGGATTCGAACCCCCGACCGTAGTGGCCGTGCAGACCGTGACTGGAGCGCCTCAGTCCCCTCGGCCACCGCGGCCGGCACGGATGAAAACATTTCCTAAAAGCGTACATACAGATGACCCTGTACTGCCTACACAACGTCGACAATTTCCTGCTTCAGTCGTTCACTTTACGAGAACTCTAGGCGACTGAGGTCTGGAGAATTAGCAAACTAATTTATGGGATCTCCCCGACAAATCCAGAGGTCCACATGTCTACGTCAGATATTCGCTCACATTGAAGGATGTACGCTGGTGCGGGGGTTGGAACACTTGCGCGGAGTGACACTTGCGCGGAGTGACACTTGCGCGGAGTGACACTTGCGCGGAGTGACACTTGCGCGGAGTGACACTTGCGCGGAGTGACACTTGCGCGGAACCCGGGGCCCTTGGGGCGGCTAAAAGCTTTTCCTGGGTACAGGCACACCAACAAGTCTAGCACTGCTGCTGTTAAGTTTCCACACTGTCAACATAACACGAAAATCAGTGAAATTGCACAACCCTTTGCAAGCTGAAGAGCAGTACAGTAACTTGTTTTAACTACATATTAATCCGTTGAGTGTTCCTCCTGTAAACAAAAAGGTATTTTAATAGTGATAATGTTTGGAGAGTTAGTCTCTGCTACTACATGACAATGACTTTCCACAGTCATACCTCCTAAAAGCATATTATTCGGAACACTAAGCATATCAAGACACCTGCGCAAGCAATAAATATATTATGCATCCTGCACAGATACGTTGATATAATTGACCTCTATGTAGTTAACCCCACTGTCACGCAACTTCCATCTCTTTAAAAATAGCTACTATGCTTTTTAATAGGAGATGAAACCTTAAACCTTCAATTAAAAAACGTTAATAATAAGTCAATGAGTATTTTACATACTTAAAGCGTTTATTCGTTGACCCTAAAACGATTTGGCTGTATTCGAATTACAAATACATCTAAGAAATATATGAAAATACATCTAAGAAATATATGAAATCCGGAATGTGTAAGGGAATGCTAAAGATAAATTCTATTTTCCATCACCGTCATATAGAACCATTTTTACTCCGAACTTGGCATAAACCAACAGGGAGAAACAAGTTGCAAGACTTCCAGGAAAAATGAAGCGAAATTGGCAGCCATTAGTTCAAAATCAAATGTTTGTACAGCTTATGGGACTTAACTACGGGGTCATCAGTCCCTAAACTTACAAACTACTTATGAACTACTTACGAACTAGGACGGCACAAATATCCATGCCCGAGGGGGATTCGAACCCCCGACCGTAGTGGCCGTGCAGAACGTGACTGGAGCGCCTTAGTCTCCTCGGCCACCGCGGCGGGCGTGTGTAAACTCTTAAAGGTTATGAGTGCCACTGGAAAAATGCATAAGTAACACCTGTTGTTTGAGACTTGAAGATGACCTGAAATTAGCCGAAATCGATATCTCATAATAAACGTAAGGTGTCGCTGTCTATATTTCATAATGCTATTCCTAACATATTTAAAAGCTGCTCAAAACCACCTACAAAAGACCTTTATAATGCGATTGTATATAATTCCACAATCAAATTGTGTTTTAGTTATTTGTAGTAATACACCCAAAGATCTGCCCTTGCTTTTAGTGCCTTGTTCAGCTGTTTATTTTTAGAGGTATTACTAGCGACAGGAAAAATTCGCATTTGCGATAAATGCGAATATAGATGCGAATTCTGACTCAAGATGCAGTAAATCCGAAATTGTAGTTAGCAACGGTTGCGCTCAATTCCGATTTCATCACATTCCTCTTCACATGGTGCTCTATTGTAAATCGAGTGATATTTGTATGACGTGTTATCTCCCTGTTGAATGAGGCTGTGATATCTCCGGGCCGTTACTACTGCTCCACCTCGCTCGGTGGGCCTTTCCCTGAATACGGCACAGGTAGCGGCTGGAGGGCTAGGAGTAGGGGTGGTGTATCCCTACTTCTGGAACACCCTGTTCACTACCTGCAGCGTCCGGGTCTCCGCGCAAGTGTCTACACATTCCCTTTCCGCGCAAGTGTCACTCCCCGCAAGTGTCACAAACTCGCTGGTGCGTGCCATCATACATGTACCACACCTATAACCGTTGTTGACTTGTCACATCCTACAGCAAGGTCGTCAGTACATAATGAAATAGTCCAGGTAATGCGCCCCATTTACACTTTGTGGTAGTACGACTGGTGCTATTAATCTATCGGTAAGTACGAAAATATCCGCAACCAAGCGTCGGTTAGAACTTCCTGCACATAAACACGTGTTTATTTCAGAAATTCAGAATGAAACTTTCACTTTGCAGCGGAGTGTGGACTGATATGAAACTTCCTGGCAGATTAAAATTGTGTGCCAGAACCGGGAGTCGAACCTGGGATCTTTGCCTTTCGCGGGAAAGCGCTCTACCACTTAGCTATCCCGACACGACTCACGGTCCGACCTCACAACTTTACTTCTACCTGTACCTCGCCTCCTAATTTCGAAACTTCACAGGAGTTCTCCTGTGAACCATGCAGAACCAGCACTCCTGGAAGAAAGGATTTGGTGGAGACATGGCTTAGCCGCAGCCTAAGGGATGTTTCCAGAATGAAACTTTGCAGATTTTTTTCACTTTCATTCCTAGTCCTGAGGGGACTGGGACGGGCCACTAGAGAGCAGACTGCTTTATTGGGCCATGGGGATAGGTACAGGTTTCGTTTACAATTTTTATTTCTTTCCTTAACTGCTAAGTAAAAATTTGAAATTAAAACTAAATGATTAAGTAACATAATATAAAATAATATAAGGAGAACAGTTGAGAGCTATGTTGGTTGATTGAATTTTTTTCTGTATAATGCATTGTATTATTTGTTCGTTTACAATTTAAATTTTAAAATTTACATGGAGTTTACGAATGTTTTTGTTTTTCGCCTGTTATTGATTTCAATATATTAAAGTACTGTTTTTCTTGTTGAGGTTCAGTGTCACTGAAGTTGAGAATATTGAAGTTCATGTAATTACATATTTACATTTATGTGCATATATACAACGCTGATATGAAACTTCCTGGCAGATTAGAATTGTGAGGACGGAGCGTGAGTCCTGCCGGGATAGCTCCGCCCGGTCAGGGGGCTAAACGCCCTTTGTAATAATAATAATAATAATAATAATAATAATAATAATAATAATAATAATAAAGCTGAACCAAATACTAAACGATCGCCGCGGTGGAGTAGCCGAGCGGTCTAAAGCGTCTCGCTGCGGAGCGCGCGGTTGCGCGCCGTGGAGGTTAGAGTCCTCCCTGGGGCGTGTGTGTGTGTGTGTGTGTGTGTGTGTGGGCGTGTGTGTGTGTGTGTGGGCGTGTGTGTGTGTGTGTGTGGGGGGGGTGCGTGTGTGTGTGTGGGGGGGGGGTGCGTGTGTGTGTGGGGGGGGGGGTGCGTGTGTGTGTGTGGGCGTGTGTGTGTGTTTGTTTATCCTTAGGTTAGTGTACCTAGGTTTAAGTAGTTTGTAAGCTACGGACTGATGACCACGCAGTTTGGTCCGATAAATTTACAAACATTTGAACATTTGAACTAAACGATCACCAGGAACGAACATGACCTAACGACCGCGAACCATCAATCTCAATCTACCTGAAGAACAAACTAAATGAAAAAAAGAATAATAATAATAATAATAATAATAATAATAAAATAAAAATAAAATTGGTAGAGCGCTTGCCCGCGAAAGGCAAAGGTCCCACGTTCCAGTCAGTCCCGATTCCGGTACACAGTTTCAATCTGCCAGGTAGTTTCATCTCAGATTGTCGCACTTACATTAAACAATACCAGAGAAGGTGAAAAACGAACTTTCCAGAAAGACGCTAGAAAGAATTACGTCTGGTTAAAAGGAAAAAAGGGGGGAAAACGGAAATAGAAAAAAAGGTGCGAATCTGCAGGCGAGAAATTGATTTGCTTGCAAACCTATGATGGACCAAGTTGTTACATGGAACTTAAGGGTAACTCTTTTTAGTAGCCATTAAGGACGTAGCAGGACTATAAGAGATAAGGGAACTTGCTTACACTACGATATCAACGGAAATTGCTTTGAAAATCATGCAACATAATGAAATTGCTGGAAAGGGGCCTTGCCATTAAGATAACAGGCCGACCCACTTTCGCCACAGCCTCAGGATGTTTACACAAACACGAGAGAAGTGTTTTCATCTGACGAAAACTGCCACAAAAGTATAAGGGATGTATTTCTGCAATGTCCTCATTTGATGACTAGCTTCCCTTCCCAAAATTTATTTTTCCTATTTATCAGTAAATTGTAGTTTATTTTGGCTGTTTCACTGAACAGTAGGACATTTAACACCAAGTGCTATTTTCTGTCAGTGCAATTGTCTCGCATTGAATTTAGCATTAAAACATCTGCTGAGACGTAACAGGGGGCGTGTGTGGCTGCAAGAATGAAGTCAGAGGGTAGGTCAGGGAAGCGATGACCTCCTGGTATAAATTTCAATAAGAATTCCGTCCTTAAAGTGTAGGCGATTTTTCCTTTAGACAATAATATAAATATAAAAGTTAGGGAATACTGAAGTGCGATGGATAGGTGTTCCCATTAGAAACCTCCAGTCCACTCCACCGCCCTCCTGCCAAAAAGAAGTTTGGTTGTCTCAAGTGGTTCTGAAAAAGCCGTGTGGATACTTTGAAAACATTTATGCATCATAGCTCTTCCGGAAGTTTTTTTGGTAGGATTTGGAACCTATGTTTGTTATTGCATAAAATGTCAGCAAGTGATTTTTCTATGCTGATAGTTTCCTTTTTACCCATAAATTAAATACTGTTTTTTTAATTTAATGTTTTTTGAATAATACAGAAAAGCTTCAAAAAAGATGTCATTTCAAAGAAAAATAAAAAAATAAATGGCGCACTGATTAATTAACAAAAACACATCGTTCTTCGTACGATAAATGAAAATTTAGTGTCTACAAATGTTATATTAGCATCAGTTACCAACGGCCATCAATAGTAAGAGATTAAAGAACACAACTGTTAACTGATAGCCGTAGCGTAGTGGACAATGCGTTGGACTGTGACGCTGAAGGACGGTGGTTAGGATCCAGCCACTACCTAAAATTTTTCTTAAAAAAGGGTTTCAGAGACTCTTATTAATTTTTATTATTTAGATTATTATTTTGGTCCAAAATGTCTGCAGAAATTTATAATACTACAAATCTAAAGTGGGCCGTAAAACACGTCAGTGCGATTTTTTTTTGTTCGTAATGTTTTGTTTACCACACCCGAGCTAAGTGATGGTTTTGATATAGAAACTATCAAATGAAGGAAGGAAGGAACAAGAAGTAAATAAATGAATTAACGTGCTATCGTTAGCGTGGTTATTTGAGGCGAATATGGGGTTGTGGATTCGGCTTGATGCAAATCACTTATTTTCGTACCCCCACTAGTTCCGGCGGAAATCTCGCTATCAGTGGGTTTTTGTATTTACTCTGAAAGATGCAGAAAATAACATCGTTACAAAAGTGTGAATCATATTGCAATATAAGGTATACACTACTTTTTCGATCATTGTATAAATATTCATTTTCTACCTTTTATCATTAAGCTGTAGTACACTCCATACTGTTTACCTTTTTTTTTTTGCGGCGTACAGCATGTCATCTGCAACAGTATGACCGGCTGTTATTAGCAGAGTTACTGTTGTGAATCAACCTCATTTCAGTGTATTGCACCTCGGATTTGTTTATTTCTATTATTGCAATTTGTGAGGGTACCGGTAATTGGCTGTGATTATATGAAATCGTACTCACGTTTGTCGGACGCTTCTCTGGATGCATTTGATAGACGTTCGCGCGTCGCACTGATACATAGTCCGCCTGTGGCAGTGGTGTGTCGCGACTTGCCAGATGTCGTATATCGCGAGTGTGTTTCTGTATCTGTGCCGCGAGGTTTGATATTTTGTGTTGTGATCCTGAGGTGTGTGTGTGTGTGTGTGTGTGTGTGTGTGTGTGTGTGTGTTTTAATGCCGTCCTATATTCTGTGTTAATTCGAATAAGGCAGTGAAGAGTGTGTTGTTGTAAAAGGTTGTGCATAGCTTAATGATAAAAGGTACGAAAATGTTTATACAATGATACCAGACTAGCTCTTGTCTACAGCGTAGCTGAATATTGCTTGCCAGTCTGGATGAGAAGTGCACATGTAGCTAAAGTGAACGTCAAGCTGAGGGAGACGATGCGAATAATCTCGGTGGCCGAGCCGTCTGCTGCGCGCCAGGCACAGTCTGCAAGGTCACTACGGTCGGGGGTTCGAATCCCCCCTCGGGCATGGATATTTTTGTCGTCTTAAGTATTAGCTAGTTCGTAAGTAGTTTGTAAGTTTAGGGACTGATGACCTCGTATTTAAGTCCCATAAACTCTACATACATTTATTTACTGAAGGCCACCCCTGTGCTTGGCTCCCTGTCCTTGCCAACATATAGCCACCTGAAATCAGGTGATCACAGCTAGCCATGAGAACACACCAAAAAATCCTAGGCAACCTGGACCTACCTATCCATGAAGATCTAAGAGCTACAAACAGGCTTAAATTCAGGACAGGAAAACCAGCTAAGAGCTTCAAGACTTCAACTCGAAAAAAGTCTAGAAAGAGCTATGGGCTACAGGTGCACACAAGAACTGCAATTTGGTGGACGACCCCAACAAAAAGATCGAAGGATTTCCAAGGAAACTGTGGACAACTTTGAACCGCGTAAGAACAAGTGTCGGCAGATGTAAGCAATTAATGAAGAAATGGGGCCTGTCAGACAGCTCTGAATATGGTGAAACCCAAACAATGGACCATTTACTCGTGTGTGAAATGTTCGGCTATGATGGTGACTTGAAATACATACTCAGACTCTGCGACTCGGCCTTAAAGTGGCTTGAGAGAATATGTAATGTAGTTTAGTACTGTAATAGCCTTGTATTGTTAGAATAGTTGTATAACAGTTTTGTAATTAACCAAGAAATATTTGCCTTTGTATATGCCGAACGAGTAAATAAACAAGCGAAAAAGAAGTGTATACGTTGTACTGCAATATGTTTCACAGTTTTGTAACCATGTCATTTTCTGCATCTTTTAGAATACATAGTTGCTGGTAGAGCTTCCGGGTTCCCGGAAGTCCTACCAGCAACTATGGCATCGGGTCGTGAAAGTCTTCATTGCATGTGTTAGAATACATTCAAAAACCCACCGATGATGGCGGAATTTCCGCCGAAACTAGTTTGGCTAAGAAAATAATTGTTTTGCAACAAGGCGGATTCACACCCGACATTTGTAACGCAAACACGGACCAACAGAGGAGATTCAAATCACAATAATTAGAGACGGAGTTGAGGCTCGGATTGTTTGGTTACGGACGGGGGTAGGATATATACAGATGCATGAATATACCAGCAGCTGTATTTAAAATCTTTATTAAATTTTGCGCGACCGGTTTCGGTGCTACATTACACCATCTTCAGGCTCCCGTTGTGCGATTATTGTTAAAAGCACATTTGTATTGGGTAGCCATTAATACCAGTAGCCGAAATTTCTTGCTTTGTTCATGCCACACTTGAAGGCACTCTTAAAGTGTGGCATGAACAAAGAAAAAAATTTCGGCTACTGGTATTAATGGCTACCCAATACAAATGTGCTTTTAACAATAATCGCACAACGGAAGCCTGAAGATGGTATAATGTAGCACCGAAACCGGTCGAACAAAAATTAATAAAGATTTTAAATACAGCTGTTGGTATTTTCATCCCTCTGTAGAATCGAATCAGCAGCGTCGCAAACCATCCAGTATGGAGAGAATCAAACTTAGGGTAGGATACAGGACGTGCCCTTCCAAAGAAACCTTACCGGCATTTGCCTGGAGTGGAGTGGAGTGTAGGGGGGGGGGGGGGCAGGTTGCCTAGTGATTCCTGAGTGGAGGAGAGTTCACTCACTCGCGCGACGGCGTTTTATGTGCAGACAGTGGGAGAGCAGCTCAGTCCTACAAAAGCACCTGATTCGAGCGCGCTGCGGCCGAGATTTACGACCGCGAGCCGTGCGATGAGAGAGCGACGGACGCGCGGGTGCGAGTCCTTTACGACTGCGCGGGCAGCGAGATGCGGCGATAACGCGGCTGCGTCCCGTAAGGCCCCGGCTCGGCGTGCATGGCCTATCCCACGGCGGGCCCGCGTGCGCCGCGCCGGCCCGGTTCAAGGAACCCCGCTAGACTACACACTGCCTGCAGGCCGGCCGGTGCCGTTGTCTGCCGCGCTCTTTGTCTGCCGCTTAATTAATAAATGCCGCCGCCAGCCACCAGCCGGCTCAATGGCTCCACACACCTGCTGAAGCCGTCGGCACACTCAGCGTCTATCTGAACGAGTGTGGCCAAAGTGGCGGTTTCTGACCTCACTACGTGTGAATCGCACGTTGGTGAGGCTTTCTCGACGTGTCGGGCAGTACCAAGCGTGCCAGAAATTCTGAACGATCACCAATAAGGTGGTCGAACGCCAGTGACGTCACACCAAGTGGCTATCCTGGGGAGGGGGCAGCTCTTTTCGGTAGAGATGAAAACGGCATATTCGCCTGCAATAGAAGCTCGTCTTTGACGGGTTTCATGCATGTAAATTACGGCTTACGAAGATATGCCATTTCAAAGCAAATTCAAAATCTCTCAAAACCGAGTCATTAGATGTATTATTTCTTGAAATAAATGACTGGAAACCACTAATATGTGGCTAAAAGCCGCGGTGGAGTAGCCGAGTGGTCTAAGGCGCCCCGCTGCGGAGCGCGCGTTGCTCGCTGTCGGAGGTTTGAGTCCAAATGTTCAAATGTTTGTATAGTCTATGGGACTTAACTACGGGGTCATCAGTCCCTAAACTTACTTACAAACTACTTATGAACTACTTACGAACTAGGACGGCACAAATATCCATGCCCGAGGGGGGATTCGAACCCCTGACCGTAGTGGCCGTGCAGACCGTGACAGGAGCGCCTCAGTCCCCTCGGCCACCGTAGCCGGCTGTTTGAGTCATCCCTGGGTTGTGTGTGTGTGTGTGTGTGTGTGTGTGTGTGTGTGTGTGTGTGTGTGTGTGTCGTCGTTCGGTTAGTTTACCTTAGTTTAAGTAGTTTGCAAGCTACGGACTCATGACCAAGCAGTTTGATCGGATAGATTTACAAACATTTTAACATTTTTGTGACTAAAATTTTTCCGTATTTATAGAAATCTGCCGTTTCAAGGCAACGGCTCACTGAAGAACCTTCAAAACGAAGTGTTCTTTATATACCTCGTTTTGACGGAGCAAGCAGCCTTCCCACCCTCCTCCTCCTCCTCCTCCTCCTCCTCCTCCTCCTCCTCCTCCCCATTTCCTCCTCGCCTCTCTTTGTTCATTCGATCATTGTTCCCCCCTATTACTGTGCATCTCCAACTCCTTAAACCAGAACATCGAAAGTTCCTGATCGAATGCTTTGAAATATCGACACAACTTTGGATTATTATACTTACGTGTTTCTACGTGCCTAATTTATTAATATGTCATATAAAATTATATAATGGTAAAACGTTTTTACAATATTTTCTAATATTTACTCACTGAGTAAGGCTGGTTAGATTTAAGAGGTGTTGAATGCATTAGTCTCACGAAGTATGAATGAATAAATTGAATAAATAGATTTATTTACTGCGTGTTTCTTCAAGTACGGTATATCATGAGTATCATACGCTAAGTAAATAACTTAGAGCTTGCCAGTGATGCAGTGAATGGACAAGTAAGTCTTGAGTTCCGTAGCAACTTGCCTCTTCCCGTTATCTCCTAAACTACCGTAAGGGCTGACGACCAAGGCGGAGGTCGTCCAGGGCAAACGGAGCCGCTGGTTATTTGTCCGGGACAGTTAACTGGCATTAGTGTAACACTCCAGTATTAAAAGCCGCCATTTACAGGGAAACTCAGTAAATGCCAAATGATGTCAATTCTCAGATAAAACATGCCATACACCATGTGTTAACAGATGCAGATATTGTTCATAAAGACTTTGTACCCTTGTTTTTGGAAAAAAAAAACCTTGTAAATGAAGTTGTTAGCTGAAATTATATTGGAGACTAGCTTAAACCCGCGTCTCCGCTCGCGTGTTGGTTGATTATAAAAGATAATGCACGAAACGTCAAATCGATATTTTTTTAAAGAGATGTATTAAAAAAATTTCTTATTTACTGCTTTATTTATTTATTCTTATTTTATTATTCGTATGCTTATCCTTATTGTAGCACACGTAGACCTAAGATATGGTCTGTGGCATCACGTTTCGCTGTATGTAACCTGCTTCTATAGAGTCGCGAACGGTCATCGCTGGCCTTCAGTCCGAATTTTTTTATAATTTGACGACTTTCAACCACCATACCTTCCACCCCTTATAGCTATCGGCATGGAACTACTATGGAGTACAACGGGAGACTTCGGACAACAATTAAACACAGACAATTCGTTTGCGCTCTGCAGTTTTCGCTGCAGAGCGAAATATTAACACACACACACGTAGAATTTTATATACACCGATAACTTTCCATCCCAATATACTCCAGTCTTTTATCATTATCAACCCTCAAGCAACAATGCAACCAATAGAACCATTTTCAAAGAGATAAATATTATTTTAAAAGACTAATTATTGTTCCGCATTTGGCGTTATATTTTTCAAATTACTCATTTTGTCGTATGATGGCATTACAGAAATGGTTCCTATGTAAAACTTGATCTTCTATGTTCCCCTCTATATTGACTCGAAGTTCATCGGTTTCATCAATGTGCGCTCTGTATAATTCACTGTTCAGAATTTGGACGGTCTATTGCTATAGCTCCAGTATATAAAAGATTTTAAGCAATTTTCCTAATTTATCTGACGCAAAAATGGGATGATTTTTGAATATTTATTTAAATGTTCTGAAAATACCCGACAAAAACCTAACATGGTCAACTCGGCTCATTCTACATCAGTTTGTTGCGTCCCTTGTTCAACTGAAGCAAGCGATAGCTGCGGATCCGTAAACGTCACTTCATGTACGCCACTATTGACATCCTTCGATTTCTAGAGCAAGGACGAAATCCCGAGGAGGATCATTCTCTTCGTTGCTTGTACTTTGCGTACGAGCTAAGTTTTTACAAGTTGAGCGTGGTTGTGATTTAGGTAGGTCCACTGTGGTCTTGCTGGAGGTATAAGGGCGTTTTCATCGAACATTCATGTTACCTTCGGGATCTTTCCTGGAAACAAGAATGGTAATTAATGGTACGGGAATCATGGTGAGAAATAGTCCAGCACCTTACACAATGTTGCTGTTAGTAGAAGTAGTTAAAGCTATCATCCGCGTAGGTTCCCTCTCGGCGTGTTCCACCGAGCGAGGTGTTGTATTCGGTAGGACAGCAGTTAAAACGCACCTCCGGCGATCCACGTTTAGGTTTTCCGCGATTTCCCGAAATATCTCCAGGCAAATGCTGGTATGATTCCTCTAAAAGGATTTCCTTCCCATGATTAACGGAAAATGTCGGAACGTGTGCGCCGCGGGCGTTAAACCACTGCCAGCGGTTCTTCTGTTCAACACGGAATCAGAATCACTGCGGCACTGAAAACTATCCACACTTGCTTTCTTCCTTCCAGCGTATTTTTTGCTCTTCCTCCGACCGATCAGCTTCTTCTTCACACTGTTTGCTCCATCACTGCTGCCATGTACCGGGTGATCAAAAAGTCAGTATAAATTTGAAAACTTAATAAATCACGGAATAATGTAGATAGAGAGGTAAAAACTGACGCGCATGCTTGGAATGACATGGGGTTTTAATAGAACAAAAAAAAAGTTCAAAAAATGGCCGATAGATGGCACTTCATCTGATTAGAAAAACAATAATTAGCATAACAAATCAAATCAAGTCAAAGCAAAGATGATGTTCTTTAGAGGAAATTCTCAATGTATTCACCATCATTCCTCGACAATAGCTGTAGTCGAAGATTCCCATTTGAGTTCCCGAAGCATTTCGGTGACGCGCATTGATCGAGTCTACCAGTAACGAACCTCGGCGCCCACCTCAGAAGTGCCTTCACAGTCTAACGTAGCGGTCGCGACACTCGCTGGTGTAAAAACTGTTAACGTCTGACAGCTAAGACACTAGCGCTCCAAGCCGTGAGCAAGGCAGCCGCCTGTTAATGTCGTATATATCGTACGCATAACACTTTATTCTCCCAACCTTTTCTACTTAATTCACGATGTGACTTTTATTTCAGATACAAAGGTTTCAGTCCAATATCAGACGAAACGGTTGAAGGATGAAGGAAACGATGAAAGCTAGAACCTACTCACGAAGAAACATGTGCTCTGCAGCTTTCCCCGTTGACACTGAAGTAATGTAAGCCAAAGAAGCGTACCGTGTAGTTCCAAAGTAAACGCGTATGACGCACCATTTCTTTTCATTACCTTTTCTGTTTTAGTTTTTAGGACAACTGTTAGCAAAACTACGACTTTCGTCTTGTTCTGTGTCGGACGAGATGTTTCCAACTAATAGTTGAAATACGTAGAATACCTTTTTTAGCTGAAATTTCACGAACTGTCCATCTTAGGTTTACCTGTATATTTCCGAAAAATAAAAAAAATAAAAATATAAAATATAAAAAAAAATTGCCACTGACTCCCAGTTCTGAGTTTGGTGTCAATATCTTCTACAAAAATTGGGTATTTGCCTATCTCCCTAGATAATTTTCATCTTATTTTTCGAACTAATTTTTTTACTAAAGTGTAATGTTTGAGTTTTGTAGCACTTTCTTCAGAAAGTTACTTTATATCTTAGGCCTATCATACGCTTTTTTTTATGTACCTTTGTACATCCAGACTGCAGTATATACTTTTCTATATACACTATGAGCCATTTTCTACTCCTAAAAAGGTCAAACAATCACTATTATTTATAAATAAATGCAATTTTCAGGTGAATCGTGACGGAAACTTTCCAGCAGAATGATTGTTACATACCTCTGTGTCCTTAGGAAATTTGAAAACAGACAAATGCGGTATTTCTCTGGTTGTTGCTACATTTTATAGCGCTACAAGCGTTTCCCGTTCCGGAAAGCATCTGATAAACGAATATAAGCTACCAGTAACCGGACGTACAACGCAGAAAATACCGCCAAATCAGTAGTTTCCCCTGCTCGCCGCTTGGTGCGCAGCTGCCGCGTTGGGTAACAAAAATTCGCTCGAGTGTCGTGACTGGTATGTTAGACTGTGGTGCCTCTATGTCGTCCTTTAAACCAAACTGGTGGGGATCCAAAACACTCCAGCAAACGGGGTGGTACAAGCGTTTTATATGCGATCTCCTTTACAGACGTATCACCCCTTCCCGAAATTCTCCCAATAAAGAAAAGACAACTATTTGCTTTCCACACGACTGTAGGGGATATCCGCTTGGGTCTACACCGTAAGATCTTTGAGGCCTGGAATTCGGAATGGGCAACAATATGCCTAATAAGCTCCGTGCAATCAAACCTACGACAGCAGCTTGGAAGCCTTCCCTAAGGCGTTCTCGAAGGGATTCATTGTCAGTCGTCCTCTGTCGCCTGCGCATAGGCCATGCGTGGCTAACGCACGGCCACCTCTTACGCCGAGAGGAACCGCCATCCGGCCGCGGTGGCCGAGGGGACTGAGGCGCTTCAGTTACGGTCAGCACGGCCACTACGGTCGGGGGTTCGAATCCCCCCTCGGGCATGGATATTTGTGCCGTCCTTAGTTGTAGCTAGTTCATAAATAGTTTGTAAGTTTAGGGACTGATGACCCCGTAGTTAAGTCCCATAAGCTCTACAAACATTTGAACATTTGGAACCGCCAGAATGCCATTGTGGCGCTGTGTTGACTGTAGTCCACATCTTGTTGTACTAACCACTTTTTGCTGCATTGCGGCAGTCTTTTAACCTGCCTACTGCGCTTCCTTCGATTTTAGCTGACGACGCCTCTATGGCTGGCTGTGTTTTAGGTTTTATTCGCGCAGCTGGTTTTTATCATAAGCTTTAATGGTGGGTTCGTATACCTGATGTTCACGCATACACCGCCTATAATTTTAATCTGTTGTCACTTTTGTCAGTCCTATTTCCGACTGGCAGTTGTAGTATGTGCAGAATGGCTGGCTCATCCATTATTATCCTAGTGATCAGCCAGCCAACATCTGCTGTGATTTCCTTTTTCTTTTTATGTTGTAATTATGGCCAACACTGTCTCCCTGGTTGCAGGGTGTTTATTTTTAATCTCTTAGCAGGGAACAGGGGACTGATGACCCGGTAGTTTAGTCCCCTTTAAACACCCAACACCAAGCAACCAACCACACGACTGTCCTTATATGCTCGTCTATGTTATTGTAACATTGTGGTCTTAATAAAAATGCTGAAATATTTTATACCCATTGGACCAAACTGCAATGGTTATCAGTCCCTAGTCTCACAAACTACTTTATACTAACTTCACTAACGACCACACACACACACACACACACACACACACACACACACACACACACACACACACACTGCCCGAGGGCAGGCCGCGGTGGCCGAGGGGACTGAGGCGCTCCAGTCATGGTCTGCACGGCCACTAAGGTCGGCGGTTCGCATCAAATCAAATGTTCAAATGTTTGTTAAGCTTAAGGGACCCAACTACGGGATCATCAGTCCCTAAACTTACAAACTACTTATGAACTAACTACAACTAAGGACGGCACAAATATCCATGCCCGAGGGGGGATTCGAACACCCGACCGTAGTGGCCGTGCAAACCGTGACTGAAGCGCCTCAGCCCCTCGGCCACCGCGGCCGGCTGGATTCGAATCCCCCCTCGGGCATGGATATTTGTGCCGTCCTTAGTCTTAGCTTGTTCATAAGTAGTTTGTAAGCTTAGCGACTGATGACCCCCGTAGTTAAGCCCCATAAGTTCTACAAACATTTGAACATTTTTTTTTGAATGCCCGAGGGAGAACTCGAACCTCCGGAGGGAACGGGCGCCCAGTGCGCAGCGTGACACCTTCAGACCACGCGGGCATTCCGCGCAGCTGGTCTCCGCAAAAAAAAAAAAAAGTCTGTAAATATATCGGACCAAACTACGTGGTCATCAGTCCGTAGCTTACAAACAACTTAAACCTAGGTAAACTTACCTAAGGACAATACACGCCCCAGGGAGGACTCGAACCTCCACGGCGAAGAACCGCGCGCTCCGCAGCGAGTCGCTTTAGACCGCTCGGCTACTCCACCGCGGCTGGTCTTCGCAGCTATGGTTGTTGGTATAAGTACATATTGTTACTTACCTGTATCATTCTCATGTATTTCCCCTTTTGACGGTAGCCGGTACCTAAACTGCTCGAGAATAAACAATAAATTGTACGGCTGTTGGCGGAAGAAAGCTTTTTTGGATACAAGAGGAAGCTAAACGGGGCCGTCATCTGCGGCGACGCTTGCATAGCCTGTACAGGCTCTCCTTTGAGGATGCGGAGTGTGTGGGTGCCGTTAGCACAATGAGCGGCAGATGGCGGCTTTGTGCTGGGCCGCGTTATGGCGGCTGGCGCTCATTATAAACAGGCGCGGCGTCGCTAACGACTGCCGCGGGATTGCCTCGCTACCTGCGGCGTGCACTGCTGCTGCCGGCGCGACGTGTTTGTCTTTCTGGCCGTCTGCTGCTGCTGCTGCTGCCGCCGCGGTTGCAGTAAAGCCCTGTCTACCCCCGAGCAAGAGACACCGGGTACGCTCTGGTGTTCTTGCAACAGGAGCACTACCGTAAGAGGCGCTTCCGCGCATAGAGGTGGAGCAATAGGAGGAAGCCTGGAGGGGAGGAACTACGGCCGAGCCGCTAACAGCGGAGCCTGCAGGAGAAACATTGCGTTACTCGCGGCCAGCCACGCGCCAATAGAACGAACATTATTGGCTGCCATTGTGCGGGCGATCCGCCTTCGGGCCGCCTTCGTACGTGATGCCGACTATAAATGTTCTTAGTCTTAAACTTCCAAGCCGCGGTGGAGTAGCCGAGCGGTCTAAAGCGTCACGCTGCGGAGCGCGCGGTTGCTCGCTGTGGAGGTTCGAGTCCTCCCTGGGGCATGGGTATGTCTGTTGGGGTTGTAACACTTGCGAGGAGTGACACTTGCGAGGAGTGACACTTGCGAGGAGTGACACTTGCGAGGAGTGACACTTGCGAGGAGTGACACTTGCGAGGAGTGACACTTGCGAGGAGTGACACTTGCGAGGAACTGGGGGGCCCTTGGGGCGGCTGATGGCTTTTCCTGGGTACAGGCACACCAAGACGTCTACCACTGCTGTTGTCAAGTTTCCATACTGTCAGCATAACACAAAACTCAGTGAAATTGCACAACCCATTCCACAAAAAATATTCAAATGTTTGTTAAGCTTATGGGACTTAACTACGGGGTCATCAGTCCCTAAACTTACAAACTACTTATCAGCTACCTTATACTAAGGGCGGCACAAATATCCATGCCCGAGGGGGGATTCGAACCCCCGACCGTAGTGGCCGTGCAGACCGTGACTGGAGCGCCTTAGTACCCTCCGCCACTGCGGCCGCCCCCTTTCCACAGTCATACCTCCTAAAAGCATATTATTCAGAACACTAAGCATATCAAGACACCTGCGCAAGCAATAAATATAAAGCATACTGCACAGATACGTTGATGTAATTGACCGCTATGTAGTTAACCCCAGTATCACGCTACTTCCATGTCTTTAAAAATAGCTACTATGCTTTTTAATAGGAGACGCAACCTTAAGCCTTCAATTAAAAAACGTTAATAATAAGTCAGAGTATTTTACATACTTGAAGCGTCTATTGGTAGGCCCCAAAACGATTTGGCTGTATACGATTAACAAATACATCTAAGAAATGTATGAAATACGAAATGTGTAAGGGAATGTCACACACCGAAATATGCTAAAGATAAATGAAATAAATAAATAAATAAATAAATAAATAAATAAAATAAAATAAAATAAAAAAATAAAAACCTTATTCTTTTCATTCTCCACTCCGAGGAGTAGAGCGGGCTGTTTGAGATCCGGCCCATAAAGAGTTGCGGTTCTATTCAGCCAATTATCAGACAAGCTGATAGTGGGTCAAAGGGGGAATCCCAATTGGGAATAAGTGGGAGGGGCTTACCAGTTCCGGCATACGCCTTACAACCAAGGAAAACCTCCCGAAAACCTTGGTCGGAACCGGGGGATTGGGACCAATTTAATTTGTCTCCGGGACTTGCCCCGGACTAAAAATGGATTATCGAGAGAACACAAATGCACTCACGACAATCAAAGATCAAAGATCGGACGCCCAACCCGGGGCCTTTGCATTTGTATTCTGGCACTATACCACAGTGCTACGGAGCCGCTCCCTCGTAACACATACAAAATAGTTTTGACTGATTGTCGATGTAATAAATTTGATGCTGAGGTACAATATTTTGGAAGTTTAAAAATGTTCAAATGTTTGTAATTCTATCGGACCAAAATGCGTGGTCATCAGTCCATAGCTAACAAACTACTTAAACCTAGTTAAACTAACCTAAGGACAAAACACACGAGTTTCTGACACTTGCGGGAAAGGGAATGTGTAGACACTTGCGGGGAGACCAGCAAGCTGCAGGTAGTGAACAGGGTGTTCCAGAAGTAAAGATACACCACCCCTACTCCACGCCCTCCAGCCGCTACCTGTGCCGTATTCTTCACACAGACTTCTTGAGGAGGAAAGTGATACGGATATCTGATTGTAAACCACTGCCTATTACCTTAGACCTTTTTGACTGTACTGAACAGGAGTTCCGTTTATTCGGTAATTTATATAGTTAACAGGCAATGTAAATTATAACCAAGTATTGGCTGCCAATTTCGCTTCATTTTTCCTGGAAGTCTTACAACTTGTTTCTCACTGTTGGTTTATGCCAAGTTCGGAGTAAAAATGGTTCTATATGCATTTAAAATGGTTCTATAACAGAAGTGCATATAGAACTATAGTTAAACTTAAACTTGGCATAAACCAACAGTGAGAAACAAGTTGCAAGACTTCCAGGAAAAATGAAGCGAAATTGGCAGCCAATACTTGGTTATAAATTACATTGACTGTTAACTATATAAATTACCGAATAAACGGAACTCCTGTTCAGTACAGTCAAAAAGGTCTAAGGTAATAGGCAGTGGTTTACAATCAGATATCCGTATCACTTTCCTCCTCAAGAAGTCTGTGTGAAGAATACGGCACAGGTAGCGGCTGGAGGGCGTGGAGTGGGGGTGGTGTATCTTTACTTCTGGAACACCCTGTTCACTACCTGCAGCTTGCGGGTCTCCCCGCAAGTGTCTACACATTCCCTTTCCCGCAAGTGTCAGAAACTCGTGTGTTTTGTCCTTAGGTTAGTTTAACTAGGTTTAAGTAGTTTGTTAGCTATGGACTGATGACCACGCAGTTTGGTCCGATAGAATTACAAACATTTGAACATTTTTAAACTTCCAAAATATTGTACCTCAGCATCAAATTTATTACATCGACAATCAGTCAAAACTATTTTGTATGTGTTACGAGGGAGCGGCTCCGTAGCACTGTGGTATAGTGCCAGAATACAAATGCAAAGGTCCCGGGTTCGATCCCTGCTAGGTCCTAGGATTTTTGTCACTTTCCATTTCTTTCACCCCCGGCACTGATGCTATAAAAAAAAAATGTTCAAATGTTTGTATAGTCTATGGGACTTAACAACGGGGTCATCAGTCCCTAAACTTCCAAACTACTTATTAACTACTTACGAACTAGGACGGCACAAATATCCATGCCCGATGGGGGATTCGAACCCCCGACCTTAGTGGCCGTCACTGGAGCGCCTTAGTCCCCTCGGCCACCGCGGCCGGCGCACTGTTGCTGATGTGAAAAATACCGAGTAGCACCGTGGTTCGGAACCCACGTTAAACTGTAGGTCCCCCTATAACCGTCTGGGTAAGTCAGTTCGAAGGTCGGAGGAAGGCAACGGCATACCAGTCTTCGGATTGTTAAATGCTTTACCTTTACGAGGGAGAATAGGACAAAAACCCAATTTTTCCTTCCTCGTTATTGCTACTGGAATGCTGACGTGCGAAAGTAATATACAAGGCTTACGAACTCTTGGGAATGATCCAGGAGAAGATATGGAACAAAAGACGTATTGTCAACTTTCTTCTGTAATTACATGTTTTCCATGCTGAAAACCATTTAGCCAATCATACTTGTATTAAACTGAAGGAGAGGTATTGAATTAAAATTTCTACAATGGCTGGGATTCGAAGCCGGGTCCTCCTGCTTACTAGTCAGGTGCTATAGCACTTTTTTTTCCAGGTAGATTTATGCTTTGCGGTCGTTCCTTCAATTCGTTCATGGTTGTTCGTTGAATATTTTTTGCTTAGTAAAGATTTTACATATTTTTAGTTAACTCGTTTTTAACAAGTTTGCATATTTCCCCCATGAACGTCTGATGATGCCCAGAAGAGGCGAAACGCGTCATATATAAGTGAAACATCGCTTTTGTGCAACTAAGACTGTTTTTTTTACAAAAATATCTATTACGGTTGCTGTGCCAACACCATAAAATATGGACTGATTTCAAATTTATATAAATTGCATTACTTTACGATCGTTTTCGTAAGTGCCGTGGTCCAGGAGAACTTGCGTAAACGGTGACAAGTAACAGCTGACCTACTGACGACAGGAAGGGGGGCAGCGGTTAGTCTAGTCTGTCATATGGAGCTGAAGTACGTGTGAAACGGAACCGTATTGGAACAATATGTTCCTGCCGTGTGAAAGGACCGTTGGGATTTTATAGTAAAGTTTATTGGCAGGCTGCCCATATAGACGATGAAAGGTTTACAGCTTGTTGAATACCACACGAGGGGGCAGGCGTCGAGAAGCGGAATTGGCGCTACCGGCTGAGGATATGTATTTAAAGCAGCTGCAACCCCTCAAAGGCTGCCCCAGGGGTCATTTGTCATCTGCTCTGACTACCTGCGTGGCTTACAAGCGATTGACCAGTGTTTCTCTCGCTACCCATTAGTGCGGTCGATCCACGATACTGTTCACTCCCTATGCCAATCAGGCCGTTCTGTTGTCTTTGTGTGGACCCCGGGCCACGTCGGCATACCGGGGAATGAACATGTTGACCGATTGGCCAAGCAGGCCACTATGGCACCACCTCTCAATATTGGCGCCACGGAACCAGGTGACCGGAAGGTGCGCGAGGCTTGGAGTACCGAGTGGGCTACGGCGAATGCACCGAACAAGCTTCGGGCAGTGAAGCTGTCCACACCTCTGTGGAAATCTTCACTGTGGCCGATACGCCGAGAGTCAGTTGTCCTCTGCCGCCTCCGTATTGGGCACACCTGGTTATCCCACGGCTATCTCCTTCACCGTGAGGCCCCACCCGTGTGTCGATGTGGTGTAGTGTTGACAGTGGCCCATCTTTTGATGGACTGTCCGCTTTTAGCCAAGTAGCGGCAATCTTTTAACCCCTCCCCCCTCTATAAACGTTGCTGGTGACCACACAAATATAAACATTGGTTCGTATCCGACCCCCTAGCTACATAATTGCAATTTCTGAGTATCGGAATCAATAATGCACATAGTTTTATATATAATCAAGTTTAACATTCAATTATATATATTCAAAGTAATGAATGACTAAGGCACCTGAAAGAAATGTTTGTCTTTTCGAATATAGTAAGACATAATAAAAAAAGGAAGGCATAATAAAAAAAGGAAGGCATTATAAAAAAGAAAAAAAAAGAAGGAACACAAATGAAATAAAATAACTTAAAAACAATTATTTCAGTATTATATGCTAGCCATTTCCAAACATATACTTAGATTAGAGACTAAAGAAAACTCATATCACGTAAACTTTGTGACTTAGGAACGTAAATCACATAAAATTCATGAATTGAGAAACTTATTCATCACAGATCTGGAACTTACATATCAAATATTCGTACCTTATATCACATCAGGAAATTATATATCGCATGTCAGGAACTCTGGAAGAATAATATATAACAATATAACAATATTATACATAATAATCAATATAAGACTGGAACACAATAATAAACACTGGGTCACATCAGACACAGCGAGGCGGGACAATACTATAAATAATGGGTCGGATGCGACCCTGGATCGGGGAATCTATCGTTGTACAGCAAACAAACAAATGTGGCGCTCACCTAAGTCTGATGTTGGCTGGACGGAGCTGCGTCATGACTGCCTGGGAGGGTACCTGGGGCCACGTAGCCCTGCAGGAGGGGGGGGGGGGGGGGGGAAGAGACATGCGCACTCTCCTAACTGGCGGGTCGGATCCGACCCGAACATTAACATACGAGCGTTAATATTCCAGACGCGCTACCCTTAGTTTTAGGCGACGACGCGTCCATGGCTAACGCAGTTTTAAGTTTTATTCGCACAACTGGATTTTACGATTCCATCTAGTGGTGGATGCTATAGCCTGATATCTTAGTCCCCCCCCCCCTTCCTCCCACCTATCCAGCGCTTTTAAAGATTTTTCAGACACCTATGTAAAATGTCTAGAGGTTTTTAGTGTGTGCAATATGGCTGGCTCATCCAGTTTTACCTTTGTGATTAGCCAGCCATGGTACTCTGCTATCCAGTTTTAGTTGAGTTCCTGACTTTGTTTTACCTATTGTGTGTCTTCGTTTTGTGTTCAAAATGTTCAAATGTTTGTATAGCTTATGGGACTTAACTACGGGGTCATCAGTCCCTAGACTCACAAACTATTTATGAACTACCTTATACTAAGGATGGCACAAATATCCATGCCCGAGGGGGGATTCGAACCCTCGACCGTTAGTTTTGTATTGTCAGCGACTTGTCCATTGTCAGCCTGTCCCTTTTATGAGTTTTTATTTTCCGAGCTTTGTTTATCTTTTGCTCATGTCAGTGGACTCTTAGTTAGCTGTTAGCTGTTTAGTCCCCTCAAAAACCCAACAACAACAATTTAAAACAGAAAAAAAAAACACACCGGTCGCCGCCAGAAGTCGCCCTCCTGATTACATTGTCGGATAAGTTGGTCACAGTGCACCAGATTCCCTTAAAGATTTTTCTGCTCGCAAAAACGTATTCTACAGACCTGGCTAGAATCTATTTTAAGCTGGTAAAAACGTTTTTTAAGCCGTCGAGAAGCAGTGCGTGGCTGGTGAGGCGTTCAGAGAGACGCGGAAGCGGCGGCAGCGGCGTGCGGCAGGTCAGCGAACGGCGACCGCGCCGCGGGCACGTCCACACTGTAAACACGGCGGCCGCTCGAGACACCTGTGGCGCCTCACACCGCTCTGCTGCAGGTGCTCACCTCTGCACCCCATTATCCCGAGCAAGGCTGGCCTTACTCGGGACTGACGATGTAGCTTTTGTTGACGGGCTCTCTGTCCACACTCTGTTTCGGCATTCTGAAACAGCTTTACGGTGCTAAAAATATGTGGAAACCGTTGGAACCAGATCTGTCGTCTCACTATGATAGTTGCTAGTGAGTTGGTAGAACTTGTACAGACAACCAGAATGAACATTTCATCTGCAACACAAGATTTGTTGTTTTCAATTTCCTTTGGGGATAGAATGGCTGCGCGGGAGTATCCGAGCGGTCGGAGCGCCATGTTGCGGATCGCGCGGTCTCCCGCGTCCGAGGTTCGAATCCTCCCTCGGGCATGGATGTTGGTGTCGTCTTTAGTATTAGTTCATTAGTAGTTCTAAGTTTAGGGACTAATGACCTCGCAGTTTAGTCCAAAAGCTTTACAAACATTTGAATGTTCCATGACATAAAAGTTTTCTGGGTGTTGTACCGCGTCATGATGTAAGAAGGCTATTACTTAAATAACCAATGTTTCGACCAACGTTACAGTGGCCTTCATTTGGGTATACTGATGTGAGCTGGTTGTTTGTATATTTTATATTTACTTTCAATTAGGCATTACGTCATTATTTTTTTTTAATCAGCTATGTTATTGGTGAAAATTTGGCGGAAGAATGGAATCTTTATTATGATAGGCTGCTGAGGTGAAGGGAGTGGGGTTTGGCCGTTGCTTCTTGCATAGCGACACATGATTGGTGTTCATCGGCGAATGGGGTGAGGGCTTTGCTATGGTATAATGACATTCTATCAAAGGAGCGTATTTATGATGGTATGTCATTAATAAAAAAAATATTACAACATGTTTGAGATGTTTAGTATACTTAGGAACACTGTGGCCGGGAAAAGGGCGGAAATCCCCTAGTTGGTAGCGTTGCAGGCTGCGGTGTAGAGACTGCAAGTGGGCCAGGTTCGCGACTGCAAACTACCGATTTTTTGTTTTATCCTCTTATGTTTTCTTAACGTTTCGTGTTCTTTCTTGCTATTTTAAATATAATATCGATGTTCATTGTATATTAGCACGGTGGTTAGCGTCACGAGCTGTGGAGGAAAAGAAATGTAAGTAACAGGTTTGCATCTACACTTCCAGAAACTTTTAACGATTTGGTTTAATTGCGGTTTTTGTAACTTATTTGTTAATTTAATACAATTATAATATCCGGTATTCGACTTCATTTATTGGAAACAAGAACGAACTCTGTCCACGAGAGAATATTTTGAATTTTCCGTGCTGGAGCACAGGAAACAATTTTCAAGGCAGTATCCTACGTCACTTGGTTTTCTCCACGTGTTTGAACTCTGTTGCAGTTCGGTACAGTGTTGGAATAGATCAGTTTCACAGTACAAAAAGAACATGGCTAGCGCGTGGTTACGGAAGCAGATGCAGTGGAGAAGGAACAGTGTTTACGCACAATACTAAAAGCAAAACTCGTGACAACGAACATTGTCGAGCGGAAGCGTTGTCCAGCGTGTGTGAACAAGTGAAATGTATCAGGCAGAAAATAATTACATTCGAAGGAATGGCAAGGTAAACATTTGAATATACAGACTACGTACAACATGGAAAATGCGAATATAAGATCAAGATAAGTGGAGCTGGTGCAGATGATATATTTCACTGTTGACAATTTAATGATTTTTGACAAGTGATATAGTCGTACATGTTATCATTCTCAACTACTTACAGATAAATGTACTGTCTTTATGTTTCTGGAAGACTAAAGACTACTGCATGCTTAAGAAAGCTACAGTTTCAGGTCGGTTTTTTTTTTGGACGATCGGAACAGAGATACTGTGTAATTTTACGGACATCCGTCTTTGTAAACAACTACGCGCCAGTCGCAATGGTTGCAAATCACGATGAGCTGCACGTCTTACAGAATTCAGTGAACTTCAATATCAATTTCCTCGAAAACCAAGCGCCGTCGTTAAAAAAGCTGATAGCCTCATACTCATGGTATGTCCTACACATTACCCGAGACCCATCAAAATCCGTTATTTACACTTCTGATGGCGATCAAGAAAAACAATCGCGTAAAAGCAGCTTATATACAGGGTGTTACGAAAAGATACGGCCAAACTTTCAGGAAATATTCCTCACACACAAAGAAAGAAAATGTTATCTGGACATGTGTCCGGAAACGCTTAATTTTCATGTTAGAGCTCATTTTAGTACGGATCCCAACGTGATCAAATTGTAAATTTTCACAATCAGTATGTGTGGGCTGAAGAGAATCCGCACGCAATTGTGCTATCACGTCATCAACACAGATTTTCTGTGGGCAGGAACTGTTGATGATGTCTTGATTGGGCCTCATGTTCTTCTACCTACGCTCACAGGAGCACGTTATCATGATTTCATACGGAATACTCTACCTTTGCTGCTAGAACATGTGCCTTTACAAGTACGACACAACGTGTGGTTCATGCACGATGGAGCTCTTGCACATTTCAGTCGACGTGTTCGTACGCTTCTCAACAACAGATTCGGTGACCGATGGATCGGTAGAGGCGGACCAATTCCATGGCCTCCACGCTCTCCTGACCTCAACCCTCTTGACTTATATTTATATGTGGCATTTGAAAGCTCTTGTCTACGCAACCTCGGTACCAAATGTAGAGAATCTTCGTGCTCGTATAGTGGACGGCTGTGATACAATACGCCATTCTGCAGGGCTGCATCAGCGTTCATCAGAGATTCCATGCGACGGAGGGTGGATGAATGTATCCTCGCTAACTGAGGACATTTTGAACATTTCCTGTAACAAAGTGTTTGCAGTCACGCTGGTAAGTTCTGTTGCTGTGTGTTTCCGTTCCATGATTAATGTGATTTGAAGAGAAGTAATAAAATGAGCTCTAACATGGAAATTAAGCGTTTCCGGACACATGTCCTCATAACATATTTTCTTTCTTTGCGTGTGAGGAATGTTTCCTGAAAGTTTGGCCGTACTTTTTTGTAACAGCCTGTGTAAGTTACGATGTGACGGCAGTGCGTGGGATGGCACGGCGGCGGTGCGCGTGTACACAGGTGTGGCTTGTCGTGGTCCTGGGAGCAGCGCCTGCGCGTTGCGCAGGTCAGGGCGCTGTCTGTGTCTGCGTCGTGCCCCCCTCGGCCGCACGCACGTTTCACGCGTAAAGCAGCGGCAGCAGCGGTAGGGGCCGCTGAACCCGCGCACACACCTGCGGCTCGCATTGTCACAGGCTGCAGCGCGCCATCGTAACTCGCGCGCCGCACAGTGGACCAGCTCCGCGCTGCATGACGCACGCTGCCGGCAGTGTGGCCACCGCACCGCCACTGGCCTTTACCTCACAACGAGAGGACGCCCTCACGTCACCACCCAATACTTCCAAATTTACGGTACATGTAGGCCTGCTACATCTTCATGGGATACTCTGCAAATCACATTTAAGTTCCTGGCAGAGGGTTCATCGAACCACCCTTAAACTATTTTATCTCCCATTCCATACTCGAATAGCGCGCGGGAAGAAAGAACATCTGAATCTCTTCGTTCGAGCTCTGATTTCTCGTATTTTATTCCGATGATCATTTCTACCTATGTAGGTAGGAGTCAACAACATATCTTTGCAGTCGGAGGAGAATGTTGGCGAGTGGGAATTCGCCCACGCTGCAGCTATAAGCGCTGGTTTCGTAATGATTCCCATCCCAGATCCTGTATCATTTCCGTGAAGTTATCTCAATACAAAATAAGCTGCTCTTCTTTGGACTCTTTCGATGTCCTTCGTCAAACCCACCTGATAAGGATCCCACACTGCGCAGCAATACTTCAAAAAAGGACGGACAAGCGTAGTGTATCCAGTACTTATTACTACTGATGCATCTTTTAATGGTTCTGCCAATAAAACGCATTCTCTGGTTCGTCTTTCTCAAGACATTATCTACATGTTCTTTCCAGTTTGTCTGAAATAACAGAAATTCCTAGGTATTTTGTGGAGTTTACGGCCTTCACTTTTGATTGCTTTACCTTGTAAACAAAGTTTAATGGATTTCTTTTCGTACTCATGTGGACGAATTCACATTTCTCATTATTTAGAGTCAACTGCCATTTTTTTACACCCTAGTGATATCGTATTTAGATCGTTGTACAGTTGGTTTTCATCTTCAGATGATTCTACGAGACGGTAAATGACGGCGTCATCTGTAAACAACCGATTGCGATAAAACTTTGTCAACTCATTGCTTGTACTCTCGCGAAGGTTATAGGCATACTAAAATTAGCTTCGTATAATGCATGGCGGAGGGTGCATTACAATGGGGTGATATATGTTTGTTGTTCCCTCATGCTGAAACGGATGGTCGGAGTTAAATGAAATTTTTTTCGTAAGCCATCATACGGTGCATGCCGGAGGATACCTTTCAGTGGGTTAATACTTTGTGTCTGCAAACATTTTCAGAGCCTCATGGCTGCTATATTTTGGGGCAAGTGAGGTGTAGTGTTGGCGGATTTCACGGGACTGCGAACAATGACCAGGACGTGTTCTGTGATCGAGCAAGAAAACTGAGCAATTCTGAACAAACGACGTTGTTCGGCATCTGCCTTAAAGCACTTAAACTGTCTTCCGACGATGCCCCTGGGTAGTACTTAAGCATGCTCCGCACAGTACTGACTTTGTTCCTAGCGACTTTTTTCCCCAAACTTGAAGAAATGTCTTGGTTCGCTGCGGTTGGAGCTTAAAGAGAGTGTCTGTCACTGGCTACACTCACATGCGACAGTGTTTCATGCAGAAGGGATTTCCAAGCGAATGAGATGGTGTGAAAAATGTTTGAATGTGTATGGAAATTATGTTGAAAGTGTGTAGTATCTACTGGCTTATAATAAAAAATCCGCACAATAAATAAATAAATAAAATAAAAAATAAAAACGAAGCCATACTTTCCAAACCACCCTCCTAGTAACAAAATATAGGAACAATCGTAATATTTTTTGACGAAAACATTGTTACTGGATATTCTTAAAAAAAACGTATATTAAATTACGCACGCGCTCACTCTTAAAACCTTAATATGGAACGTATTGACGAATCATTCCACAATATCTGCATTTTACCTGCTCGAGAAAACATGTGTTCACAAACACGAGAAATAGTAATTATATGGCAATAAAAAAGGAACGTTTTACTAAAGTGCTTTAAAGACTTGATGGATTAAAAGCACCAGCTTAACTTTTTCTCAATTTTTATCACTCAATATGTAATTGTATAATACGTATCGTATAATATCGTATCGGCGGCTTGACACTATAGCCTTGCCGTCTCTAAAGAACACCATGTCGACAGCACGTCAAATCCTAAGCTTTTCTCTTTCTCCGGCCGTACGTAGTCTTTAAATATCTGCATGTGTGTGAAACTTTGCGAATGTGCCCCTATCAATGCACTATCGTACCCGTTGATACAGGTGTATTTGAGGTTTTGATGGACTCCTGGACCCTACACTATTTTAAAGAATTTCACGCTGCCTGGCCATGGTACGGTGTCTTTTTAACGTAAACTGACGTGAAAGCTAAGTCTTAAGAACGATGTACCAAAAAAAGGCGAAATGTGACAAGGAATAGAACTTTTTTGACACGTAGAGCGGCCCTTAATTGGAAGCCAGTTTACATATGGATACTGTGCCACACGGTACGATGGACTGCAGAGTATTTCACGGGAATAACTTTAGTATGGGAAAAAGTGACAAAGTTTAGATGTTGTTACTTTGTCATTAACAACAAACATAAACACGGGTAGCCTAACTCTCTTATTCTACTGTACTTAAGCGAAGGCTCGGATTAGAAACAATCTTACAGTGTAAAATAAGCCATGTTGCAAACTAAGACAACAGAAAACGGAAACTGAGAAAGGAGAAATATGTATCGATTGCCGTGCGAAAGTGGCAGTGCACTCTAAGGCGCCTTGCTGCGGAGAGCGCGTCTACTCCCCTTCGGTGGTTAGAGACCTCCGTCGAGCATTTTTGAGCGCGCGCGCGCGGGTGTGTGTGTGTGTGTGTGTGTGTGTGTGTGTGTGTGTGTGTGTGTGTGTGAGATTAAAACAAAACATTTTTGCAGCGCAAAAAAAAGGAAAACAAAATTGGTTTCTTTTGGAGTAGCTTGTCCCCTGATTTTCATCCCCCCCCCCCTTTTTAATGTACCTTGCCGATTTACGTTTTTTTTTTATCAAAAGATACTTCTGTAACAGAAATCATTAAAATCGCTTCACTAATGTCAAAGATATCGCAATTGTTCTATTTTAGCTCCCATTTTGGAGGGACCTTTATACCCATTAAATAAGTTTTACAGCCGCTAAAAAAATAGGTATTCTTTAGTTTTCATGTATAACATGCAAATTTCAGAAGAAATCGGGGAGTGACACTTCCGCAGATTTACTTGTCAGTGTGCACAATATTCAACATGAAGATTGAAGTACTTTTTATATTTCTAACTACGTTGTAAACATTGATATTGGTCACACAGTACCGAAATCTTAATTTGCGACAATAAAATAGTATATACGAGTCTTTGCTGTGTAGTTCTTAGCATAAGTGAAGTACGGAACCTAGTTACTGTTTTGCCAAGATCGCTTCTTTATTTACCACATTAACCGGTTTCGACTGAACTTGCAGTCATCATCAGATCTATAAAGGGAAAAGGAGATCAGTCAACGCACCTGCATTTTTACTATACATGAACTCTAAATATCATGGCTTTATACATTTTATTTTGGATATCTACATGCCTATGGAACGATGGTGAATTTAGTCATACTGTAAATTTTGTAACTGTCTATACGGCGTGGATTTTTCAAGTCTATAACGCCGTATAGATAGAACTACACAATTTTACATATGACTAAATTTACCATAGTTTCACAGGTATGTATATATCCAAAATGTATAAAGCTATCATTTTTAACGTTCATGGGTAGCAAAGAGGCAGGTACGTTAATTGATCTTCTCCTTTTCCTTTATAGATCTGATGACTGCAAGCTCGGTCGAAAGCGGTTAATGTGGTGAATAAAGAAGCGATCTTGGCAAAACAGTAACAACGTTTCTTATAAAAAGAGATCACACCCAGAAACAAGTGTAAATTATTTAAGTACTTTGTAAGTCTAGGAACTGATGACTACTGCAGTTTGGTTCTTTAGCTTTACAAACATTTGAACATTATGTGTCGATTGATTAATAATCAGATCTGATTTAAATGTATGTCAAGTAACAGCTATGGTGACCTCACCATTATATTAGCGTTGGAGAAAGGACAATTTCGTGGTGATACGACATTCTTGGAAGAAAGACTTGCAGTGCGTGATGTGAACTAAAATATGTACTTGAAAAGATAAGAGATTGGTAATTGTAGATGTATATCACATATCACTAGCTGTTACAGAAGTAGTTCTTAATTTACTCTTAATACGGCACTCAGAATTGCGTTAATAAAATGACGCTATAATTATTAACGTTCGCGCGCTCTCATCGCCCTGGTGAAACTGGCCGTCGTCGCGATCAGAAGCCACGCTCCGCAGGCAGCGGTGCCCTCTAGCGGCAGACGGAGGAACGACGCGTACGTAGCATGGCCGCGGCCGTCGTCTACAAAACGACCAGTGCGTATGTGCGTGCAGGCCGGGCGTGTGCGTATAATGGGCAGACCGGAACATCCGCACTGCGAGGGTTACAGATAATGTGCGTTACCACACAACTTACAAAAACTAGATTCGCCTTAGATTTAAAGTAATAACGAAACATTCCGTATCCAGTGTGTTGAAGGGTTCGACCGTAAAGAAGGCCATCTATAGTACATTCTGTCCAACGATGGGAAGTACTGCGATAATCCGAAAAGCGCTATAAAAGGTCTCTCAGAAGACGAAGAGGAAAAATGCATGTAACATAATGATTAAAAATTAATTGGCTTCTGAAAGTGGCACTATAATCACATTCGACTGGACACCACCGGAAATCTTCGTCCACTCATACATATAATTTTGTGTACCATTAAAGGTTAAAAGTTGTACGTGATTTTTGAAGTTGAATCTATCGTTTAATCAGACAACAAAAGTAGTTTATTTCAAAGTTACTCATTCAAAACCTGAACTGACATTAGTTGCAGTCCAAATAGTTGTCATATATTGATGTTTAACAGTCAAGATCACTAAGTCATCAGATAACTTCATCAAAATTTAACTGAACACATACATTGTTCATTAACACAGTAATTTGGTTTAATTATTGCCCTGATATTGATGTATATACTGTTAAATGAGAAACAGTGCATTAAACTGATTGTGTGTGCAACGGATCTTTTAACAAAACAACTATGACATGTAACCTGCATGAAACACACTCTGATTATTCTCAAAAACGTTTACTGCGAGAAAAATATTAAAAACACAAACCACTTTCTTAATATTAGACTACGAGAATTTTATGCAGATCAGTACCTGATTATCAAAACTAAGTATCATAATTAACTGCAGTGTCGCATAACAATCATTTACTACGGTACCAATGAAGAAATCTGTTCAACAAGATTACCAAACTCGATACTGCACTTTACATCCACAAATAACTAATTATCAAATAAAGGAAGTATGTTAATTTTCTAACTACGTAAATGAAACAAGAAAGAAAGGGCAAATTTGTTACTTATTATTAATAATCACCATTACATTACCTAAATGATACAACCTTTTCATAATTACATGAAATGTTATTACCTTCATTCCAGGGGTGGTACAATCTTTTTCACCATTATATGAAATGCAATATATTCCAGATACAATCAAACCAACTTGCTGGCACAGCAGCCACTGCTCTACCTCGGAGCCAGTGGCGTAACTAGGACTTGGCTTTGGGGGGGGGGGGGGGATAGATCTGCTTGACGAACAAAATTTTAGTCAGTTTCCAGACTACCATCTACCACTCCCGTTGAAGAAACTAATTCGCTCCCATCCAATGAAAGATTATGGTAAAACACCCCAAGTTTCCAATCTTTACCTTTACCAGATTGCTGTTATACGATTTCTCTCTCTCTCTCTCTCTCTCTCTCTCTCTCTCTCTCTCTCTCTCTCTCTCCCCGCTCGGAGTCTGGTGTGGGGGGGGTTCTATCCCCCTCGTCCCCTCCCCCCCCCCCCCTATAGTTACGCCACTGCTCGCAGCCATATACACAACTGCTCCCTAAGCGAGATGAACCACAAGTCGACTCTGTCTCTCCGCACGAGCTACAATGCTATGCGATACATAATCTTTGCCAAAGATGAAACTTCACAACTTCACAGATTTATGTACACACATCGATACGCACAGTAGATGGAATATTATACATTTTTTTGCAAGCCCGTTACTCGAGACAAAACAGGAGGTACAATATTAGACATTTTCTTACAAATTCAGCAATATAAATTTCTATGGACACGTTTCAAGTTAATTTTAAGGACGATGCTTGGATAAGTGTATGACCAATCATTTTGCCTCCTACATTATGCTTATATCGAGGTTATGCTGCGACTCTAATCCCTCGTCGACGGAACTTTCAGCCCTAGGCCTACCTGTTTCTTCCCAGGGCGTGTGCCGCAGGTTACCACTGAGGAGTTTAGAATGGACTAATTTTAATTTATATGTTCAAATGTTTCTTAAGCTTAAGGGACTTAACTGGGGGGGGGGGGGTCGTCATCAGACACTAAAAGTACAAACTACTTATGAACTAACTTATACTAAAGACAGCACAAACATCCATGCCCAAGAGAGGATTCGAACCCCCGACGGGGAACGGCCTCGCGCATCAGAGCAGAGCACCTCAATGCGCTTGGCCACTCCGCCGCGGCTTTCTAATCTCCATTGGATATGGATCAACGTATTCTCCCTAAACGACTTGCGAAACTATGAAATAACATCACACAGAAAATTAAGCAGTTTCTACACTTGAGATCCTGTGAAGCAAACACCCATACATGTGAATCACTAAAAGGATCATATTTCCGTCAAAAATTTATTTAAATTGTAGTGTCCGTCATTTAGAATGCATTTTGAGGTTACAGTAGCCTCCATTATGCCATCGACAGTGACTGAATGTATTGTTCAAAAGCCATTGGTACTACCGCACTAACTTCTCACTCGGTTCTTGTACATACATATTCTACTGCGTGCCTAACAGGCTCTGTCCCGCGACCATACGTTTTTATAATGGCTTACTTGTCCTAAGTGTTCATATGATATGATTCATGCAGCCATTGTTAAAATGGTTTTTATATTAATAGTGTCGCAAAAAAACGTCTGGTTTTATAAAAGAACTAGCGTAAACCCGCAGCTCCGCTCGCGTGTTGGTTGATTATGATAGATAATGCGCGAAACGTCAAATCGATTTTTTTAAAGAGATGTATTAAAAGAAATTTCTTTTTTACTGCTTTATTTATTCATTCTTATATTTCCTTATTCGTATGCTTATCCTTACAGAGAAAGACCTGAAGACATTGTAGCACGCATAGACCAAAGATATGCTCTGTGGCATCACGTTTTGCCGTTTGTAACCTTCTTGCTGTAGAGTCGCAACGTTATAACTGGCCTTCAGTCCGAATTTTTTTATACTTTAACGACTTTCAACCACCATATCTTCCAACCCCTTATAGCTATCGGCATGGAACTGCTATGGTGTACAACGGGAGACTTCGGACGACAATCACACACAGGCAATTCGTTTGCGTTCTGTAGTTTTCGCAGCAGAGCGAAATATTCACACACTTCTCCGACTCCAGGTTTCTAACGGAAATGGTTCAGTTAATGTCATTCCTTTTCATTGCGGTACCTCATGCAGCAATAGTGATAAATGAATTAAATAATCAACAGTCTCTGATGCAGCAAACTGCCGATAATTTGATTCAAAAATTGTTCAGTGGAGCATTGTGTATGTTTCAGAAATGAAAATAAGTCACGTTCGCAAAATTGTAAAAATATTTTGCAACGTGACACTTATTTTCATTTCTGAATCATGTACCAGTTCGTCGACTTCTACATCTACATAGATTATCCGAAAATCACATTTAAGTGCCTGGCAGAGGGTTCATTAACTACTTTCATAACTTTTCTCTACCGTTCCATTCTCTAATAGCGCGGGGGAAGAAAGAACACCTAAATCGTTCCGTGCTAGCAAAATATTTTTACATTCAGAAGTAAAAGTCGGCGATTGAAACTTCAGAAACAGATCACGCCGCAATGAATGTCTTTCTTTTAATGATTTCCACCCCAGTTCCTGCAACATTTCCGTAACGTGATAAAACAAAACGCCCTTCTATGAATCTTCTCAATGTCTTCCGTCAGTCCCGCCTGATGAGGGTCCCACAATGGGCAACATTACTCCAGGAGAGGACGTACAAGTGTGATGTAGGCAGTCTCTTTGGTGGAGCTGGTGCATCTTCGATGTGTTCTGCCAATGAAACGCAATCTTTGGTTCGCGTTGCCCACAATATTTTGTGTGTGTTCTCTCCAGTCTAAGTAACTCCTAGGTATTTGGTAGAATTTACGACCTTAAGGTTTGACTGATTCATCGCGTAATTGAAGTTCAGCTGATTTCTTGTAGTGGTCATGTGTATTACTTCACACTTTATTTAGTGTCAATTGACAATTTTCGCACCATGTAGAAATTTTGTCTAAATCTCTTTGCAGTTGCTTTTGATCCTCTGTTGACTTCACTAACCGATAAACAAACATCATCCGCGAACAGTCTAAGGGAGCTATTCAGATTGTCTCCTAAATCGTTTACAAACACAAGGACGAGTAGGAGACCTATAACGCTTCCCTGGAGAACGCCAGATATCACTTCTGTTTTACTCGATGACTTACCGTCGATTACAACGAACTGTGTCCTCTCTGATAGGAAATCGTGAATCCACTCGCACAATTGGGGAGATATTCCATAAGCACGCAATTTCATTAGAAGCCGTTTGTGGGGTACTGTGTCAAAAGCCTAGCGGAAATCCAGAAATGTGGAATCGATTTGAGATCCGTTGTCGATGGCACTTATCACTTCATGTTTCCAATAGGAAACTGTTTTCCAAGCTCATCATTCTCCATGTGCTCCAATATATTTACACGCTGTGAAGGAAACATCGTGTATACGCCTCGGCAGATGTTCGTATGAGAAACGCGACTGTCAGCAGAGTGTATTGAACAGGTCCTTTCCGGGCGCGCCGCGGTGCGCCGGCTGCGAGTACACGTGGAGGATATTGGCGAGCGCGCCGGCTTCTTGCCGGCAGCGGAGCGTCGACCCTATTACGCGGCGGCGCGGCGGCAAGAAGTGTGCCGTGCCGTGAAGAGGTTCTTTGTCGGCGCGCATTCTGCGGCACACGGCTGCTGCTGCAACTGCAGCCACTTGCATAAGCTCACGAGCCTTCAAGCGCACCGGCCGACGCAGACGCCACTGAGTCAGCGCCGCGTGCCTCGCATACTCTTCTTCACGCTACTCCCATAGACCACACAAACCGGCAAACGGAAGATACATACAGCAAAGAGTTGCATTCATTTCCTGATTTTATTCATTTGTCATCAATGTCTTACAACTTCGGCTTTTCTTTCAGTAGTATGGTAGTCATGAATGTGCTATCTGTCGTGGATAACCCGTATCTTTATTCTTTTCAGTGTTCTTACGAAATCTATGTTGTACTTTGACACACACCTTGAGTCGCGTTAATTTGCTGTTTATTTACTAAACTCCGTTCACCGAAAGGAGAAACGGACTGTAAACACAGCGAGGCGTGTGACCAGGGGTGGACAAAACATGGGAGCTCACTCAGTGTCGCCGCATCCGGTATAGGTGTAAAGCGTTTCTGTGTGTTGTGAGGGGTGATATTAGAAGCTGGCTAGAAATTTCCTCTTAAAGGACCAGTTGCTCAATATTAGCATCAGTATTAAGCTTTCATATCCTATCTCTTTTTCTCCTTCTCGTCTGTATCGCGCAAGTGTATACTCATTATGTCATCCTACAATTTGAATCCACGCAAGAAGCGATCAAAGAAGAAATCAATAAGTTCTTAATGTGTATAAAACTGAGCTATTGCGTCAAGAACAATAAATGACAGATAATGTTACAAAAACAGCTGCATCCACGGATGTTGGTCGTTCCTCAGTTTATCTTAAAGTAATTGATTACAAAACCACACACTCTTTGAAGTTTCCAAAAAGAAAAAAAATCCTCACGACAGAAGCTTACAGAATGTATTGATGACTTCCACATAAGTGTGATACGAAAGAAAGTACATAATTTGTTGTTTTGTTGATATAGTTCTTACTGTCGTAAACGAAAATGCAGATTTGGGCAATTTTCAGAGAATCTATGGATTATTAACAGAAATGAATTTTGAATATTTGTGGCGTCTAATATCGCTGCTATATAGCATAACACACAACCTCTTTAGACCTGATACAGAGGTTTTAATTCCAAATAATTAACTTATCCGCCAACAGCCGTAATGTTTGTTGTTGTTGTTGTTGTTGTTGTTGTGGTCTTCAGTCCGGAGACTGGTTTGATGCAGCCCTCCACAATACCCTATCCTGAGCAAGCCTCTTCATCTCCACATAAGAACGGCAACCTATATCTGTCTGAATCTGCTTACTGTATCCATCTCTTGGTCTTCCTCTGCGATTTTTACCCCACACACTTCCTTCCAATGCTAAATTCACAATTCCTTGATGTCTAAGAATGTGTCCTACCAATCTATCCCTTCTTTTAGTCAAGGTATGCCAGAAATTTTTCTCTCCAATTCTGTTCAATACCTCCTCATTAGTTACGCGATCCACCCACTTAATCTTCAGCATTCTTCTGTAGCATCATATTTCAAAAGCCTCAATCCTCTTCCTGCCCGCACTGTTTATCGTCCATGTCTCACTCCCATACAAGGCAACACTCCATACAAATGCCTTCAGAAAAGACTTCCTTAGGCTTAAATCAATATTCGATGTTAACGAATTTCTCTTTTTCAAAAACGCTTTTCTACCCATTGCCATTCTGCATTTTATATCCTCTGTACTGCGACAATCATTTGTTATTTTACTGCCCAAATAACAAAACTCATCTACCTCCTTTATTGCTTCGTTTCCCAATCTAATTCCTTCAGCATCACCTGATTTCCTTACACTGCACTCCATTACCCTAGTTTTGCTCTTGTTAATGTTCATCTTATATGCACCTTTCAGCACACTGTCCATTCCCTTCAACTGCTCTTCCAGGTCTTTTGCTGTCTCTGAGATTATTACAATGTCGTCGGCAAAACGCAATGTTTTTAATTCTTCACCCTGAACTTTAATTCCCTCTCCAAATTTCTCCTTGCTTTCCTTTATAGCTTGCTCAATGTACAAATTGAATAACAATGGAGAAAGACTACAACCCTGTCTTACTCCCTTTCCAACCACTGCATCCCTTTCATGCCCTTCAACTCTGATAACCGCTGTCTGGTTTTTGTACAAGTTATAAATAACCTTACGTTCCCTATATTTTACTCCTGCTTGCTTCAGAATTTGAAAGAGTTTATTCCAATCAACATTGTCAAAAGTCTTCTCCAAATCTACAAAAGCTACAAATGTAGCTTTGCCTTTTCTTAATCTATCTTCTCGGATAAGCCGTAACGTGAGTATTGCCTCCCGTGTTCCTACATTTCTCCTGAACACAAACTGATCTTCCCCGAGGTCGGCTTCTACCACCTTTTCCATTCTTCTGTATATAATTCGTGTTAATATTTTGCAACCATGACCCATAAAGTTTATGTTCTTTTATTTAACGACCGGTTTCGCTATTGCATTAATTACATATTCAGGCTCTATACAAAATTCTCTACTTTTCCTGCAACAAGCGAAAAAAAAAAAAAAAAAAAAAACCCCAACAACACGCTGGTCTTCAGACCGAATTTTATATAAGCTGACGGCTTTCAACCATTACATCTTCCACCCTGTAATATATATCGACACGAAATTGCTATAGTGTATAACGGGAGACTTTGTACTACATCAACACAAAGACCGTTCGTCCCCATTTTGTAGCTCTTCCTTCTCGATATTTAGTTTTTTAGTTTGTAATTTTGAAATATCTATATTTTTTGTTATAAACATAGTCTTTTCGAAGGATATTTGCAAGTCCACTTTTTCTACACATTCTTCTAAAGTTTCTACTTTTTTACCGCCATTTCACTAGAATCTGCTATTATTACAAGATCGTCTATAAAATATCACGGGAGCAATTTTGATGAAATCTTCAGACTATCACAGTGGGTGATTCTGTCAAGTTTGGTAGCGATCGTATCTTGTTGCCGTGGTGTAGCCAAGCGATCTAAGGCGCCTCGCTGAGGAGCGCGCAGTTACTCGCCGTCGGAGGTTCAAGTCCTCCCTGGGGGGCGCGCGCGCGCGCGCGCGCGCGCCCGTGTGTGTGTGTGTGTGTGTGTGTGTGTGTGTGTGTGTGTGTGTGTGTGTGTGTGTGTTTTGTCCTTAGTTTACCGTACTTTAAGTAGTTTGTAAGCTACGGACTGATGACCACGCTGTTTGGTCCGATGGATTTACAAACATGTGGTTTACTGATTTAAAGAATATAACGCGAAATATGGAACAATAATTACTCTCTGAAAAAGCCATTTTTCAGCCTAACCACATTTCGTAATTGGTTTTATGGGTGACATGGTATATGTATTCTACATCTACATGGGTACTCTGCAAGTCACATTAAAGTGCATGGCAGAGGGTTCATCGAACCACTTCTATGATATTTCACGAAACGCGTCGTGGGATTAATAAAAAAAAGACAAAGATAATTGTTTTTTAACTTTTATTTTGAAAGTCTACAGCAAAGCAAGCATTAGTAAATATGAAGTCTACAACAAACCAAGTATTAGTAAATATGTATGATGCAGTGACTACCTATATATTTTCGAAAAACGATTCTGTCTTTAGAAAACACAATTCGTCATAAATGTTTCGGAGATGTTTCTCCATCTTCCGCGAGTTTCGTTCATTGTCTATGAAGTGACAACTGTTCAGTGACATATCAAGAATTTTTGCATCATGATAACTTTTCAAGTTATGACATTTACATTAATAAAAGTATTTAAAGAAAATGTAACAGGAGAAATATACATCTTAACAGTACATGTACCTGCCTAACATTTCCAATACAGCTATAAATGTTGACAATGCAGGTTGTGAAGACGATCTGATAGATTAATAAATAATCTTCAAAAGGGGAAAACCAAGACCGCAGCTCTTACAAGCTGTTGATGTTTTAACTTATGTATGTTTATATTTAGATTAAGTGCTATGTTGCACATACTATTTAATCTCCATTTTAAAATAAGATGACCAAGCTATAAATTTTGATATGACGAAATGATGGTGGCATAGCCCACTGAAATCGGCCGTTATATAACAGATAAGTAATTTGCGATCTTGGCTTTTCACTTTTGAATGCTACTACAGGTATAAATATTGTCCTCAAGTATGCCACATACGACTATTAATGAATTTCAACATTGTGGTTCGTAATTTCTCTATATTGAGACTCACTATGAAATTATTGCTCTTCTGCGTTTCTACCCGTCATTTAGCGCATTTTTTCTCAATAAAAAGTGATCCAGTGCGTCTGACATGCTATTGCATTCATTTCAGGCATTTCAACTTAAATGTTAAGACGTGCCAAAGTCTCTCAGAGTATTTAATGGCAGCCAGAAAACGGTACAAAGCGAATAAACGTCACTTTCCGTAAAAGCATTGGTCTGGAACTCGGATTGACCATGTCTGCCGGCGCGTCGCCTCGCGTCGCTGTGGAGAATGTTGTACAGGAAGCAGTGCGACGTCATTTCCCGGCCAGGATGTCCGGGTCCCGCGACGCTGTCCTGTCCTTCATAAGCAACTCGAGCGCCACTATTTTCTCTAACCGACGAAAATGAAGCCGTAATGCTCGCCGAAGTACCTTGCCGCGATATTTCAACAAGACGTCAACGTGATCCGGCTGCAAGCCCGAAGTAAGATGCATCTACACCTTCATACGTATTCCGAAATCCAACATAAGGTGCGTGGCGGAGGGTACACTATACCTGTACCAGGCATTTCCTTTCCTGTTCCACTCCCAAATAGAACGAGGAAAAACAGAATGTCTATACGCCTCTGTACGAGCCCTAATTTCTCTTATCTTGTCTCTGTGATCATTACGCGAAATGTAAGTAGGCGGCAAGAAGATCGTTCTACACTCAGCTTCAAATTCCGACCATCTAAATTTACTCAACAGAATTTCTCGAAAAGAACGTCGTCTTTCCTTCAGCGCGCCCCATTTGAGTTGCCGGAGGATTTCTGTGACATTCGCGCATTGGTCGAACCAGTAACGAACCTAGCTGCTCGCCTCTGAACTGCTTCCACGTTTTCCTTTAAACTGATCTGCTGCAGGTCCCAAACACTTGAGCAATACTCAAGACGTGCTCTTACAAGCGTTTTATACGCGGTCTCCTGTACAGATGAAGTACATCTTCCCAAAATTCTCCCAATAAACCGAAGTCTGCTGTCCGGCTTCCTCACAACTGTCCTTACACGTTCGTTCCATTTCATATCGCTCTGCAATGTTACGTCTAGATATTTGAACGACGCGACTGCATCAAGAAGCTCACTACTAATGCTGTATTCGAACATTATGGGATCAATCACTATGCCTGGAAAACATCAAGATAAACAATATTAACTGTGTCAGAGACCATTAGAAAGGTCACGTCAAGAAATTATAACGTATTTTTAAGCCTTTTTTACGGTCAACGATTCAAAATCCCTGTACACCTACCTCTTACTCGCAGTTTAGACCATCCAATAAGAGCCATTATTTTCGAAAAAGCCGGCCGCGGTGGCCGAGGGGACTGAGGCACGCCAGTCACGGTCTGCAAGGCAACTACGGTCGGGGGTTCGAATCCCCCCTCGGGCATGGATATTTGTGCCGTCCTAGTTCGTAAGTAGTTCATAAGTAGTTTGTAAGTTTAGGGACTGATGACCCCGTAGTTAATCCCATAAGCACTACAAACTTTTTTTTTTCGACAAAGCAGTGCGCTCAAAAACCTGTTTCTCTTACTCCAGCATTTCCTGTAATTCTGTAGCATTGATTTTGGTACTGGCATTCAGTTTTAATCACTCCGTTTAGCACCTTTTCAGACTACCCTAGTGTTGTGCACGATATGTCCTACGAAATGCACCATGTCATAATACCATTTTTTTCGCCGATTATTTTTAACATTCTGGAAATACCACCAAATGATCTGGCCACGCAAATCAACACATATCAATTCCATCGCACATTTATGGGGCAGAGAGAAAAGGAGACACACACACACACACACACACACACACACACACACAGAGAGAGAGAGAGAGAGAGAGAGAGAGAGAGAGAGAGAGAGAGAGAGAGAGAGAGAGAGAGAGAGAGAGAGAGAGAGAGAGAGGGGGGGGGTGGGGAGTGATCAGTTGATACACAACATCCTGCTCCGGAAACTATAGATGCAGCATGACAGTGATAAGTAGTTCGTGAAAGAACTAGTTTAATTGAAGTATGCAGAGAGATGAACTATAGTTCATTTTAGTTCCCTTGGTGAACTACTTTTACTTCTCCTTGATTGCCGATTTACTGGAAATTAGAAGAAACTTGCTCAAATATCCCTTCCCTTGATACTGACTACATCCTATCCCCAGGACATAAAACTATGTATTTCAGAAGTCATAACTGCGTAAACTGCATGGGGTCGGAGTATTGAAATCATTTAGTTCAGTTGATGAACTAGTTCCGAACAGCGGGAACTAAGCCGTATCGAAAAATCTAAATAGTTGTTACTTCAGTTGAACAACTGGCCGAACTGCGCGAACTACGTCAGATTGGAAGGCTGATACTATTCTTCTAGTTCACTGTATGTCTGTCGGATTTTTTTATTAATCTTCACATATACATTTTTCATCTAGAACTAAGAAAATTCGTGTATGGTTTTTCAATCAGCCATTAAAAAACACGTATTTCAAAGATTATGGGAATTCAGCATGTAAGGGTATGAAATAAAGTGAACTATGTAGTTCAGATGAACTGGAATCATTTGAACTAGTTCAGTAATAAGTACTATTTTCTCATCTCTACAGCATGTCTCAGTATTCAAATGTTCAAATGTCTGTAAATCTATCTGACCAAACTGCGTGGTCGTCCGTACGACCTAGGTAAACTAACCTACGGACAAACACACACCCATGCCCCAGGAAGGACTCGAACCCTCACGGCGAGCAACCGCGCGCTCCGCAACGAGGTGCTTTAGACCGCTCTGCTACTCCACCGCGGCGTCTCAGTATTACTACAGGAGAATTTCAACAATTCCTTGAGTCTATTCTACGTCGAGTGACGGTACTTCTACAGGCAGAAGAAAGTCGTACACGATATTAGGAACCATTCCACGACTTTTGTCACCTCATTGTACGCAGCATTATCAAAACGAACTGTTTCATTCTTGACGAAATAGTTCATTGGTGAACAGTCTAGTGCCACTGTCCTATGGGCTCACGCGGCAACGTTTCCTTCATGAGGTGCGCTGACGAACTGACCGCTGTGGAGCTGGTGTCGGGCTTGTATCGCCGCCCCACTCCATTCTTGTTCGTTCGAGCCTTCCTCTACTGCAAGTACACACGCTACTAACGACTAAGAGCACTTCATGGAAAAGGATTTCATGTTTCTGTAGACATTAGATACACCATTTAGGTACAGTAGTTGG